>CM077034.1:198004705-198339711 GCA_039090855.1 Macrothele yani | reverse complement strand
CCTAATTCACACACCTTTGAACGAGGACTTCCATTCTCCATACACCTTCGAACGCGGACCTAACCTCACACACCTTCGAACGAGGACTTCTACATACACACCTCCAACCGAGAACCTCACATACACACCTCTCCAACCGAGGACCTCACATACACACCTCCAACCGAGGACCTCACATACACACCTTCGACTGAGGACCTCACATACGCACCATCGATCGAGGACCCTCCCATACATACTTTAAAAACGAGGGACTGCACATACACCCCCTTAATAAAGGACCTCATTCGTTAACCTTCAAACGAGGATTTCAATCACTTACATCTCATACATGACGCCAACTTACGACTGCAGCTCTCAGCTTCGCAGAAAAAAAAGAGAAAAAAACAACAACATTTTATCATCTATATTTACATAATATTTTTATAAGGGTTTCTGGTGTTGTTTTAATTGTATAACCCCCCTTATAGTATATACAGTATATGGTAATCTTTTAATATTTTATTTTGAAAGCAAGCAACTTTACCACAACAGCATGTTTTTTCGTTGTGTTCAATTTAATAAAAGTTTTCAAAGCGATTAACTTGTATAGCACAACGGTGTTTTTTGGGTTCTAAGGCGTGTGGTATTTTGTACAATTATTACAGACAATAGCATAATCCTATACAGTGAGTTTCGAAAGATAAGCAAAAACTCAATTTCAAATGAAAATGTTTTTCACTCACAACCGTAAATTTCTTTCATTACTACTTTATCATATCAGTCTGCACTTTCAGGAAAAAAAGTAAAATCAAAAACATGCGAGAAGCACGACATACCGAATGTGATTTCAATTAAAACTATTTAAACAAAGATGAAAATAGGCTGATAGATTTCAATTCGTCACAAATTCAGTCCGTCACAAAACAGAATAATAAAAAAAAACCCATCCTCTGTCGTTTGAAGCTTGCGAAACGCATATTGTTAACTTCTCCCGTAGCTCGTAACAGCTACTGATCCTAATCTGTTTTTATACCGTGAAACCGAGGACCCGGCATTTTGACGCGACACACACTCTGCAACAGCGCTATACACACACTGTATGAAAATACCGACAATCGAGGACATAACTTAAAATCAGCTGGAAACAACTCAAATATAGTAAATTAAGGGCGTAGAACCTATTTTAGGTATTAGTCTAATCGAGGACGTCCTCGGTACCAGGTCCTCGGTTGGAAGGTGTGTAAACATACAAAAGTGCTCGGTTTCCACCTTACGCGCGCGCGCACACACACACACAGTCGAATCACGTTTTGTGAACACCTCCTACTTTTGACTTCAGTAGCGTGTTGCCAATGAAAGAAGGCACCTGTCACGAGGTAGCTTGGAGGAGCTATGAGGTGTACTGTTAGCATTCTGAAAACGTATTACACATTGCTGTCGTGGATAAAATAGCGATTTATCAGATTTGCAAAAGTGGATGATTTTCGGCTTTTGGTCCAAGGTTGACAGTATTTCCGAAACATCGCAGTTTGTGAACTGTTCGCGTGCTGCTGTGGTTAAAGTGTAATGTGATTGGAGGAATGATACCATTGCGAATAAGCGACTAATAAATTGCGGAGCATCACGTGCATTGATGTGAGAGGCGAACGCCTGCAGCGAAGGTGCGTGTGGACTGATCGAAGAGCTGTAGTGGAGCAACTCACTGGCCGAGTGACCCAGGGCGCTACCGAACATGTATCTAAAACCAATTCAGCAAACTCTGATGTGTATAGGGCTCTGATGCAGACAGATGGTCACTGCACCTACGATAACCGAGGATTATATTTGCACGGCAGTATCGGAATTGGACCGCCGCTGATCGGCAAAGGATTGCCTTCTCCGATGAGTAAGGTTTTCTGCTTCATCGAACGGATAGACGTTGGTGTATAAGGCGAGAAACGTAGGAGAACAAACACTATTCAACTATTGCAGGAAAAACAGAAACTGGTTGGGGCAGCGTTATGGCTTGGGGAATGTTTTCGTAGCATTTTCTGGGTCCACACATACGTGTGGAAGGCACTATGGATCGAATTCCTTATGAATCCATCATTCCAGACACCACGTACACCAATTTAATGATGATTGTTTTCCCTGGGGCCAATGGGATCTTGCAGAACGACAATGCGATGTGTCACACGGCTAGAAATATCCGACAGTGGTGAAAGATCATTATGAAGACTTCAAAGTACTTTCCTGGAGTCCTAATTCCTCAGTCGTAAACAAAATTGAGAATCTGTGGCACCACCTCGATCGTGTTGTTCGCTCTATGGATACTCCACCACGCACCCTGCAGCAGCCGTCAGATGCACTGCAGTCAGCATGGCTCCACATACCTATGAACACCGTCAAGCACCTTATTGAATTATTCACCGCTCGTCTAACTGCTACCCCCGATGCACGCCGTGGTTATTCTGGATGTTAGCTGGTGATCACAATAATGTGATTAGACCGTATATATATATATATATTTATGATTTTTGAAAACCGTAGCCCTAATTATGCGCTTTTTTGAAGTGTTGAATAATACCGTAGGGAATACCTTCGTAGATATATTAGAACAATTTGCATGGAATGCATTGATGTGAGCTGCAAAAAATCACGAAGAGCATGATGGGTAGCAATGACAGCTGTGAAAAATCACGAAGAGCATAATGGGTAGCAATGACAGAGTGAGGAACGTTTAATGGACGATCATTATTACTCACGGTTTTCAATAGCAGGCGCTACGTGTGATTTTTCGAACACCGTTATCAAATCACAGGTAATGAAAAAACGCTCCTCTCTATGCTTATATCTTTCTCTTTTAAGCGATTGTAATGCACCACAAACTTTGCGAACTGTAAACCTTAGATGGGTTAGTTCTGTTTTGGGATAGCTAAAACGTTCCTTTCTCATGTGGTATATTTCGTATAACTGGAACGGACTCATAAAATTCGAGATTATTGTATTTTGCGAAACGTAATGCTTAAATTTCCACAGACTTCCTTTTCCAGTGGCCGAAAAGTACCTTGCGTTGCCCTGAAACCAATATTCCGAAATAGGTCTGGGTGATCCAGAAATGATCGTGTTTCCCGATGGTAATTTACTTTCCTTAAACGAGTGTTCCTAAATTAGGAACGTGAAACTGTTTATAACCAACTAAATTGCTCACGGTGTTTGTTAAACTGCAAAACTTATAAAAGTGTCACTAATGAATTTAAATTAACTGAGCGGCAGGTGATGATACTTTCCGAAATGCTCCTGTTATTAAAGTGATTGTTTTAACCTGTTAATGAAAATTGGTATTCCGTTTTTTTCCACTGGCGTGGTTTAACAAATGATTCTGTAAGTCGATTTGATAACCACTGCCTTCTACAAAAAATACACTACAACAAACAGTTTGCAGGAGTTAAAATGACGTTTTTAAATATTCATAATTAAAAAAATGTAAACTCGTGAACTTTTCGCTGAATGAACGGGTTTTACTCATATAACAACACTGTTTGTGAAAACTGCAACACTAAGAAACAATCGCTATATTCAAGTTCAAATGAAATATAGATAGCAGAATCTTCATGTTACATGAGATGAGTGATTATTTTTTTAGAGATATACAATACCTTTTCGCTTGAAAATTCAGTATCCTGTGAATCTATCTCGAGAAACAATAACGACTTCCACATGGCGTGGGATTAAATGATAAAGGTTTTTGATATCGACCTGGTTAATTGCCGGCCAATTTGCTTTTGTGCGAGTTAAGAGTTCATTTGTGGTGACTGGCGGAGGCGCTTGATGTGTCAGGAATGTTCGATCGGGTATATATCCGGTGAACGTGCAGGCCAGGGAGGGAGCGATGTCTGACATGCAAGGAAGAGTTATTGGACATTCTCGGCATATTGCGTCCGAACATTTCCTTCTGCAATATAGCGCCACGATCACTCTAAAGGAAGGCTATCACCTATGCCTCTAAAAGATTCCTAGTGTATCGCATGCTGCTGAGTGTTTAATCAATTACTGTCAGACGAAATCCCAAATCGAGACCTATGGTGCCCGAAACCTTGGGCCCAGGCGTTGGACAGGTATAACGCTGCAAGTAGCTGCTCCGAATGATATTTTCCAGGGGTTATGCGACAATCATGGTGCATGATGTTGAATTGGGACTCGTCAGAAAATACGACCTGAAGCCTATCAACTCGCCAATATCTACGTTCGGGGACACTTTGGAGCATGAGGAGTCTATGTTCAGGATCAAAGGAATTCGTAGCAATGGCTGCCAACGACCAGGACAACGCCAGCCCAGTTACAGTGCTCAACATTAAGCTAACACAATTGATTTCGCTATGTTATCAGACATTGTGATGCATTAGAGGAGCATGTGATATAATGCAATCGTCCACATTTGCGGTCCATGTCCCGGGCTTCTAAGCATCTGGAGCGTCATCTTTCCACTGACGACACACTCGCATCACTGTTCTGGCGTTTCATATCGTACGGGCGGCAATTTTACGATAGGAAAATCCAGCTTTTCTAATCCTAACAATCCTTCCTCGCTCAAAGTCCGTCAGGTGTTCTTGATGCGAACTTCACTTTCGACGGGGCCTAGCAAAGCACAAGAAACACCCTTTCGACTCAATGTCGGCTGTTCACAGATTGGAATATCTCTTTTGAGATACCTCTTAATGTCCAAGACATGACAGTTCAGAGGGGAATCGCTGCAAAACCCGCATGTGCAACTTCACTGACATTTTAATCATTTGCATACCCGAACCTGTTGTACTTATTGTGTAAATTTCAAGCTGTCGTACTTGAGTTCACTAATATAGTACAACGTACATCCTAACATTGAACTTTTTATGGAAGTTTTCTCTGACCCACAAATTATCACAGTCTCACATTTTCACTGAGATGTACATTGAATTGATTGTGCTTGTTTTCCAGTTTTCGATGAATTTGTGCTTTTAAGAGATTTTTAAAAGCTATAACAAGTGGTTTAACTACCTAAATAAACATCCATTAACTTTTAATAACAGTTGCTCAGATTAAATCACTAGCAACTTGTGAACTTGCTTTAACTTTTAACAACCAACCGAGGCGTAGTGGAGCAAGTTCACCATAACTTTCCAGAAATTTAAAATATTTTATATTGAAATATTACTGGATTTCATTACGTCAGTTTCAGAACCAAAGCTTTCTTTTGGCCCAACTTCCTAAATAAGTGTCAAATGCTTGGCAGTACACACTAAGGAGTGAGAAACGATTTTTTTTTCAGCCATTACCACTTCCGTTAATTTTAGGTGAAAAAGCAGAATAAGTAATTTCATCATTATGGTCACTGATCAATATATTCATCGAATGTTTTGGTGATTTAAGAAGCTTCCTTTGTTACTTAACTTCCAAAAACCTAGGTGAAGAAGACATCTGAATTTTGCATATGTTTTTCTTTTAGTCTTATAAATATGAATGACAAGAGAGTATGTGTGTCATCCATTTATATTTTTAATGTGGATAAAATGCACAGCGTGAATAATGCAAATGAATTTTTCCATTAGAGTAGACATAAAAAAATGAAAAACACACCCCACACACACATTTATGCCCACGTGTGTGCTAAAATCAGTTTTTTAAATTTTCTGGCAGGCAGAATCTCATGGAAGAAGGATCGCTAATGAAAATATGGATTACATGTACCTCTATAATTTACCTAACAATGCTAATATTTCTTTTCTGCTTAACCGCCTCTATTTAACCTCACTGGTTGTGATTTTGACGGCAATTCGTTTAAAAATAATATGATACTTATGGATTACGAACCAGAACAAATGTGTCTGGTCGTGTGATATTCATTTCCAATTCCTACTCTCCCACTCTCATATGTGATAAATACCAACACAGATATAGGTATTTCGTCAACTAAATATAACGTTACTCGTATTTTTGTTCCGTTCATCCTAAACCAATAATATTACAGTCTGATAAAACAAAGACAGTAACCAGCTTCCTATACCCTTTGCTTTTCTTCAGAAGAATTGCTCTCTTTCACAAACAATCTTTATTATCAGCCTTTACATGCAAAAGACGGTACAGATTTATTTCTACTGTAATTAAGGTTTAATGTCTTTCTTATTTCCCAAAACACATTTGTTGATCTAACCTTAACAAAATTGTTTTTACATTTAACATTCAAATTTGTGCATCGTTATCGGTGAACTATTCATAATTTCGAAAGAGTGTAGTAAGCAAGTACTAAAGACATTGGAGGAGAATAGAGTGACTAAGAGCATAGGTAAAAAACCGCCGTTGTAGGGAGTAAGTAGTGTGTATCGTCTTTGTCCGAGTATTTCACTTATAAATATCTTAAGGGTTTGATATATATTTAGGATTTAAAGATATGTGACACGAAAATATTCTGTTTCATAGATTTCTTCCTCCTTTTCTTTTATTTCTCGTTAGGTATATGGCCGGCCACGATACAGCCTCGTATGTTCCTGCATGCTAATTTTTTTGCGTTTTTTTTATTGGAGGTATAACGACCACCATGAGCAACTCAATGGGCTATAAGCAGTCCCCAACCCTAATTTAGGGTCACTGGTTTCAGGGAAGGGATAGAGCAAGTGTCGTAAGACAAACACAAAGCCATGCCACACCGGGATTTGAACCCGTACCCCTTTCGGACGAATGATCAGAGACCATCGCTAAGACCACTGCGCCACTGGGGCGGCGTTTGCGTTTTTGCAGATATGAGAATTCCCTTATTATAAGTTGATCTAGAAATTTGTCGGATCGTACGCGAACATTCTTTCCACGTTATTTCTGAAGTGCATTATGAATTTAATCCAACATTCTTGCTTTCCAATAGGCATCTGCTCCCTGCAAATTCCTCACTTATTCATAGATAGCGCTGCATGTTAATTTGATTTCAGTCGTTTCAGAACCGCTAGCATTGCCTTTGACAATGTGTGCTACTCCAATGTCTTTTGTAGGTATTAAGAGCAAACTGAGAATGTGTGAAGAATAGTTTGATGTAATGATGAGATTGTTTTTCAAAACCTAAAGGTATGAAGTCATATATAATTTATGAATACTAAACGTACGATGTAATATACAATATATCTTGTTTATGTGCTTATTCCATTTGCTCCGGAATTTCAAAAATTCTCATAAGTTTCAATTTCAGTTATTTTCAAGCCCATAAAGAAGATGAAGTTTCACGAATCAAAAGACTACGTCGAAGACATAAATTCCTGGGAAATGTATGAGATAACTTGTGAATGTGGACAGACCCGAATAGCTTTCGGTTTATGACAGATTAAGACAGACACGAATGGCTTTCGGGAAATTTATCAGATGCCTTGTGTGTATAGGACAGACACGAATGGCTTTCGGGAAATTTATCAGGTGCCTTATGTGTATAGGACATACCCGAATGGCTTTCAGTTTCCGTGCGAGAGGACACGTGAACTACGTACGTAACTATGAACGGAAGAGGTCCTCTATACTCCAATATTGTCACAAAAATAACCATAAATTTGTAATTGAAAACGTCACGCTTATTGATAAAACTGATTCGACTATTAATCTTAATGTATTAGAAGCTTTCCACTTATACCGGAACACTTTCGTCTTGTCAACGATATGACGCCGACTCCATTTCTTTCAAGCGCGTGGTAAGAACTCGCCACAATACGTGACCGTTACCAATCTGATGACGTCACAAGGATTTAAATGTTTACGTTCCATACGTCCTAATGAAGCCGAGCCAAACGTTCTACGAAACTATAGTCGATGTATAATCAGCATTTTATTGTGAGAAACGTTGGAATTTTTATTCTATATGAAGTCATAATTTTCCTCTTGTGTCTTATTTTACTATGACGATACCTCGAAGCTTATGTTCAGCTGTTTTATATACTGCTGTTAAATAAATATCACACATTCACAAATACTTGGGCTGCCGAAGAAATTGTTATCAAGTACCACGAGCTTTAATTTACCCACAGTTGTTACAAATAACTTCTAAAGTTACGGTTTCAGGTTTTCTGCATGGGTCATATCATGGCGAAAATTTTAAACTTAATTGTCCTTCTTCGTCAAACAATAAGCACGAACGTGCACGTTGTTTAAGGAAACTTTAATGCTCAACAAACACATTTTTGTTTGTAATTATTCCAATCACGTATAGAAAAATATCCACATAGAAATAGTTCCTCATACATAATTGTAACAGCTCATAAACAGTTGTATTACACATAGTAATCTCATCGTAATTGATATCTATGTAAATTCCTATATCACGCGATAAGTGTACAGATTTATTTATCTCAAATATTCATGTGCATGCTGTAACTGTGAAATATTTCTCCCAGCTGATACGTAAAAGGTTCAGATTGTTTTTCTTTACAATTGCCATGAGCAGCCATAGCTCTTCATATCTTTTCCAACCTATAAAATATCCAACTGTCATAATGCCACAACTAAACAAGCTATCTATGAAATTTAATTTTAGCTGTTTACTTGTGCTACGAATTTCAGTACCTACTTGTTTGCAAATACCTTTGATTGTAAATCAATTGTAACTACAAAATATCGAAACACCCAGAAGATGCAGTATGAGGGAGCTGTTCTACTGTGTTTCGAATATATACGAAACTGCAAAAATTGGAATTACAATGATAGAGCGTTTGGTCTGATAAATTCACATACTGTACTTGCATCATTGAAAATAAAAAAATTACCAAATAATGCGCCGAAATAACATCACTAAATAAAGTTTCAATCAATTTCCTGCGGTCTATGATTTATTCATATGCTGTTTAAAATTTTGTGGAAATTAAATATGTCATGAACGTTAGATGAAGTTTCCTTCGGAAAGAAACTGTATATAAATTCCAATTTTAGATACATTTTTCAGTAACTTATTGGAAACATTTAATTTATGTATCTGCAGCAAGTTCTTTTTGCATTTCGATGTTTATACTCAAAATAGTAGTGTATTTGGCGTTCTGTCGAACAGTACAAAAATGTGCATCATTGTTATCTGACATTATTTTCAAATATAACTGACGAAAACTTTTGGTAACATTCAGTTTACTGTGAAATAATTGCCTGTTTCTTATGACCCTCCGGCTATATCCGAAAAGATAAACAAAGATATCGAAACGAAGATATGCAAGTTTTCACTTCTAATTTCAAAAACACTGTGGAATCTTCAGATCAAGTGCAATGAACCCGTTTAAAATGTGTTATTTTTCAAATAAGAAGGTTATACCAAAAGTAATGCAAAAGGAGCCATAATTTTTTTATTAACTGTGAGCGATCTTTCAAATTGCTCTTGTTGGTAGAGTAAGTCTTTCTTATACGAACCCTTCTTCTTCATTGCAGATTTTAGCTGCTCTGATCTTCTGGAAGCGCTTGAAGCCAATAAAGACGTCTTTTATTAAAATATGAGTCCTTTTTTTTTTTTTGGTGTAAATATGACATGGTCAGATAATATTCGAAAACTTGAAAATTTCGTCGTTCTGAATGGTAGCCGAATCCGCGTCTCCCGGATATCGCCCGTGTATGCTACCACTACACCGCCGTCAACGACTAAGTCTGAAGTATCCCATTCATCAAGACACGTATTTTTATGATCTGGCGACAGGGTATGAAATGAGGGCGCATCTTTACGATCCGGAAACACGGCATCAATACATGGAATGGCGTCACACCTCTTTAAAAAGGCCTAAGAATTGCAAGAGCCAGTGATCAGAACATAAAGTCTATGTGACTGTTTTGGCGATGAAAGGGGTGTCTCTTTTCTCCTTGATTTTCAGGAACGTGGCCGTACCGGGACCAGCTAGTGGTACATTCAGCCGTTCAAGAAGCTTAGAGAAGCCATAAAGAGGAAGAGACAGAAAAATAATCTGAAAAGGATCCACATTAACCATGGCAATGCGAAACTGCACACACACATCTCTTGCAACAAATGAAGCGATCAGCGAATTAGACTGATAGGGTGTCCACTATGCACAGTGCAGCCCAGATCTGGCGCACTTCGACTTCCACCTGTTCAACTCAAGAGAGGATTTCTCCGGGGACAACGGTTTGATGACACAGACTAGCCGGAAGTAACTGTGAAGAAGTGGGTTAGGTTCAGCGATTTGAACAGAGTGGGGTTCAGCGATAGCGCACGTGTATCGCTTGTGATGGAGACTATGTTGGGAAGTACGTTTATATAGAGAAAGTGATACTCTACTAACATGTGAAATTTAAACGACCTCGGTCAGTTAGCATTACTTTCGGTAGGACACTGGTATTCGGACTACACATATAATCTAGGGTAAAAGTATAGTGATATTACCCTGCAGATAGATATCTCGGTAGTGGGTAATCAATCGAACACCAGCTACTCCAGGACTAAAGATTCACTCACTTTCTGTTATTATATATTTTGCAAAAATATCTGATACTGGCGTAAGCAGAAGGTTACTAGGTGACTTCACATCGACAACAGTATCTCTTTTACTTGCTGAAGAGGTATCACTCGGGGTCAGACAAGTGGGTTTACATCAACACAAAAGAATATTTTCAGCAGCTAAAAAGTTGACAGAATACTGGTATAAAATGCCTACCTGCTCACCGGAAAGCGTTGGTTACCTTAAGCTTTATTATTCGAAGTGGTCATTAGAGGAAATATTTCGCACAAACCTATTCTGACTGATTTCCTGCAGAAAGGGCTATATATATATATACACACAGCAAAAGCACAAATGTTGGGAAACGGTTAGCCACCAGTGATGGGTCAATGCTGGCTGAAATATGCCGGTCACGGCACGGAATAGGCCTTCAAAATGAATACAAGCAAAAAACGAATAAAACGAATTTTCAAACTGTTAAATACTGTGGTCAAATTTATGATTTAAATAAATGTAAGGTGTTCCTTAATGATTTATTTCAAGTCGAAATTGCTACAAAAGAAATCAAAGCGTTACAAGTTATAATATACTCGTGTGTTTAGTATTGCAAAATTCATAAACCCAATCATAATGAAATTACACTTTTTTTACGACCTGATCTGCGTATATTATTCCTGCTCCTAGAAAAGTTAAAATGTTCAGAACTGAGCTGATATGGCTTGACGTTTGTTGACCGATTTGCTGCAAATATGTTTTACTGTATTTACTTAACTTAAAAAATTGTTAACTGTATTACTTAACACTGAACTGTAATATTCTTAACAACATATATTACTTAACTCTATTTGATTTGTAATGAAAAAGAAAGACAATCTTCTACTCAAGTTATTTTTCCGAGACAGCCCTAAACTGGGCTCTAGTCATAAAAACATATAGGATTGATTTAATGAAATGGGTGAATAGTGCAGATTTACTACACATATTAAAAATACATCAAAATTTAAGTAGAAATATCCATATACAATAAGACTTATTCCAATACGTACGTGGTAACTCAAACTATAATCCCTGCAAAACTCAGTTCCAACTAAAATATAATAGATCAAATTAAAAAAAAATGGATTCAAATGAATCCAGTTCCGACATTAAAGATATGAAAGAATGCAACGAGGCGGTGCTTTCTTGCCAATTTCTGATTGACAATCTTGGCGAGTGGATTGTTCCTGTTCGTGTATTCTGTCTGCGTGAGAACATAATGTTATTATTATTATCATCTTCTTTATTCACAATATACGAAATGCAGACTATGACAAACAAAAATGAACAACAAAATTATCATTGAATGGTGTTGTTGAGCGGAATATTTTACCACTTTCCTGTCCAAGTTTTTCGTTCCTTTTGGTCCAGTAGCACTGGAGCAGTCTCTACTGTCCACGCACTCGGCTCTCTACTGGTTACTCAACATAATCTGCTGAGCACAGATCCGTGAAGCCCAGGTCCCAACTAATGCACACCACATTACATGAGTTCCAGATGGCCACACATGTTATGGTCTCTAGAAGACACTTCGAAAAGAGGCCCACACACTCGGGTATCATGGCGGGGCCGCCTCCCATTAAGCTCTCATAACAAAGACCAATAAATGTTTCTCGTTTGCTTTGTTCCAGTAGCACTGCAGGAGCCTGTCGTGCTTCATCAGCAAATGAACATCACAGCACATGAGTTCCAGATAGCCACATATGTTATGGTCTCTAGAAGACAGTTCGAAGAGAGGCCCACACAGTCGGGTATCATGACGAAGCGGCCGCCCATTAACATCTCATAACGAAGACCATTAAATATTTATCGTTTCTTTTGTTCCAGTAGCACTGCAGGAGCCTGTCATGGTTCATAAACAGTATCTGGCGATCCCTGAAGCCTAGGTCTCAACAAATGAACACCATAGCACATGATTTCCAGATGGACACAGATATCATGTTCTCCACCAAGACACTTCGAAGAGAGGCCCACGCACTCGGATATAATCACCAAGCAGGCAACCATGAATCTCTCATCACAAAGGCTAACACATTTTTTCCGTTTCTTTTGTTCCAGTAGCACTGCAGGAGCCTGTCGCGGTTCATCAACAGTATCTGGCGATCCCTGAAGCCCAGGTCTCAACAAATGAACACCATGGCACATGATTTCCAGATGGTCGCAGATGTCATGTTCTCCACCAGGACACTTCTAAGAGAGGCACACGCACTCGGGTATCATTCCCGAGCAACCCCCCCCACACCATGAACCTCTCATCACAAATACCAACAAATGTTTTTGGTTTCTTTTTCTCCAGTAGCACTGCAGCAACCTCTCCTGGTTCCTCAAAGAGATCTTCTGAGTCCTGAAACCCAGGTCATAACTAATGCTCCTCATAGCACACGAGTTCCAATTCGTTACCGATGTTAGAGCGTCTAAAAAGACACTTCGAAGAGAGGTTCATGCACTCGGGTGTCATGCCCGAGCAGCCCCTCATGAACCTCTCATCACAAAGACCAATAAATGTTTTCGTTTCTTTTATTCCAGTAGCGCTCCGCAGCCTCTGCTGGTTCCTCAACAAGATTTTCTGAGCCTTGAAATCCAGGTCCCAACTAACGCACACCATAGCACATGAGTTGCTGATGGCCACAGATGTTATGATCCCCAACAAGACATTTCGAAGAGAGGCCAACACACTCTGGTATCATGAAGGAACAGCCGCGCATTAACCCCTCGTTACAAAGACCAATAACCAGTAATGCCACGAGGTTATGATGATGTCAGTAGCATATAAATTTGGTATTGGAGCAATAATGGCAGGTGTTATGAAACGACGTAGCCCGCATTACATTTTTTTGATCAGATGGACGTATCTAAGTTTGACAGTTACCAAGCGAACGTCTGCTTCCGGAATGTACAGTGTCAACTGTGCAGCATGGAGGCATTGGGGTTAAGGTATGGGTGGGTCAGCTGGCTGTTATTTATGGCAACGAGAACTATGTGCTGTATAGAGGTATCCTGGATACCTTAATGCTCTCATCGTTGTTGCAGTTCTATAGGCCGGACAGTTGCTTCTTCGAGGACGAAAATGCCACTTGTCATGTTTCTAGGAGTACAATGGAGTTGTATGAAGAACATCAGGTGTCGCGGACTTACTGGCCTGCTCAGAGTCCAGATCTGAATCCCATTGAACACCTATGAGATGAAGTTCAAGGACGTGTGAGGACAAGACCAACACGATCTTCACTGAGAGAGTTGAACGATGTGCTCAAGACGTAAGGCATATAATCCTACACTCCTTACTAGATGGTCTTATGTACAGTTCACCTCGACGTGTGGCTGCTGTAATATCTTCAAAAGGAGGCACTTCCCGCTACGGCTGTAAATTCAATACTGTTTTCTATTTACCTAAAGTGTCCAATTATTTCTGTCCACATGGCTTAGTTGGTGTTTTCCAATACTGAGAAATGCAAAAAACAGTCACCTTTTTTTATTAAAGGTTTAATGATCACCGTGAGCAACTCAGTAGGCTATAAGCAGTCGACCGTCTCTAATTTAGGGTCAATGGTTCCAGAAAAGGAGAGAGTCACTGACGTAAGACAAACACACAACCATGCCTCACGACTATTCGAACCCGGACATTTCTCGCACGAAATGTCATAAGCCAGGGCTTAGACCATTACGCCACCGGGAAAAACGAAAATTTCTAGTGCGCTATTTAAGCTTCTCTTAGTACAGTATCGTAATCATTTGGTCGTTCGTCCAGTTCGTGAGATCTGATATAGTCGCTACGCAAAAGAAACTTGGGTCGGCTGTAGCTGCGACAGGAAATTATCCGTATTTAGCTGGAAGCGGGCATTTTGTCGAATGAAATCGTCAATTACCGGCAACTCGAAAATAGGTCTTGTGAACAATTACCGGCAACTCGAAAATAGGTCTTGTGTAATGAAACTGACTCCCGATTCGAGGGTGGGTGTCTCCGCCAAATTTGATTTAGGTTTGTTAACTTGCGCAATGCCAAATTATGTACATCTCCTTGAGAAAAAGTCGCCACGACTGAGATTAACTGTGATATTCATTCATTGCATGAACCGATGTTTTAGAAAATGTATGTAATGCCTTATATGCCTGTCAGCAAATTCTTCGCTGATTTAAGTATGAACTTTTTCGAAACATCGCGTGAAAGATACAATGGAAATAAATAAAAATTAGTGAGTATTAAAATTGCCATCGAAACAGAGAGATTTATTTTCTTATGCTTCCGCTAAAATTTAAATGAAATTTTGAGAACACAAAAATCCAAAACCAGAAAGGGAGCTTAACTTAGAACCACGAAAAGTCAAAACGAAAAAAGCACATTTTCGCATTTTATTCCATGGAAATTCTTCTAGAAGTTACAAAGCTAAGGACACCTTTTTATGTAAATATGTTTACCCTTTTAAATTAAATGATAACAGCACGTTCTGGCATCTTAGCACGACTGCAATCTTAGAACGACCAAAGGGGGCAGTTGTCATTTAATTTCAACTAGAGCACGAAATTTCTTCAATTTACCCATTTATGGAATTTTCAGAAATAAAATCTTCAACAGCCATGATGATTTAAGTTAAAGATCAAGCTATCACGTTTAAACATATCTTGTTTACACATTGCAAACAGTCTTTATTTCATTGGTATAGAGATGACGAAATAAACAAAAAGATTGTTATTTTCGATTCGAAGTTTATAAAATTTCCGTCGAAACTTTTAAAAAGTTGGAAATCTCCTGATTCACGATAGCGACTGGAATTCTGTATTCCAATTATTATGAGTTCCAAACGACCCAGATGTGTTAAATATTTTACAAGTGTCAACACAGCTAATACATATTATGCATTCACATAAGCTATGCTGTTCTTTAATTCTGCTCCCGAAACTACCTATTTGGTGCAAAGTTATGTCATGAGATGTATCAATCTGATATATGAGATATGTTTATTTTTTAATAAAGTAAATGGAGGAAATCGAAATTATAGAAACTGTCGGTATATTTTATAATTCGAGACTCAGCGAAACGAAAATATTGATTTACTCAACGGAATTCACTTTGTGCAAACTTGTTTCATAATTTGAATTTTTATCCCCTGGGTGAAGGGTGTAAACACCATACTGAATTATTTATTTTGCCCATATGTCAGCTTATAAATATACCTTTCATTGTGCTGTGATGCTCTCCACGGCTTTAATCATAGAATGCAACTGAGCAAATCGATCAAACACATGTCGCTGATACATTTTTAGGAACGATTTATCTTGAATATTTGTAAAAGCTTTTTTCATACACTTTAAGATTCCACTTCCTTTTGGTAGTTTTTATATTAATCTTCGAAGTTGTGTTTTCTCACCAATCAACTAACTATAAAACCTTGATCCATTTATATTCCAATTGCATCGTAATCAATCCAAGATCATTAAGAACCAAATGGGATGCCTAATGTTTTTATAGATTCCTTCATTTAAACTTTAAGTGGGGAAAAACCACCTAATTATTTAAACCATGTGCTTTTATTATCCCACGAAAAACGATTGCCACAATAATTTTCAATTTTATAAAATTTAAAATAAAATACTGAAAGATAAATTTAAAACGAATAGCCGAGTTTTTGCAAAATAACTATCTCAATTCTCGGGTGACTAGAAAGAGAGAAATAGAAATACCTCGACGAAACTTGGTATGTACTTTACTCACGGTGTGATGGAAAAGATTTAGCTAAAACAACATTAGGTTCAAATATAGCGTCTAGAAAAAATGGTTCTCATAACACAGGAAAAGAAGCTACACGTACATGAATTTACTGATTATTGACAGCACAAACATTTCAGGACAACATTTACTCAATATGCTGGCCATCGTTAGATATAACGTGTAATGCAAGGCCGGAGCATCACTGTTGAAATCCAAGAAATTTAGGTATTTCACATGGACAGTTACGTATGCAAATGTTCAAATGAGGATTTGGCATGCTGCGTCCGACAAAATAAATGCGGAATTTATCAGGCTTCTATCAGTAACTATGGCTCACACAGAGAAGGAATGCATGCTCCTTTTATAGGTTTATCATCAAAATAGAAATAATGAAAATAGTGACTTACGCTTGTATCGATAATTCAAACGATTGCGGAGATGACGATTTACGGTTGTGGCGCTGAGTAGAATAATGGAGAAGTTCAAAGAGATTGGGGGATATGGTTTAACATCAGGAAGAGAAGGTCAGGCAGCTTTTGAACATGTCTAGTATGAAATTCCATTTGCCAGCGCTTGGGAAAGCAGGAACACATTCTCACACATCAACGCTAGAGCGGTGGTCCGTAAAAATTGTACTTCCCACTGTGCAAAGTGCTACGATCTGTCACGCGAAAATATCTGCACATGATATGTGTGATGCGAAAACTACCAGGTGCCCAACAACAAAAGAGGCCCGTGAGCAGACGTTGTTAGACGGGTTAAAGTTGTTTCGCGGCTTTCCTGTTAAAACCGCTTTGTTCCACTTCTAACCGGTTTCTGCGTACACAGCTGCAAAGGAATTATTCGGAATGGTTAGTCACCGCTTGAGAAGAGTAGGTACGCGTTCATAAGTTAAAGTGAACAGAGAACAAATGCAACGGAAATGGTTTTTAAGTACGGAACAGTGGATTTTTTTATTTTATAACAATATTTCAGAAATAACTAATACAAGGTTTTAAATGAGTTCTTTAGAGAATATTTTTCACATTGTGCAGCACCGGCAAAATCAGTGGTACAGACGTTAGTGTGGAAATTTCGTTAAACCAAAATGTCCGGTTTCTCGTACTGAAGACAACGTTTTCACTGACACCATCAACTCAGAGCGCTATGTTCAGCAACTGGTCAATCCATTTGTTGCCGCAGTTACAGAAGAAGAACAAACAAATTCTTTCTTTCAGCAGGATGGTGCAACGGCACGTAATGCGCGGAGCAGTCTACCTGCTGTGCATGAAGTGTTTCAGAGGACAGAACTATATCGAAGGAAATATGGCCACCTAGATCACCCGATCTGTCGGCTTTTTACTTTTATATGTGGGGAGTATTGGAAGAGAAAGTGTACGCAGCTAATCCACACACCCTTAATTAATTAAAAGTGAACATTACGGATGCCAAAGCCCAGAAAACTGCCGATGAGTTGTGGCGTATTACGAAAAACATGTTCCTTCGTGTACAGCTGTGTCTTGAAGTCGGAGGGCAGGACGTTCAGCAATTGTTGTAAACGCAGGTAAATTACTCCTGTTTTCTGTCATTTCAACTGTTTTTTACCATGTATAGTAACATTGCCTGACTTTTGTCGTTCATTATACTCGGGATTCTTTCACGCTGTACTACTAGGCGTCAAGATGCTTCGTTTGAAAGACATTTGTTATTTCCGATCTTTGATGCAGTGTAACTCTCATTCATGTTTGAGATAATTACTGGCGACAAAAACTAAATTTTTCCTCTTTCGGGCCGTGCAACATAACTTCTCATCTGAACATTGTTTTTCCATTGTCGTAGAAGAACGAACCTTTATTGCATTGAAGCACTTCCGCATAGACAAATTCAAAGTTCTCTTTTAAGAAAGTGTGATATCTGGCATCGCATTATTATTTCATATATTTCCTATATTTCATTCTGCTGCATTTTGCAAATTAGAAAACTGTTAAAATTTCCCAATAGAACGGAATGACCATAAAACTACTGTCATAGCTGCAAAAGCATATTGATATTCACCGTTGATTTCATGGGTACATTCATAATAAAACATCACAGTTGAGTCTCGGCAAACCGACACTTCGCCAGACCGGCACGTCCGATAATCCGACACTTGCGGCAACTGACCGGAAAGCGCGCGCGAGTACACGCGTACCGGAAATGTGACGTTTTTCACGAAAATTCACCGGTCCATCTAGAAGGAGATGAACTAGCATCTACAGATGGTATTGTAAAAGTGATGTTATTACCACCAAACGCAACACCTTCGTTACAACAAACGGATCAAAATGTGATACCAACTGTTAAGATCCAATACAAAAAAGCCTACTCTACAATGTGATAAGCAAAGAGGAAAGCATACTTGATTATCTGAAGGCCATTAATGTGAAAGATGTCGTTTACAATCTTTCTCATGCATCGGAAAATGTATCGACTAATGTATTGGTGACCTCGTGCGGCAAATTATTGCCTACACTGGCATTGTTAGGTCAGTAGAAAAAAAAACTAAAAATAAAGTTCAAGAAGTCCCTGACAGTAATGATTCGGCTGTTACAGACCTCCAAGAAGACATTGCCGTGCTGTGCAGTGATGAATCTGGAATCCTGACTGTTGTTGACGTAAACGATTGGCTCATTACGAATGAAGAAGAAAATTTCCAACTGATGACTGTTGAAGAGATCATCCTAGATGTTTTAGATGACAATGACGAGGAACAAGAGGGCCCAACTGTACAACACGTTCATGCCGTACAGCACAGTAGTGCAGTAAGTGTATTTACCATATGTGTCATGTTGGCCTAGGAAAACGACGTAGCAGCTGCTGACGTACTGGTTTCAAAAATAATGCAAGGACAATTTCTGAAAATATTTTTAAAGGCAAAAAAAAAAAATGACGAGTTTGTTGTACCCTCTACTGTGTGATTAACTAACTGTGTGTTTTGCTAACTTGTGCTTAAGTATATTAATAATCACTGATTTGTTTCTGAACATACTATGTACGGTACGTACTGTAGTTCTATTTTTTATTCGAAATCCAGTAATCCGACACCCGCCGGTCTGATATGTGTCCGATCACCGAGACTCCGCTGTATTTGTGAAAGTGAAGATTATACAGAACGATACTTGGAAAGATGCCAAGTTTACTTGAAGTTGTTAGCAGGCCACAATTACTTACATTCGAAAAAATGTTGATTATTTAATATATATAAAGTTTACAACGAAATACTGAACCAGATTCTAACTGATTCCTGTAGAACCTTAAGGTAACAGTTTCGAAGTCAATTCTCTGTTCGTGCCGTATGTGATTTCCATAAAATCATGTACAGCACATTAATAACAAATAGACACTTTCTGTAGCTGATATAAAATCCCACAATATCTTAATGTTATATGTTTTGATAACACGTGAAATTTAAAATGTAAAAAAGAGATAAGCAGTTATTCTGAAATTTAAATTTTAATGACAGCAGATATATTATTACGTAGAAACGCCATTCACTTCGGTTAACGGAGTTTAAATCAAAGCATTTTAATTTCATAATTTATATCTTTACGATGGAATTAAAATACCTAAAATTTGCTTTCGTAAATTTTACATATTAAAATATTTTAATTCACAAAACATTGCATAACATATTAAATATCTGCATTATTTTTGTTGTAACAATACTAACTCCGAAGTTGGGAAATTCTTTTTGGAAGTGGAAAACCCGGAGTTGTGCAAATCAAAATCCCTGAAATATGTTTTATGATACACTGGTTTCCATAAATTAAACAACAAACTGAAAAAATCGTGATAATTGGCAAAATATAGTTCAAATTACACGAAATTCGCATATTTCTACGGGCAAAGGATATATCATCGATGAACGGAAGACGAATGAGTGGCGCTTTATGCAAATGCGCAAGAGCTTAGAACCAGCTGTTTCGTACGGACTCGCCAATTCATGTGAGGCGTTGAATGACAAGATTTCGATATAGTGATTTTGTTAACATGGCTTCGAGACTTCATATACCAGGGAAATGGCGCAACAGACTTCATATACCAGGGAAATGGCGCAACAGACTTCATATACCAGGGAAATGGCACAACAAAGTGACAGGCCGCCTTCATATACCAGGAAAATGGCGCAACAGACTTCATATACCAGGGAAATGGCGCAACAGACTTCATATACCAGGGAAATGGCGCAACAGAGCGACAGGCCGCCTCGAAGGGGATAACGGCAAGCGGACGTCGCAAAATGGCTCTGCCTCGGTAGTTCTGTGGTCAACAGGATATGGCAACAGCTCCAAACCACAGGTGCAAGTTCCCCAAGGTTAATAGACAGTAAGGTTTGCTCATCCTGCCTCCCTTGCATCGGAAGTGCCGGTCCCTCACTTGCGCCTTACGTAGTGACGTCAGTGTACCACACGATGCAGCCAGCAGGACGGATAGACTGTTAACACAATTGAAGCACTCGCGGGAGAAATGTCAACAACGTTTTACTCAAATACGCTCTGAATCTGAAAGCTTGCAACCAAGATGTAATGCAAAAGCACATCTGTAATATAATCACGAAAAACGGACATCCATGAGAATATTTTATTTAGAGTAAACCGAGAATGTGAAAAAAACTTATTATGCATTTCTTTCATTTTTTTTTTCAAATCTGTTTAATCTAAATATGTAAATAGGATATTGACATGAAACTAAGGAAAAGTGCAGGGACAGTAATTGTACCTTCTAATTTATTTATATGCAACTGTAATACTGTCTTTAAATAAATTCGAAAGAAGGAAAAAAACTTATAAGATTATGCAGAACCTCATGAAGAAATCCTTTTATGCGGAACAAATAAAAACTTGAGTATCATTCCACTAACTTGCTTAATTAAAAAGTTGGAAATTAATTTCACTAAATGCTCTGTTATTATTTGTAACTAATCGCTGAACAGAAAAGTTAAAATCATGGATCTTTGCAATTTTTGTTTGCTTTTTTCTTTAGTCATATTTTATTCGCTAAACTTTGAGAACTTTAAGAATCGGGATATTATTTAACGTAAACAAATTCTGTTTTCACTTACCTATGTCATGTTCCTTAAGTAACTGTTTAAACCAGTTTTCTCTTCTTGGGTTGGCAATATATTTTTTGCTGAACGTTAATATGGCGCATACGGATCATAATTCGGGTTTTCATGAATAATTTGATGGCAGGATGCACGTTTGGAGGGAACTGATGGGCAGAAGCTTCCACTGCGGTGTGAACAATTCTTTTAACTTTCCTTAAATTATTTTTCCCATGTAGTTTTAAAAACATTTCTTCTAGTTGGATAACTATGCTCATCCACTCATTTGTTGGATGTTGCAAGCAGCTTCTGCTTATGACGCTAATCCAGTCGCAAAGAATTCCTTTTTCTTGCACTAGGTCCAGAGGTGCATTTTTGTCCCCCAGCTCAGGACACGTTGTTTGGCATTTAAATGCAACATATCCAGCAAGGTATCGTAAAGCTTGGTACGATATGCTGTCACTAGAAGACGTAATTGCAGTTGTGGGTTCTTCGCGAAGTGCAGCCGTAATTTCATTTTCACTTGTGTGGGCTGTTTCATCATTGCAGGATACATTAATGTGTAAGACACAAGAAGACGAGAGCATGGAGACAGTTAAATAATGTTGTTCTGACTCAGGCAAAACGTTAGATTTCTGACAGTTCCAGACTACTTTCCCAAGTACCAGCAGTCTGAGACGATTTTGAAATTCCAGTGGTGAAGGGTGATCATAGGTATTGTCTGCTGCACGTATCTGTGAGAAAACATTTTGTAGGACATCTTGATTAACTCTGTGAGTTACAAAATATTTTAGCTCATATTTTTCGCTTAGAATCTTGTGGACAGCCATTACGGATGCAATACTGACCAGAAGACCTTGCTGAAATGGTTGGGCGCTTTTTTTTCCAACAACGCGCATCTGCGAAAAAGTGTTGTAAGCCTCATTCAAAAGTTGAAATTTCTATTGATTGTTACCTAAAGCACATCGGAATGGTTTGTCTGGGAATGGGTGCCTCGAATTCATTGTATCAAAAAATCTGTCAACAAGAAGAATAAAATTTGCTGCTTCATCATCTTCGGGAAATAAATATTTGATGGCATTTCCAACACGCTCCAAAAGCAACTGTACAGCATAACGTACAATCTGCCTATTTGCTCCTTTACCACGTATGTATGTTGCACTCATATTATACGCTATTTTTAATTCCTTACTGTCCTTCTCTAATAGCTTTTCAAATAGGGAGCAATTTATCACTATATTTCTTATTTTTATGCCACTGTCCAAAATATGGTTTCGCAATAACTTTACCATATGCGGAATGTCAGCAAATACATTTATATGTCTGTTTTTGTCGAAAGGATTTTCAAAGAACGGACTCTCAGGCGATATAGCCAATTCTTTCCAAAATTTCTGGTTTAAAGCTCCCAGATCTGAAGTAAGAGTAAATACAGGAAACATGATATTTTCTACGGCACAAATTACTTTCATTAATATTTGTCTGAGACTGGAACCACTAACGTCAAAATCGTAAAATACTGGTTGTTTCCATGGATTAACAAGTCCGCTTGCCATGAATACCAGTACGTACCTATACGGTCCCATAACTTCATCTGTTTCTATATTATAGCACATTTTGCTGGAAACTTTCGTTTCATCTATAGAAATCACACATATTCTTTCGGCTTCAGTCATTTTCATTCCTTGGCTCTGCATCAGTTTTTAAAGTTGTGGCTTGAATTCCAGGTGAACATTTAATTGTAGCTACCCATCGACGTAACGTTGACAAAGCAGGAATCGGAATATTAACTTTATTTCTCAAGTAGTGATATGCTCTCCTGGAAACAGTTCTTAATGTTATCGCAGCTGCAATATCAGTAGAATTGCAAACAATCCGTTTTTGGCTTAACAAAACCCTTAACTGTCCTGGAGTAAACACTGTAGAAAGCAAATTTTTTTATGCGCATTTCTCTGTCTTTTTTCTCATCTTTCCGTAACCTTTGCAATTCTAATAATTCTTTCTGCATTTGATTCTGTTTTACTTTGAGGACTTTTACACGTAAAATTAGACTATGGTTTGAAGAGCTCAAAGATAATATTTGTTTTTTCAGCTTTTCATTTTCCTTCATCAAAATATAATTTTCCTTTAATAGAATTTCATTTTCTGTTTACAGGTCTTTCATACATTCAATTTCATTATTTTCATCATCGGCACTCGACATGTCTTCCAAAATTTCCTCTGCATTACCAGAGTTTATCAAATCGCCAACAAGATCAGTTCGTTTTCTTTTCTCCTGTCTGTTCTTTCTCTCTGAATTAGAATTTACATTAAAGTTTCCCGGGAGGTTTAAACTTGGTACAGCTGTGTTATTTAGCATTTTGCGGATAGGCAAACCTAGAAGTTCATTCCTTAAATCACGTTCGTAGTGTTCCTCAGGAAAATGTTCCGAACAAATAGCTGAATTCATTTCGTTGAAACTGTCAGCTCGTTTGCATCTCAATTTCCATGTTTTACGCAAAATTTCATTTTTCGGAAAACTATGGTAATGAATGCCATTCCTTCTGGTTTTCGAATAATAATTTTGACACGTTGCTATTGCGCACGAACCAGGCATGTTCAGCGTTTAACGTATAACCAAGGAAAAGAAAATTTGTTTGCTACAAATACCTAGCTTCAAATTCACGGAAATGAGTCAATGGAGCTTTCAGACCCTGAACCAGAAAAACGTGAGCAAGCAGTTTAGGCGGTTGGGGTTAGGAGATCTCCGGGACTGTAACGTCACGAAGGCGATCCATGCGACAGTGCTCAGCGGAAGTATCGGATAAGCATAACCTTGGAGTCTACTAACCTTGTCGAATACTTCGTTGGTCCCTCGTTCGCGCTCAGTACAACAGATATCTGACGTGGCATCGATTCAATAAGTTAGAGGGAGCAGTTGGGCGGTATAGCCAAATAAGCTGGATCTAATGCGTCCGTCAATGCTGATGCATATGTGATTTTTGCATCCAGAGGCCCTGGTATACCGTTCCGGAGTGTCCCACAAATCTGCTGTAAGTGGTTGATATTTGGGTAATTCGGAGGCCAATCGATATGCAGGAAGTATTAACCGTGTTCCTCAAATAATTCCTGAACAATGTTGGACCTGCATCATCGGCAGAGCACAGGTGTTAACTCACTGTGCATATTCGAATCCCGCTCCTGCCGGACAACTAGTATGATGTTTTGTCGGGGTTGGGGACGCGAATGATGCGTAGATGGTTCCCTCTCAAGTAGGCAGCGGATGAATTTTGTCCTTGGACCCTCTTTCTTAGGTTGCCTGGGTTTATCAGATGGGTGTCGATGCGGTAGTAGTAAAATAATAAAAGACGATTGCTATATCATGGCACCATGTAAAATTAAACTGTTAAGTTTAACTTAAAAGCGATATATAAATTCAAACTGCTGTAAACAGTTTAAGATTGTATAAACGTCTGAAACAGATATCAAGGTGTGCAAAGGAATCCGAGCAGAAAGAACTTCTAATCTGTTTACGTTAATTTTAACTTTTCGAAATATTTTCTTCTTGTTCCTGCTCGATTGTCAAGAACAATTATGGAACCGCAGCTGGAGGCCATTAAGAATTAACAGTTCTGAATAATAATTCTCTATTCCTTCGACAAATGTTAATCAACAGTATGAATCATCGATTATGAGTAATGTACGATTTCTGAAAAATGTATGAAACAATGCTATCGAGCATTTTTTGAGGACTTAACCTCAACCACAATAGAAACCGCAGATATGTTAGAAAAAGACTTGATGAAACATATATATATAAATATTTTCTCAAAGTTTTTTCTGAAAAAAAACATTAGGAAATAACTTCTTGGAATACGATTTGAAAGAGTGGATAGAGAGACTCGATGGATCAGGCATTACTCACATATTTCGCTTGCCAATTTATGAAACTTAAGATAATAAAATACTTATAATTAGTTAAAATATATTGAAATTATTTTTTCTAAAAACATTAAGCGCACTGCGTAGGACATTGCGCATAAAATATTTCTGGGGCTATTTTTCTGACTTTTCAATACGAATGACTAATAACTGAATACAATCTGCAAATCTGACGGGTTTCGCAAATGCAAAATTTGGGATGATTCCACTGCTTCTGTGTTTAAACTGGAAGTATTTTAAGACCAAATATAAAGTCAAAAATATACAATTTCTATCGCGCTCATTGGACCCTTACCAAGCCTTTAAAAATTTTCCTCAATTCATATATATATATGAATCCTAAGAGCACAAATTTGAAATTTCAGGTGGACACACGAGTCAGCGATAGCGTCGTGTGCCTTATAGTTGCATCCGTAGATGTAATGTTGATGGTTTTCCCATAAGCCGTTTTAACGTATGTTATGTCTTAACTTTCTTTTTGAGTCTCTTTTTCTATGTAAATTTCAGTTACTTCTCTTAAACATTTTCAAACCTTAACGTTATGTCTTTTCCCTCAAACGAGAATGAAGTTGGCAACACACTGAGGTCGGAACAAGAAGGACGTACGTGTGGACGGATAAAAACGATATGTAAAAATGTAATGTAGCGGTTGTTTACGGGGCGGCGGGAGGGGGGTGATGTTATTAATGAGGGACGTGCTGATTTACTATGATTGATGTTATTGATGATACACGTACTATTACACTGCGTTTGAATGTTAAATCACTGATACTATATCGATAAGCCAGTAAACTATATGTGAGTGTGAAATACCACTCATGCAAACAAAATAAAAGTATTTGTAAGTACTACTTGACCTCTTTCGTGTAAGGTGTGTGAATACCTTCTAATACTGCCCTGACTTAGCACACATAAAGTAATTACTGACGAAAGGACTGAGTTACAGCGGTGAGAAAATTACTTATTAACCGAGAAAAATACCCTTAAATGTATGATATCAATCCACTATCCGTAGTAAAGTGTGAGTCATAACAAATTTCGGGACAGGAAGGTTAAGCAGTTTTTTCGTTCAGCTGTTCTTGGATACGAATGCTATGTACTGTTCTATCGTCCACAGATCTTCAACACTTGCAACTGGGCTGTATAAACTTTCAAAGCAGACAGATAATAATTAATGTGAAGAAAACTTATAAGAAACTTTAACTTTGAAAGCAAAACCGCTTTTTGAGCTTTCATAAAAATGTGTGCAAATTTGAAATTTTCGCATGCAAACACAAAACAACTACAGCAAAAAAGAAACAAATACGGAAAAAACCAGGAGTATACCTCAGTTCTCTAGGATATCCATTCAGAGGCGATGCAAGTCACGTGTGGCCTCATTTTGTGTTGTGAGTATTTGGACGTCCCAATTTGGGTAGTGTATGGGACTGCAAATTTATATCTCGACCACCGAAGTGTCACACTCTTGTGAACGTTGCTTGCTAGGGATGTGTTCAGTGTTCCATTTTGTTGCATTTTCTTGGTTTCCCTCTAGCCGGTGGTGAACTGACCCCCTAGTCTTTTCGGCGCGCCATTGCCACGTTCCGAAGGGGTATTCCAGTGGGATGGAATGAACTCCTACGTTCTGCTGCTTGTCAATTTTGCTTATGGGAGAAGAGATATTCATAACCGAGGAGATTATCTGGATTTCAATGCATTGGCATTTCCAAAAAATGACATGAACACAGAAATGTGTGGAAGCGTCCCAGTGAAATTTAAGTGGGAACTGTCGATCGGTGTTCCTCCATGTATACTGCTTCTGATTTTATTTAGGACGGAATTTATCGAAGCGTAAAGAAAATGTCTTTTCTTGTTTATGGTTTTTCACATCAAAATTTCAAATTTTCCCAAAATTTGAAGTCTCAGTAAAGTCTTTTCAAATATAGCGTGTATTCCAAATCTTATCCACATAAATTAGTATCACGTGTCTTGGTAAAGCTACACAGTGATGCACGAAATCGTAATAATATCAACTGTTTACAGTAATAAAACGGTGTTTGTGACATCTTGTATCAAATCTGTATAAAACTGCACTTTTTATTTATGTATATAGATACTTTAAGTATCTCTATTACCTTTCATAAAATTACTCGAAAAAAATATTTATGTGTGAAATTAGTAATAATCTTTAATTATTGCAATGTAAGTCCTTTAAAGTTCAGTGTAAGGTTGACTAACTTTCTCTTCTGATATATCAGTGTATACTTTTTGGTAACCGAAGCTTTGGAGAAAATCATTAATCCACCTTGGAAGTTCTTTAAACATTCACGTGAAAGAGGTATTCAAGAATGATCATTAAGTTTGCACGTTGCCACTACCCCAAATGAGTAAATGATTTGCAGGGATCTCCTGTTAACGACCAAAGCCCTGGAGGACTACCCAACAGGACGCGAGTTATCATTCATTGTCATAAAATTCCAATGTACGGCATTATTATTTCATTACCACTCTTAAGTTTCACCATTATTTACTACATGACAACTGATTCCTCACTCACATAACGGTTAATATTTATTGAAGTTCGGCACTTGTTTTCATATTGAGAATTCATTTTTGCACTCAGTTGGGCAGCATAACGTTAAATGTGTGGAGATACTAGTGCATGTTGCTTAGCGCGGACTGAATGGTCATTCAAAACAGTGAGAACCAACATTCCACCATTCACCATAAAAAGTAATTTGTTGTGAAGAACGTGTTCACAGGATGTCCATCCCTACATATTAATGTTGGCCATAATCAAATGAATTCGAGATTCGGATGGTCGTGGTCGATAAGTCTGTCAAATTGTGATATTCATTCCAATGACTTCATATTTACAGAATTTTATTTTACTTGTAGATTTCCTCTAATTACGCGAAGTAAGGAATCCAAGCTGCAAATGAAATACGAACAAGCATTTTGTTATTAGCTTAACAAACGTCAGAAATTTAGTCTAGTAGATCCTCAAGCAAGAGATGATTTGAGTGATTCTGCACGCGAGAAATTATTCGAATAGTACTACATCCTATCATCTGAAAAGTATTTCGAGAACTCTCGAGCAGCTCTCGAGAAGTAATAATTGATTTCCCACATGATATTTCAAATGATAATTGCCTGATACTGTATGACATTTCGAACGAATTTGATGGATGGAGAAAGCGTAAGAGCAATCAAAACTTTTCTGGAGAGATATTCTTCCGATTAGAATTACTGACGTCATGAAATGTTGACAGATTTTTATAATCGAATGAATTCCAGTTTTGAGTGAATAATGTTTCTACTCGATTATGCCCATTACCACTACGAACCACAGAACGTTTCTTGCTCCATGCCTATTTGGAGTCCATCGAATTGCCATGAGCGTTATTAGCTTTTATTTTGTTTTCTCAATATTTGATTTAACGACCACCTAGAGTAACTGAGTGTGCTGTAAGCAGTTGCCCGTTCTTAAATGAGGTTCATTGTCTCCAGGGAAGAGAAAAAGACGAATACACCTTCCACGCCTCACCCGGTATTCGAATTCATCTTATACCAGTGGTGACTGCGCCATCAACGATGCCTTCAAGCCTTCACGTTTAATAAGAATGACTAACATTTGAAGTACATTTACCTAAATCCTATTAACGCGGCTACTTATAGGTTTGTTTTTAATTTGTTGGTGATGATTGTTAAACTACGAAATAAATAAATAAATGATTCTTTAGAAAAGCAAATTAAAGGAACTGAGTTAGTTTACATTAAAATAGGCAACAGCGTTTCCCGCAATTTGGTATTTTTAACATATTTTACTATTTATGTCAAATTTTGGTCACAATAAACAGGATTTTAATTAATTTCGATGTTTTTGTGCTGCATAAAAAAGAATTTCGCTGTTGTATGTAGGAACGCATTCGCATTCTTAAAACCGTATAACGTGATAAGAAAAGGATACCAAATTTATACAAATTCCTTTGTCCAGGAAAAGATATTGGTTAATCATATGTTATGTGATTTATTAACGAAAACTAAAACAATCGACTGAAACAGGGAATCCCATGCATACCTGGAAAGAAAAAACTCATTTTATTTCGAGTATCTCTGAGTTATTTCTCATAATTAGGTGCTTCGGTCACAAGAATTTACACTGTTTTTTTTTCCAGAGGAATGAGATACTTTTCTGTGTCTTAATCTGAAGAAGGCACTCTACGATGAAAGGAACTCTTCATATTAAAAGTTTCTAAAGAAACT
Organism: Macrothele yani; assembly: GCA_039090855.1. Lineage (NCBI taxonomy): Eukaryota > Metazoa > Arthropoda > Arachnida > Araneae > Macrothelidae > Macrothele > Macrothele yani. The sequence goes on along the minus strand of CM077034.1, from coordinate 198,310,352 downwards.
TCTCCTTTTGCAATACGTAATATTCTAAATCTACGAATATTTATATTTCTGTTGGATGCGTCCATTTTCATGTTACGCGTAATAAATTTACTGAATAATATCACATCAACTTTTTAGAAATCGATAGGGTGAGAAAGAGATACCCAAAGTGAACTCATTCTGAAATGTACTCTTATTTAAGGTATAATGTTAAGGGACTTGGCCGCAAATTCAGTACAGGTTGCTGGTTTCGCGATCCACTTCCTTCTGGGCCTATGTCTAAACGTCGAGTGATATACTGCAGTCCACTCTATGGACGATGTGTTCTCCATCTGTGGATCCTGTAATCCCAAATTCTGATGCTTGTTGAAGTTTTATATTATTAGACATAATGGCTCAAAAACTAACAGCATTTTTCACTTGGTCTGTAACGGCAAATTGTAATTTGCGTTAATGAATAAATACATCTAAGGTTATCTACTTACCAAAAACATAATTTATATAACCGAAGTATTTGTTGTCAGAAGTTATGTTCGTAACTTTGAAACCGCTTCTCTTCCAATCTGTCTGATTGTTTTCAAACATTGAGGTTTCTGAAAAGTGAGTGAACTCGCTTTAATCACATCAAGCAACTTAGCAAAAGCTGTCGCCAGGAAACGTGAAAAGGAGCGGTGTAACATATAATCTCCAAGTACTCATTTTGTTTTAAATTAAGCTTGGAAATTAATTTTTCAATATTTTCCTCAAAATTACCTCTGATACATAACAGGTAATACAAATTAAATTTAATATACTGTTCTGTGCATTGGTTAGAAAAGAATTTATCTTCATTTGTGTGTAATTCTTCTTACCAAAAGAGAAACATGATTTAAACCTGTAAGGTAGAGTAAGTGATTATTTGAAGAGGTAGCTGTAGGGAGATATGCGGCTTGCCAAGAGTAAGGATCCAGTCCACCGAACACCAGCTAGGTGGACCCACTCTTTAATTTCATCTTGCTTAGAATGTGGTATATCTTCCAGTACAAAAACTAGAATTTCCAGCGTTGTCACATCAACTTCTTTAGAAATCGAAAGCGTGAGAAAGAGATACCTAAAATGCACTCGTTTTGAAATGTACTAAAAAGGAGCTTACCTGGGTTTCAATTTGTCGTCTAATCTGTAAAATAATTGCAACCAATTTCGCGTTTTAGCTTCATATAAACTCAGTTGGTTATAATTTGCTTTCTTTTAAATCCTGTTACTGCAATATGTAATTACTATACCTAGCAAAACGCTTTACTTTCGCAAACCAGATCTTTTAAAAGAATCACTTAAAACATGTCTATGCTTACATAGTAAAAGCCATAATATTATGCTTCAAAAGTGAGGATAATAATTCAGAATAATATCATTTTGCGATACATCAATAGACCTTCCAAATGGAGAATGTTTAAAAGGCATAAAAAAGAATATGTCAAGGTGATGAACTTTTGTACTTCTTTTAAACTGGAGTTATATTTGTTAAAAGAAGTAGGCAAAATGTTTAAAATGTGATTTTAAACAAACCATGTATTTTGGAAGGGAATTAACAAGACTGAATTCGTTTGAATTTCGGGTTGTTCTTTTTGCCATTATAAGTAATTACTTGAAAAATTATAAGTCTAAAAAGTTTTAAATGCTTTTCGTAAATATTATCTTTTTAACAGGGAATTATGTCGTACTGAGCACTTCTTAATTATTCACAGTATATTTTTAGAAGTTTTTTCGATGTGGTCATCGGTCCTTCGACCGCAAAAGAGAAGCAAATGATGTTTGCATTCTGCTACCTAAGCAATAATGACTTTAGTAACATGTGCGACCATGCCAGTAAAGATACGACCGAATCATATAATCATTGAAATTTAATATGGTATAATTCTTTTAATTTCTTTATTCAAAAGAGCGCACAATAGTTGCATGTCACAATTTCGCAAAGGATTAATTCGGCAACGATATTAAGCCGACCTGAGCGGCCCAAGAGCTGGCTTCTGATCATTCGCCAAAGATTTGTCCTCGTTCGAATTCCGGTGTGGCATGGATGTTGCGTTTGTCTAACAATTCTTACTCTCTCTCTCTCTGGAACCAGTGGTTCTAAACTAGGGAAAGACTACTCCTTATAAAGTGGTCATTAAACCTCCATCCAAAAAAAGAATATTAAATATTTATGTCAAAATGCACTATTTCTAGTTTAGTTGGAAAGTGTAATATCCATATGACGACGCATTTCCTAGGCGTTTTACTTATATTCGTAAGAAAAAATTAAATTCTTATTTTTAAAGCATATACGTTTTAAATATTTTAAATTTCATATTTCACAAATTCCGAGTTTTCGATCTTTCCCGTGACACGGTAAATGAAAATTTGTCCATTATGTTTGTTAATGCGTGAGTCAGGAATACTACGCATATCTTTCAGTTTTTTCCACTGAATTCAAATGGGTCATTTGATACATCCGAATCATACCGTATTCTTATTGTTCGCTCGAACCAATTTATGCGAAAAATCTGAGGTGACAATCATAGCATTCATAGTTCTAAATTTCGGGAAAAAGTGGTTGATCTGTCACAAGGAATTATCAGATAACTCAGACAAGTTTAGCTGTTGGGATTTTTCCAATCTTGAGTAGTGACCCACCAGAATGTTCAGCCTTCTGAATAGTTCAACAGACAATACAAAACGATTGCGTAACGATTTGAAATATTTTTAGAATAAAATCCTGAGTGAGTGAAAGAGAAATTTTTGCGTTATTTAAATTTTCAATTTTCAATTCTCGTGAGTATTTCTTAACATATGAAAGGAAGGAGCAATTACGGTTCCCGCTTGTTCTTGGAAATAAATACCTTCGTCAGGTAGAACTGATTTATGCATCTCTAGGAAATAATGGAAACTTCAGTGTAAAGCAGGTTACACATAGAGGAAAGATTTATTTTAATAACAAAAGAAGGAAGGCCACGTTGTAAGGAATGGCACGCTTATAACCATAATAATTACGTATGTGCACCGTTTTACGGTAACAATATATTAGTGAAAGCATGATTTCAACATCAGGTGTTGGTACTATAAATTGTGCATGTCTATCTTCTGTACGAAGAAACTTACCTTTTACCAGTAATGGAGAATGGGGAAATGTGGCGACTTTAGGCATTTTGATCTCTGCCAGATAGTATGGGCAAAAAAAGTTTGTATCAGTATTTTCAGAAACAGCCACACTTTGTTGACTGCTGCCCTGCTACTGCATTAAGGGTGTATCTCGACTGGATTATCTATGCATAGACAAACAGAGAAATGGCTAACGTTGGTTTGCCACGAACGGTTGATTCTACAGGTGAGAGCCGCATGTCACGACTGGTGTCTCAGCAAAGGCGCGCAACAATCACCCAGCTCACCTACCAGTCAACGGCTATGCAGTTTGACTTGTTTCCAAATGCACAGTGCGATGTACTTTACATTTCGTGATGTTCCACAGGCGTAGATCAACAAGGGTACCTATAATAAAGCCCAGTCATCACAAAGACTTTCTTGCGTGTGCCAGGCTACGCCGGCAATGAAACCTCGACAGAAGGAGGAATGTCGCTAGAATGATGATTCCCATTTCCTTCCGCTCCATGCTCATGACCGGGTTCGCATACGGAGTAAGCAGCATGAAACCCTATCCCTGGTTCTTGGTTGCACAGTTGGGATTCTAAAGGCTTTTAGGGGTATTGGTGTTCCCTGGAGAACTTCTTCCGGGCCAGTCCTGCGTCCGTTGATTCTTTTCTCACAAACACTAAATGGTAGATGCTATAATGACCTGTTAGACGACAATCTCCATCCATCCGTATCTGGAGGTGGTATACCAGGGTCAAAGTGCCATCTTTCAACGGCAAAATATACCGTGTCATCGTGTTCGTATGACTACTCAGTGGTTGGAGGAAAACGACAACGAACTGCCACACTACCTTTGCCAGAATATTGCCTGAAATTTATATGCCGAAATTGAAAGTAAGAAGTATTGATCTCCCTTCACGGGACGAGCGTTAAGTGAGGTAGCTGCTACAGCGGTCACTGGTCGTATTACGCATAGAGGATTTTCGACATCCTGTAGATTTTGTTTCTAGGCCTCTGCAAGCCATCGATAATTCTTCTTTGTGCATCAGAAATGATCCTTCAACAGTACTAGAGAAATATGTTGCTTAGTTGATAAAATTAAATTGTAAACAACCTGATGTCATGAATATTTAACACTGTGTCAGTAATTTGAAGATAAATGTCAGTATCCCATCAGCGGAGATAAAAACAGTCATGAGGTTTCTGTGAGGTGGCAGAACAGTAACAGCATATTATGATTAATGAGATGGATCGAGAAAATTAAATACTCCCAAGACGCTTTCCCTATTTCATGATGTGCATAGGTGCCGATTTTTCAAAAATCTAATCTCGAAAAAATCTACAGTTTAACTTCGATTATAAGCCAATCAGATATGCGATTTCATCGGTGAAGGGGTTTTAACATTAAAAAATAAACGAAAGTAACTGAGTTAGCTCCAAATTTTTTGCGCATTTTTCACCACTATGCTTGTTTTAATTTTTGTTCTTTGAAAGACACAAATCGACTTACACCGGTATTTTGTTTGTGTGTATCTTTATATGTATAAAATAGTGTGTCAGTATTGTCGCAAACAAAACCAGATGAAAGGTTGTCTAGGTTGTTGTCGATGAGTCAAACACGCTGAAGGCGGTTACTCTCTTCACTCAAAATTAACATGTGTCTTACACTACAACTGAGATTTTTCAGCATGCACGTAAGGTATGCTGAAAAATAAAAGTGTTTTTCCTCATAAGAAGGGCATTTTTTCCCTAGGGGGGGGGCTATTGATTTCGTTTTTTGTTGGCTTTACGGGAAACACAGGAGCTGGAAAGTCATGTGATTCATTCTTTACAGCTGCTTCCGAGGTGTCCGGACTTTTATCTAACTGAGAACATTAGGCATGGTCACAGCGAGGTCTGGATAACTATGTTCCATACCCCAGTGCTCGGGAAGATTTCCATAACGTCCTACCTGCATTATGGTACGAGCTGCAGACAACACTGGTCAACAATGCAATTGGAAATATATCTTGTAGTTGTCAAGACGTTCTTCGACACAGAGTTGCTGTTACCGGCACTGAAATCCAGAGGTATGGACAATATGAAATTTACAATTTTGTCTGTATCGCAGTGCAACTTTGCTGTGTGGAAAAATTACACAATAAATAGTTTCGATAAACGCACTTTATTGTTTGTGCTATGTAGTCTCATTAATTTCATTTCAATGAGTGTTGCTTTACTCTCATACGTAAAATCTCCATTTTATGCAGTATCACTAACTTTTTGTAGCTAGAGTATTTTAATACGCAGCCCCAAAACTAACGGAAGCGCTTTCCAGTCTTACATAGGTAGAGCATCACACAACATTCTTATGTTGTTTGATGCTCCTTTTCGTCCTTTTTCGGGCATTGATTGCAGCACCAACTGCCGTCCTTTGATATTTGAAATCCCGTATTATCCATGGATTTTAAAACAGACATGAGGCATAATATACAAGTGTGAATGGCTACCTAATCTTTTACTTGAAAACCATTTAGACCTGTGTACTTGCAGCATCTGATAAGATGGTAATATTTCTTACTGAGTTTTTTCGAGCGGTCATTGCCATGTCATAAACAGTTCACTTTCAACAAGCGATTTGAAATTGTTCTTTACATATTTCAAAATTTTCTTTCTAATAATGTACTGTAAGTAAAGGGTATCATGTTGCTATGTTTGTAATACCGTAGCCCCCGATAAGTAAATGTCTTCCGTCATTGCGAGAAACAGGGCAACACCTTTGACCTTTAACCCATGCCAGAGGTTGTCGGTATCATGATGAGCGTCGCTTGATTCGTGCGTACGGTTTGATGTCGGCATGAATTGGTATGAATGCACCTTTATAAGGCGCGTATTTCTGTGTGGTTAACTTCAGAATTCCTATTCGCATAAGTATATTACTCAAAGATAAGTATTTTATCAGTGGATGTAACCATGGTACACTGCATTGCGCAGGGTTGTTTATCAAAGAATGAGAATTCATACCAGCCACTAAAAATTTTCTAGTGCCAAATTACCAACCACGTGCAGTGTCATGACAATAATAATAATTTGAATTTTTTCACTAAAATCTGCCAGTATGTATAAAAGTTATTCCGATAATAAAACTGAATTCAAATTATCAGGCACTACTGCATTTCATATAGAAATAATAAAAATGGTCATTCTTTACAGACAGATTTTGTTTAAGGCTTAAAGTCGAAGTTGTTAGTGGATGTGAAGGCATAGCATACTTCAAACGTCAAATATTCCCAATGTTTGAATGGGTAGTACATCATAACAGTGGATACATTTTCTGTTCATCTACTATCTGAATCCTGAATATTGAAAACTACCTATTAAAAAACGCTGCCAATTTCCCAAATATCAATGATTTAGTAATACGTGTTTGCTAATATAGTACAGTGAGAAGCACTTCACTAATTTCGTCAATTGCAGTGCGCCTACTGTAATTGCAATTAATTGTTACTGTAAAAATGCCGCAGATATAGAAATGTTTATTCCTTGCAAAAAGCATTACTTTCAAAGAATTGATAATTTAGAAAAATAATATATATTTCACTAAGCATTTTGTGTGTGCTTTTTTTATGTACTTTAAAAAAAAGTGTCAGCAACAGTTGCGTTTGTGTAGGGTGCATCTGAAAACCAGAGTTTTTGTTGTTGTTTTACCGGCTGAACAATATCTAATGTGAAAGCATAATTTAATATGTTCGATGTCCAATAAGTCTTTTATATTACAATTAAAGCGGTTAACATATTTTCTTCCAACAGATCTAATTGCTGGCGCAAATCGTAAAAACATGTTTTCAGTTAAACGAAGTTTAGTTATAGATATTTCAAAGTGTATCTATTTCGAATGATATTTTTTATGATCGGCTTATTTGAGTTTTTAAAACTGTTCGAAAAATTGAAGAAGCTATAATCACGAATCGAAGTCATGAACGTATGAAAACTATTCTTTTTTTTTCTGATCTTAAAGTAATGTTTATGTCTATGCTTTGTAAAATATCATTCGGACATATCTGCTCTCAGCTACAAGTTTCCCTACTGCATTGTATAATAATATATACTCTGCTAACGCTTTATCATATATGAAAAGTCCAAATATCAGTTATTTGTATGAAGTATTAAATTCACTCGCAACCATAGGCAAATATTATACGTCAGGTCAGAGGCTTAATACAATATGTTGATACGTACGTGGAATACTGTTGAAACATCGAACGTAAGTGAATTCACCGATGGAGGAAAATATTCAGTATAAAATTTCACTGAATAAATTGCTTTAACATTTTCTTTCTGGGTCGTTCATCTAATATGTTACAGAATATTTCACAAGATGATGTTGCTCTGCGGTACATTTCCCAAAATTAGATCGTCGGACATCGTTTCATGCCTGACATGTAGTGGTGGTTTCTAGCGTATCATGTTGCCGCTGAGACAAATGGTGCATAAGTAAATAGGAAGGCATTTACTATTACTGTGGCTTTAGTCATACACAGTCGAGTCATATTACTGGGACGTCTTGCTACTTTTGATGTCAACAGTACGTAGCCAATGAAAGAAGGCACTTGACGTGAGCTGTCTTGGAGGGTATAAAAGGAGTGTTCCGGGCATTCTGAAAACATATCACTCGTTGCTCTCATTGATAAAACAACGATTCATCAGATTTGTAAGAATTTATGATGAACGGCTTTCGAGTCAAGGGTGGCAGTATTTCTGAAACAGCGCAGTTTATGAACTATTCTGGTGCTTCTGTGGTAAAGTGTATCTTGACTGAAGATATGGAACCATTGCAAATAAGCGTCGTGAAAACTGCGGAGCACCACGTGCCGTTGATGTGAGAGATGAAAATCGGCTGCGAAGGTGCGTGAGGCCCGATCGACACGCTGCAATGGAACAACTCACTGGCCTAATGAACCAGAGAGGTACCGGAAATATGTCTAAACCGAGAGTTCAGCAAAACCTGTTGCGTGTGGGGCTCCGATGCAGACGGATGGTCACTGCACATATGCTAACGAAGGTAAATCAGCAGAAAGGACTTACATTGGCACTGCAGTATCGGAATCGGACCTCTGCTGATTGGCAAAGGATTGTTTTCTCCCATGAGTCACGTTTTCTGCTTCATCGAACAGATGGAGTTTGGCGTATAAGGTGAGAAACATCGGAAAACAAACAGTCTTCAACAATTTCTTTCAGAACACAAGCTGGTGGGGGCTCTGGGGAATGTTTTCGTGGAATGATCTGGGTGGGTCTACTCGTATAATTGAAAGGCACGATAAACCGTAGTTGTTACAAATCTATCCTTGCAGACCACGTACACTCATACATGCTGATTGTCTTCCCTGTTGCGGATGGGATCTTCCAGCACCAAAATGAGACTTGTCACCGATCTAGAAATGTTCGAGAGTTGTCGAAAGAGCACGATAAGGACTTCAAAATACTTCCCTGGGCCCGTAATTCTCCAAATGTAAACCCAATTGAGCTTCTGTGGGACCACCGCAATCATGTTGCTCGTTCAGAGGGTCTTCCACCACAAACCCTCCAGCAGCTGTCAGATGCCTTGCAGTCAGCATCGCTCCACACACCTGTGAACACCTTCCAGCACTTTATTGAGCCACTTCCATCCCGTATAGCTGCTGTATGCGCCACACACGGAGTTTACTTTTGGATATCCCTTTTTAAACGTTGTTTCTCGTTGATCACCATTCGCTATGACGCCTGATTCGAATTTTTTTCTTGCTCAAACAGAGCAAAGCTTTCCCACATGCGAGTATAATTTTGAATCAAATGCGGCGTATGCTTTCACTTTATCTTTCGATTTTAGTTTGCTTATGTAACTTATGTTTCAATTCACTGCAGTATTCTTTCTGAAGAGTATGTTGGAAATTTCTTATACCTCCATACGTTTTGTTTATTGACACCAAGTCGTTTCTTAAATGAAAGGTTTAACTCTCATTGTAAATACAGACGACTTCTTGCAGTAGATGGCATAGAATTCAGACGTGTTTCTGTAGCTCCAATATCGATTTGAAACTGGAGCAGAAAGTACCTGTAAGCGTTTGCGTGCACTTGAACAAAATGGCCACAGGAACGCACTAAATTATTTACACTGTCTATGAGGAAGACGCTGTGTTCCGCGTGAAATTTGAAATTCGTGAATAATGAAGAGCGATTGAATGATACCCCACTCTGGCTTAAGGCTTCGACATCGACTGCAGACATTAATGTCAATACCATCGACGCACTTTCAAACAAAGACCAGCGAATAACACTTGATGATGTTTCTAATGTGATGAATATGTGCATTGGTTCCGTTGAGGACACTATGAGAAACAAGTATAAGTACCGAAACGTAACTCTGAAAGTTCACGACCACACATCATATCCGTATTCAAAGTAACGGATAACACGACAGAACGTTTCAGCTTTCTATACGTTTCTTCCCACCCACAGCGCAGCTTCCTGACAAGCTATTCCTTACACTTCTGAAAATATTTCGAAGAACTCGAATAATTTTGTTAATATAGAGTGTGTCGTCAATCGGATAATCTAAAATATAGAAAACTATTCTGAATAACACACTGCTATTCCTTCGATAGCCATTCGGAAGCGAAAACCAGTTCCTCCTAAATTTTCACAGTTACTCTTGGAAAACCATGAGATATTTTTTTCACATTTCCTTTCAAGCATATTCTGCCGTAAATTTTCATCAATAGAGTTACATCCACCGACATTGTCTGCTTTGACAAATCGTGTTGTAAGTATGCTTTCCCGGTCTTAAACTGATTTTTTTGAGAAAATATTTGGCAGTTTCGTTTTTCTCCTTTGAGCATTTGTTTTGCGTTCTTCACTTTATACGAATGCTTTAGTTTTCCTTTATTTAATTTTGTCAGATAAAATAACCTGCATATAACTTCTGGCAATTTTAGGATTATCATAACTTGACACCGTTTACACATCTTCATATATTTTCGTTTTCCTGCTGTGAACAATACATACCGGTAAACGTTTGTTCATGTCTACAATTTCAAAAGTTATGTATGCCCATCATTAACACAGTGTCAATCGAATGCAAGATCATGGCATGCCGAATGCTTACCTAAATACGGCTTAATCACATTTAGTGTAAAGTAGGAAATCACTTACATATTGGATTTGCGCGTTATTCGATTGGTCAAATCTTTCAGTACTTGCAGTATGTTATGATCTCACCAGTAGGGCACTACATTTCGTAAAACAAATTTTCCTACCTTACTACAGCATTGAAATTCAGAACACATCGCAAAAACCAAATTCCTCTACATACACTGAGTGGCCACTTTATTTTGACCACCTGGCAGTTTTAAGCAAATGAGCTATAGCTGCACGCTGTTGCCACCAGAAGGCGAGGCGAGTATAAAAAGGGGAAACTTAGTGCTTGCGACAGTAGTAGAAGGGATTTTGGGGTGACGAGATGGGTAAAAAATGCGATTTGACGGACTTTCAACGTGGGATGATTGCAGGAGCTCGGCGCAACGGATTAAGTAACACGGAAACCGCCGCATTCGGGAAATGTTCCAGAGCAGCTGTTGTTAAAGTGTTTAAAGACTGGACTGTCAGCCGAAAGACTGGGTTTCTACGTGCATCGTGTGGTCGTCATCGACTAGTGACTGCTCGGGCGGAACGGAGGTTGTCCAGACTGGTAAGAGACAACAGAAGGGCAACAGTGCAGCAGATTACAGATCATCTAAATCAAGGATCCTCACAAATGATCTCTGCATGCACTGTTCTCCGTACACTGTATCGGATGGGATATGGCAGCCGAAGGCCTGTTCGAACACCTCTTCTGTGTGCAGTTAACAAGAGAAAACGTCTCCAGTTCACACAGGAGCACAATAATTATACAGTTGATAATTGTAAATACATTATGTGTTCCGATGAATCACGTTTTCAGTTGCACCATGCCGATGGCCGAGTGAGAATTTGGCTGTAACAGCACAAACGCATGGGCTCCAAATGCATTGATACAACCCTTTAAGCTGGTAGTGGCAACGTTATGGTTTAGGGAATGATTTCCTGGCATTTTTGGGGCCCTTTAATTCGTGTTGATCAACGTCTGACTGGTACATCATATCTAATCATCGTTACGGACTAAGTGCATTATGTCATGTGGATGATTTATCCCAATGGCGTTGGCTACTTTCAACATGATAATGCGTTCTGCCATAGTACTCGTATTGTACAGAATTGGTTTCAGGAACATGTCAGTGAGTTTACTTTGCTTAACTGGCCCGCACAATCTCCAGATCTCAACCCCATTAAGAATTTGTGGGATGAAGTTGAACGAGCCATCAGACAGCTGTATTCACAACCCTGTAATATCAAATTCCTGGAAAGTGCTATTCATCAAGCATGGCCTCAGATTCGACAAACCACCTATCAACATCTCGTGGAGTCCATGTCACAAAGAATCAACACAGTATTAAGTCAAAAAGGTGGCCCAATGAAGTAAAGTACTAAATGTTGATCATAATAAAGTGGCCACTCAGTGTATAAGTAAAAAGTAAATTTTCCCATTTGGTCATCATTTAGCGAGAGATTTCATTTTACAAACATCTTCTAACATAATCAACATTCAGTACATCGAAGGATATGCACACCTCCTTCGATAGAATTAAATGCTACAAGATGTATGCTAAAGAAGTTAGTGAAAACATGCAATGCATTAATTATGTTACGCTTTCCAACATACAAGAATTCATAGAACAAGGATTATTAAGAAATGCAAATCCGACTACAACATTTGTAAAAATTAGTGCTGTTATTAAATTTCTTTAACAGACGGAATTATATACGCATATCCGAATACAGACAAGTAACACCTGCTTTGACATGTTAATACCATCGGATTGCCTGTTCGCAGTCAATGACGTAGCTACCGAAAAATAGATTCATTAACTTCTGTTGCGTAACACATATGCGCTGCGTAGTGGGTGAAACATCTGCTGGTCTTAAGGTGGACGTCAAGTAATTTGCTTCCTATACTTCCAACGGAAAAAATTCTGTGCACATTTTCTTCCCAATTAGTGCGTTCCCCAGGATGAAAATTTTAACATCGAAGAAATTAGCTTCATTTCATAACTTGGAATACTTAATATTTTCGAAAGCATAACCATAATTATGCAATCCAACCTTTGTTTGTCTACCGTTGTCATCAAAGATCAGGTCGTGCCATCTTGTTTCTGGTTTGAACACCACCAAAAGAAAAATTATTGATTTTTAATATAATTATAATTATGTTTTAGAAAATATTAAATAGTCCAAGTTATAAAATGAATCTATTTTTGTCGATGTTCAAATTTTCATCCTTGGAAACGAATTAATTGTGATGAAAATGTGTACAGAAGTTTTTCCATTGGAAGTATAGGAAATAAAATTACTTGACGTCCACCTTAAGGTGGTTCCACCTAAAATCTGTACTTTATGTTTGCAATGGTAACACTTTTTTATATATTTTCTTCCCAATCAATGTATTCCTAAGGCTGAAAATTTGCACATCGATAAAACTAACTTAAAGTTTTAGCTTGGGGTGCTTAATACTTGTTAAAACATAACCATAATTATATTAAAAATCAATCATTTTTCTTTACGTAATGTTGCACCTATTAATAGATGGCGCGACCTGTACATTGATACCGTCATTAGACAAACAAATGTTCAATTGCTTAATTATTTTTATGTTTTGGAAAGTATTAAGTATCCGATGCTATAATTTGAAGATAGCTTTATCGATGTTCAAATTTCCATCTTTGGGAATACATAAATTACGAAGAAAATATGTAAAGAAGTTTTACCATTGGAACATAAGGCAGATATTTTAGGTGGAAACATCTTAACGCTTTAAGAAAATGTAATGTTTCTCGTATGTTATGAGTAAAATAAGATAGTTTTGAACCATTTTAAGTAAGAAATTTTCCTAATATAATTTAAGTTACAATGCAATAGGACGGAAGTATATTATCCGTTCCTAAACCTTAAAAATATATATCGCATTCACTAACGATTCTATTTTGACGGTTTGTTTGCACTTCCCTCTGTGGTACCCCACAAAAGCATACTGAACTATATCGAATTCAAGCAATATCTGCGTGAATTATCTTGCGCGTTACCAAACCCTCTTCCCTAACCTGACTATTGATTCGTCCAGTGTACCTCCGGAACAACGTACTAAAGCTTTGTCGCAATAGAAGCATTTTTACTTAAGTTATTACTGAAGTTATAAGGGTAATGGCTGAGGAATAAATCTCGCTCCTCTACCCTGATGTTTGACCCCTTTTCAATGATATTCAACAGAATTGGTTCAGCATACCTCCGGAACAACATGATAAAGTTTTGTCGAAATCGAAGTAACTTTACGTAAGCTATGACGCATAAGGGCAATGGAAACCGATCCCGCTCCTATATCCTGACCTTTGACCCCATTTCGTCCATTTTCAATAGACTTCGTTCCCGGAAAGTCCTCTAGCGCATAATAAATTTTCATCGAAATCGAAGCATTTTTACTCATGTTATGACGCATAAGGGCAATGAAATGGATACCGCTCCTATGTCCTGACCTTTGACCCTCATTTCGTTCATTTTCAATAGGGTTCGTCCCCAGCTGATGCTTTATCATATATTAAAATTTCATCGAAATTGAACCATTTTACGCGAGTTATCGTGGGTACGGACAGAAGGATAGACAGACTGACAAAGCTGAATCATGTAGGCTTCTTCAACCTATGGTTAGAAAGACTAAAAAAAATTCTACTGTTTTAATACCCAAATTTTGCAAAGTATTAAGTGCACACTATTTGAGTACCTACAAGTAGTATTTAACAACACCCTTTACCTAATTTCTAATGATATTTTACATATTCAGACTAACACCTGGCTACAAGTGATAATACCGAAGACACACTATTTGTATAAATAATTTCCGTAGTTTCATCAATTTCGAAATCCCGATTTCAAATTTGTTTTTGTTTTTTTAATTGTGTTCAAGGTAAAAAATGCTGCATAAAATCTGTACGGTTTCGAAGGGATAATTTCTCTTAGGTTCTGCAATGAAATTTCAATGGGTGGACCACTAATCTGTATCGAAAATCCTTTTTTAATAATTATTAGGCTAGTAATCCAAGAAACTTCACAAGTATGTTAGCTTATTCAGCTCTTTCGCAATTGAAATTGCCATTGACTGATATCCATTGGCGCTTTTCAAGGGATTGCTTAGCATGTGATTAAGAATAATTTGAGTAAATGTCTTTGAAAGCAATGTGAAATTCGAGAGTGATTAAAACACTTCGGTTGGTCATATAGGGGAACTGCAAAGACTTGGTAAATCATTCGCTTTTCTACCATGGGGTACGCATCATTTGCTGGAGTCACAGATTAGTACGGAATTTGCGAAAACGTACATTACCCTTTCTTACATATTTTCTACTAATTCTTTATTAATTATACAGGCAAACCTCAAAAGCACATTCATAATTTCTTCGGACGATTTGTGGTTCATCACGGTAAAATAAACAAAGTACACAATTTGTATTCAAATAAACAAATCCGTCCCTTATTAGGAGAATTCGAATTCGTGCAGAAATAGTCCAAAGTAATCGAGGTAGTTGCTTTCAATGCACGATCTTAAAAAACAAGAGTCACTCACAATACAAATTTAAATTCGTTGGCTGAATTTAAAGATTTTATTGTATATAAGAACTTTCGGGTTTCCCTAGAACCCATCATCAGATACAGGAGAAGAAATAAATTTAAATAAAGTGTTACGGGAACATAATATAGATATCAGATATGAATATGATATAATGTCACGTGGCATCAAATTGTCAAACGACGTGGCATGTATCATGAAATAAAGAAAATAAAGGAAATAGAATGCAGGTATACATAGAATACTGCATTGTAAAAATAAAGGAAGGTTAGTAGGTATAAATTGTGTTGTTCTCATCAGGAGCCACAACAAAGAGCACTACAGCAGAAATCGAGATTAAGTGATTTCGTCCTCAGTTTGCCTCGTATTCGGTGCTGTAAATAGTTTCCAGATTGTAGGTACAGATACTGGAACATTGTCATTGCAGCATAAATGTCTCTGAGTAGCAATTACAAGGCTCTCGGTGAACAGCAATGTAGAGACAGCACTAGGTGTTACGATGATGGAAGCATCATTCCAAATTGGATAGTGCAGGCCATCGCAAACGAGTCGAGACAATGCAGAATTTTTAAGTCCATTCTTTACGGCGTATTTATGTTCATTCAATCTTTTTGCTAGTGTACGTTTTGTAGATCCTATATATTTACTATCTGGAGTGTCATCATCAATACGTTTTAAGGGGATGCTGTAAACGCCAAATTTGTTTAGCTTTGTTACCTTGTCTCGATCTTTTTGAATTAACTGGAAAATGTTTGTAGAACGTATTCCAAAATCCAGGTGAAAGTTTCTGCAAATGGCTTTGAGAACAGGTGTTATGGTTGGATAATAATCTATGGAACCTATATATCTACGAGGTTGTTGATCCCTTTGCAGAGTAGTTGAGTTTTCTTGGTGGAGCATCTTAAGAGCTATTTTTATGATAAAGGTGGGAAATCCATGGTTTAGGGTGATGTTGAAAATTTTGTTAATTTCACATTTTCGTCTGCTGAAACTAGATGAATGCGTGATGGCTCTGCGTAGAAGAAAAGAGATTGAGGAGAGTTTATAGCTTTTTGGATGTGCTGAAGAAGCCGGGATCAACGTAGGTACCGAAGTGGGTTTCCTATATACAGAGTGTTGCAAAGTGCAAGTGACAGCATCTCGTTCAAGCATAAAATCCAGGAATGGCAATTTACCTTCAATTTCCAGTTCAATGGAGAATTTTAGGGTCGGGATTTGGGATGATAAGTGTTCAGCAAAAGTTCGTAGGTCAGATGGTTCGTGATCCCAGAGGAGAAGTACATCATGAACATATCTTATGTAAAAGCACGGAGGTTGTTGATATTCTTGTAGCACTTTATTTTCTATGTGCTGTAGTAGAATTTCCGCTAGAATCGGTGCTAGTGGTGATCCCATTAAGGCTCCCTCAGTTTGGTGATAAATAATGTTGTCGAATTGAAAATATGATCTGTTTTTGAACTAGTTTTAAGACTGTAATCGCCGCCCCGGTGGCGCAGTGTCTAAGGCGTTGGCCTCTGATCATTCGTCCGTAAGGGGTCCGGGTTCGAATCCCGGTCAGGCATGGATGTTGTGTTTGTCTTACGGCACTGGCTCTCTCCCTTCCCTGGAACCAGTGACCCAAAATTAGGGACGGGCGACTGCTTATAGCCCATTGAGTTGCTCACGGTGGTCGTTAAACCTCCAATCAAAAAAAAAAAAAAAAAAAACATAAGACTGTAATGATGGATTGGATCGTTTCTGGTTCCTATTTTAGTTCAAATAGTTTCATCTGAAGGATGTCATGAACAGTTTTAATCGGAACATTGGGGAACAAAGAAATGTTTGACAATTTGATGCCACGTGACATTATGTCATATTCATATCTGATATCTATATTATGTTCACGTAACACTTTATTTAAATTTATTCCTTCTCCTGTATCTGATGATGGGTTCTAGGGAAACCCGAAAGTTCTTATATACAATAAAATCTTTAAATTCAGCCAACGAATTTAAATTTGTATTGTGAGTGACTCTTGTTTTTTAAGATCGTGCATTGAAGGCAACTATCTCGATTACTTTGGAGTTCCGTCCCTGTTACTACAAATTCCAATATGCTGTGCTTCTGAAATCCTAACTAATCTGATGAACTGCTAATATTACCGACCCGGTGGCGCAGTAGTCTAAGCGATGGCTTTTGATCATTTGTCCGAGATAGGTCCGGGTTCTAATCCCGGTGAGGCATGGATGTTGTGTTTGTCGTACGCTCTATCTATTCACTATAACCAGTGGCCTTAAATTAGGGACAGACGACTGCTTATAGTCCATTGAGTTGCTCCCGGTGGTCGTTAAACCTCCAATCCAAAAATTCTCCAATCAAAAAAAGAAAAAAAAAGAAAAAAACTACTGACTACTTGTTTACGCAGTGAGTTCCTAAAACCAATCATGCAGATACTAACCTTTTGTCAGTTGAGTTTTTTCCTGTTACTTATACTGATGATTGCTTTGGTATGTCAGTTACTGGATTTCCAATACTGACGCTCATATGAAATATCCGTCTTTACTAACTGCATTTTCATATTTTCTATGATGAAAATTTCCTTAAGTACGAAGAAAAAAAGAACTTGCTGAAAACTTTAAGTTTCGCTTCAATCTGTAGGTTTACGACCAGGTCGTGCGCAATAAATTGAACATTTTTTTCTCAAAACGCTCACAAAAATGTGTAATCTATCGGTTCATATATATAAAGTTATACCGTTGTATCTTAAAGATGACATAACTCTTGAAGAATTTTGGAAAACTGTAAGCAAAACTGAAAAAAAGACGGTAAAAATAATTTTCCTGAATTGACAAATATTACATCATAGCGGTTCTTTGTTTTTTTTATAATTTTTGAAACTGTGTGTTTAATATTTGAGTGGTTTTTATCCACAAAGGTTTTCAGGTGCTTTGTCTGCATTTCCTACAATGTGAACCAGCTACCAGATAAGAACTTTGTTTTACATGCTGTAAGTAATTCCTATTCACAGTTTTCTTATTTATAAAACTTTTTATCTTGCTATTTTATCTTCCCGGTTTTCAGACGTATTTTTTTATACAGGTAAGTTTTGAATGTCCCTGTAGATCAATATGCTTCTGTGCATTCGTAATATTGATTATATATTTATATAAAATTTTGCCAAATGCAGTTAATATGTTTTCTGTAAATGCGTTATAGAACATGCTTTTTTGTTCATATAATTGAAAATTGCGTATATATTACACGTGCCGGAAGTGTCTATTGATTTCTTCTGATTTTTTGCAGTTCTGTCTGCTGATTTTTGACGTCAAGCACTTGGCAACACTGCTTCTGTGTCACTTTCCTATCGGGCACTCTAGCCCAAACCTCCTAGCTTTCTATTTCTAAGGGTTGTTTAAGACCTTGGGTCAGACACTCCCCTCCCAAAATCTTCCACATATGATCTGATCTGATATATTCACCGACGGTTTTCTTCTTGAAACCGTCAGAATTACACTGCATCCATATTTTAAAGCTTTTATGTTAATAAAATTGGGTGTACGGTATATGTTAAAGAATTTGCATTACTGCTCATTTAAAGTTGTATTTTTAATAGAACTTCAATTCTTGGGAAACAACGATCACTGTATGCATTGCACACCCAAGTCTTTGTAAACATGTTTTTCTAATTTGTGTCTTGAAACCGATGATTCATTGAAGAATACAGTGTTGCTTTTGATTACGGGTAGAAATTCTCTTTAAAGCACGCCGCCTTTCTGGCCAATATAAAGTACCGAAAAATTCCCATGATTCTTTAAACCTTTTGTACCAAAATTTGGTTGGAAGGTGTTTCAATTATCAACATAAAATTCAGTTGACTGAGACAAATGAAACTTTCATGTAATATCTTACTTTTTCCTTATCTATAACTTAGATGTACGCATAAAATCTTGGCCTATAATAAATGTTATTTAAGATTTCGGGAAGCACAGGTAGTGTTAAAGTATGTTACAGAACATTCATATTAGATTGATATAGGTTACTTCACTTTTTTTATTTTGGAAGATATGGGTTTTGATTTATTTGGTATGTACATTGTATAGTTTCTAGGAACTCTTTCCATAATGGCAGGGAAGAAATTCACCGTGCAGTTAACTCTTCGAGTTAACATCGAATATCAATAAAAAGTATTGGAAGCATATGCTCGAGGCATTAATCATGATATAAATGATGAGAACCTATACTGTGACTCTTCAATAATATATATTTGATTACAAGTTTAGTAAAATTTCTTTAGATCGTATAAAATGGTTTTGGTTCTCGTCGCATCTGTTCTTATACGCTAACGTGTGGGCAAATTGAGCGGAAAGAAAGTTCTGAAATACTTACAACAAATAGTACGCGCAAACAAAGAACGAATGAATTTGATCCGATCTGCAGAAAATGCTTTCCCACGCGCACATTTGCGTCCCTTTTATTTTTAATGATATATTAATTAACAGTGTTTCCTTAACGTTACTTTTATATAATGTTTTGTAATCATCTGATAAAATTTTTGTCCGTACGTTTTGGAAATTTTACGGATATTTATTCCACTAAGCACGATATCAGGAAATGCCTCACTTTTTGCAATTGGTTGTATTATTTTATGTAAGAAAATATTTATAACATCAATTATAAAATCCTTAAGCTTGTTAACCCTAAAAAATTCCTTTCGTTGTACCACTTTTAAAGCTGCATTCTGTAAGATCACTTGTTTTTATGCAGGGTCATGACCCATCTTCAACACACTATTACTGAGGAGGACCACCTGAACTCCGTGTTGCAGGCAGTGTCCCCTAATGACAGTCCCTTGTTCTATCTAAGCAGATAATTCAGTGGTACATTGTGCAAAAATTGTTGTGTTTGTATCGGTTGTTAATGAGGTACAGATGAAACATAGCCATGTCTACATTATGGACCACTTATGGGAATATCTGGAGGGAATGGTCAGAATACAGATTCACTACCAAAATCACCTGCACAGTTGAAACACATTTTGCACGAGGAATGGTCACCCATTCCAGAATCTTTTCCATGCAAATTGCATTCCAGCTCTAGATGACAATTTAATCGCCTAGAGAATGCAGTAATATTCAGGAATAATTGTGTTCGTTTGAGAATAGCATAAAATTTGTTTCTGAGCAAGGAGATGTTGCTTGCTTTATTCTTGTAGATCAATAGCAAATACACTAAAGCAGATCACTCCCAAAAAATTAAGAAAGCCCTACTTTTAGGAAATTCATTAGCATATTTATGATATAATATATAAATCACTACCATTAATTGCATTTTTACTGCATAAGGTACCTATGTTTAAGGCGTTCATATTAATCTGCCACAATAAAATATTTTTTAGTTTTATGTCTGAATATAGAATTATATAAATAAAAGATTTGAGGAAAAAGGGTAGTGCACATATCGCAAATAATATACTTCATTTATTCGCTAAAAAGCGATAACCAAAAACGAGCTGTAAGATTTACGAAGCTTATGAGAGTCAAGAGTGTTGATAACTTTTTAAAACAGCACATTATATTTAACTGATTCTTCTTCGATTCAATATTTTGTATATTACTGACGTTGATCAACGTTAATTCCCTGTTTCGAAGGGTATATGTTTATAACATTATATAATTGCGCCTGACTTTAATTTGCCGCTTCCTCGACCTAGGAGATTCAATAGATGTGTTCGAGAATGTGACCCAACAGGACACAGAAAATATTGCATATTCACAAATTTTGTGTTTACCTTGCGACTCTAGCTTTCTCGATTCCGTGGAGTTAGAGGACCTAACGTAGGTACGAGCGATAGCGTATACCTCATGGATTGTTCACAGTGGTCATCAAACCCCAAATTAAAAATTATCTGAGCTTTTCCACGATGCTTGAAAAATTACAATTCGAAGTGCTGTGCGTGTAAAACAATTTATATGCAGAAATCAAGTATTAAAGTAGAATGATATGATTTTCAGTTGAGTCATTGCAACAAAAAACTTATTAAAAACGAAGCTAAATGTTTACCTATTGTCTGTTTTTGTTTGTGTTTTATTTGTCTGTTTTTTAATAAAATAGCTGTTAATAGTTGTTGGTTTACAGTAAAGCTTTACGCAAAAATATTTTACCTTCAGCTGAAAATTTAGAACAGGAGTTACTTAGAGCAACTTCCTCAGCTGAAAACTTAATATTTAAATTTCATAATGATTGTCGATTCATGTGCCTTTTGATTTCTGTTTTGAAATTTGTCTGTGTTTTAATAAAATAGCTGTTAAAAGGTGGCACCGGCACTGTATTTTCTGAAATTCGAATTCTCAAAGGAACCTGATCCTTCACGTCACACTCGGTCGATCTGTTTTGCATCATCATTTAATGTTTCAATCTTTAATCAGGTGCACACGAGGGAAAAATAAGAATATGGTCACGCTTCATTTAATATCGAAGGGGAAGAAAAAATTCTAAATTTGATTATAAATTATTTTTTTCTAAATTTGGTATTTGCAGATGCTGAGCAGATAAAAGTGAAAACTTAGCATACATTTGTTAAAAACTTCAATTACAGGAACTGTCCATTGGAATAGACTTTGAGATAACGGCATTCATACACGGTGTTGGTTCTAGAAGAGTTACCATCCCTAATGCCATTTTTTTCTGCTACTCTGTAGTTCTGAAGCGCAATGAAGTTTTGCGATGAAAACTTAACTGTATGACAAGGCGATCTGAATACGCAATCTAAGTAACGTAATCTTTATTTGAAAGCGGTGTACTCTGTTCTCAACAATGGCCAAGGTTACTTCTCTACATAAATTGTTTTACTTACGTGGAAGTATATATATATAGGGATGTAAGGTCAGGTGATGCGTAACATCACAGCCTCTCCTTGACAAATGTCAACCCCGCCTTCTCGTGGTGCATCCTGTTCCCACTAAAGGGGCTCTGACGACCGCAAATAGCGGTATAACTATACCATCGGGATCAGAGGAAATGCTATCCCACACTCACCAGCCACTTGGCCAGCGTGGTGAGTTATGGCCAAACACCTCCAAAATGACTCTACAACTTAAATCTTGGCCCTCAGTCTCCGGCAGCTGGAATGTACCTGGCCAAGGCAGCGGCCAGTGCGACATGAAGGCAGAGGGTGCTAAGAATCCCCGGAGGACCGGACTAGGCTGCCATTTGATGCTGACCTTGGCTACCTACAACGGACGCTCCCTATCTTCTGATTCAAGGCTTCTTGAATTGGAAGAGGAACTACAAAGGATCAAGTGGGACATCGTCGGGCTGAGTGAGGTAAGGAGAAAAGGAGAAGATCTCATTGAACTGAAAAGCGGACATCTCTTCTATTATCGTGGGACAGATACTGGCAGAACTAGTGGTGTTGGATTTATAATAAACAAGAAACTGAAGGATAAAGTGGTAGAAGTTGAAAGTTCCTCTGACAGAGCTGCACGACTCGTTATCCAACTATCGAGAAGATACCAGGCTCAGATTATTCAAACTTATGCACCCACCACAAGTCATCCTGAAGAAGAAATTGAAGAATTTTATGAGGAAATTCGTCATCTAAATAATAAAGGTAAGCAGCACTTGAAGATAATTATGGGAGATTTCAATGCAAAAATAGGGCACCGGCAACAGAATGAAACTTCAGTAGGTAAATTCGGTCACGGCAACAGAAACCAGCGTGGAAATACTCTCGTTGAGTTTGCAGAGGCAGAAGGATTTTTCATCTTGAATTCCTTTTTCAAGAAAAAGCCACACAGGAAATGGACATGGAGACATCCAATTGGGACGACAAGTGAAATTGATTTTATTATGTGTAACAAAAATTCGTCATCGAAGACTGCAGTGTGCTAAACAAGTTCAACACAGGTAGTGACCATAGATTGGTGAGATGTAAGATGCACCTCAACACTAAACTGGAACGTGGCAAGCTCATAAGACAAACAAAATGTATTGACATAACCAACCTTAAAAAACACCATAATACTTTCAAGTTGGAACTGAAGAACAGATTCTCTGCTTTAGAAGGCCTAACATCGGAAGAAGTGGATATTTCGGAAGTTAACAGAAAAGTAACCAAAGCTCTTATGGAAACAGCAACAAAATTAGCTGGGTCTAAGAACAAGTTGCATGTAAACAAATTATCAGGAAAAACCAAAATGTTGATGCAAAAAAGAAGAGAGATGAGGACAACTAAAGAAGATGTGACTTCCAAAGTGGAATATATAGAGCTATGCAAGACAGCACGAAAAAGTATCACTGAAGACGTAAGGAAATTCAACTGTGAGCTAGTGAGGAAAGCAATTGAAAACAACCAAAGCCTAAAGATAGCAAAGGGACATCTCAGTAAGGGAAGAAAACAGATTATGGCTCTGAGAAAAGAAGATGGTTCTATAACAAGAAATAGAGGCGAAATTTTGACAAGAGTGAAAGATTTCTACTCCAAATTATATGAAAGGGATGATACATGTACTCCAGACATCATGAAAGGTACCAGAGTTCTTCCAGTCCTCCCAGCAGAAGTTGCTCATGCAATCAAGAACATGAAGCGGGGGAAAGCTCCAGGAGAAGATGGAATTACTATAGACATCATACAAGAAGCAAGTGGAGAAATTGAAACAGTGCTCGCCCAAATTTTCACTCGATGCCTTAATGAAGGGAAGATTCCTGAGGATTGGAACAATGCTACAATGATCCTGCTACATAAAAAAGGTGACATTGAGGATCTCAGGAACTACAGACCTATCAGCCTCCTATCAGTGGTTTATAAAATCTTCACTAAAGTTCTTTCACACCGCTTGAAGGTAACACTGGACATGGCTCAACCGAGAGAACAAGCTGGATTCAGGAGTGGCTACAGCACAATAGATCATATCCACGTACTGAGAGAACTAATTGAAAGAGCGAGGGAATATGAACTTCCATTGTGCATGGCTTTTATCGATTATGAAAAAGCCTTTGATTCGGTGAAACCATCAGCAGTTACCACGGCTCTGAAATCCTGCGGTATTGAAGATGCATACATTAATATTATTAATAACATCTATGAAAATGCAAGGGCAAAGATTTGGCTGTTTGAAAATACAACACACATAAAAATTGGAAAGGGAGTGAGACAAGGTGACACCATATCTCCGAAGCTCTTTAATGCCACATTGGAAAATGTCTTTCAATCACTGAACTGGGAAAACAAAGGGATAAAGATTAATGGAGATTATCTAACCCACCTTCGTTTTGCTGATGACGTAGTCATTTTGCAACTACCCCATCAGAGCTGCAGAGTATGATCCAGGAACTTGCTGACAAGAGTAAAGAAGTGGGATTAAAAATGAACTTTCAGAAGACAAAAGTGATGTTCAATGCTTTTACAAGAAATGAAGATTTATCGATTGATGGAGAAAAACTGGAGATAACAGATACGTATGTTTATCTTGGACAGCAGATATCAAGTGAGGGTCACATTGATGAAGAAATTAATCGGCGTACAAAACTTGCCTGGAGAGCTTTTTGGAAGAAACAGCATAATTTTCAAGAGCAATATGCCATTATGTCTTAAAAGAAAAGTGTTTGATCAATGCATCCTTCCAGTGCTTACGTATGGTGCAGAGACGTGGACCTTAACTAAAAGAGACATACAAAGGCTGCAGACAACTCAAAGAAGCATGGAGAGGTGCATGCTTGGTATAACCAGGAGAGATAAGAAGAGGAACTCGTGGATCCGAAAAATGACGAGAGTGGAAGACATCATGATCAGAGTTAAATCCCTGAAATGGCAATGGGCTGGACATACTGCCAGAAGGACAGACCATAGATGGACAGCCGAAATTTTAGATTGGATTCCAAGGGACAGGAAAAGACCCAGAAAAAGACCACATGGGAGATGGGTGGATGAAATTCGTAAATATGCGGGAGTGACATGGAGGAGACTGGCACAAGACAGACCGTTGTGGAGGAAACTTGGGGAGACCTTCGTCCAGCAGTGGATTGATAATGGTTGACAATGATGATGATGATGATGATATATATATAGAGCCCCACGTAAATCCAATGATTGAAGAATTTTCCAATTGTTGTGGCAGATAATAATATACTGCGAAATGAGCTATTTTGTGGTTATATATTTCCATAAAGCTATAAATTATTTGCATCTTCAGTAGTTCAACGATTGCTGATAGCGAGTTCTTACGGTCTGGCTTTATTTATTAAGTCTCTATATTTTATTAAGATACTTGCAACTATTTCTTTTGATTAAGGAATGTTTGGTAATTAATCGAAGGTGTAATTATTCACAGAATAGTCTTGTACTATGAATATATTTCCAGAAAAGAACTCGGTACGTAAATTGGCTGTAACTAACGCGTTATTATTATAACATTTTAAACCTTCCTGAAATGCCAAAAACACCATTTTACAATGGGCCCATTAAATAATCTTTTATCGATCTATTGGACTACGATACTGATAAAAAGTCCAATATTGCAGATATTAGAGCAAACACTACAATAGTTATTCGTCTTAACAAAATAAGGTGACTTTAAGAAGTTTTGGTTTGTTCCTCACTCATACAGAACGACTGTACAATTACATACCGTAGGTACGTACTTAATATGTCTACATATAAGCTTTACCTACGACAAACTTTTTCGCAACTTTCGTGATTATTTAACCTGTTTCTTGATCTGAGCCTTTGTTCCGTTATTGAAACATCCTCTTTCGTTCGGTTGGTGTTATCTTTTCGACCACTTGAGAAACTTTCAATTTGATGTGTAACAAAAAGCAAGAACTAAGTAGATTCAGTAAATTAATGGTTTATCTGCTTAACTTACCACAAACTAGTGTTTCACATTTTCCTGAAATCTGATTCTTTGGCGTTCGCATGGTTGACGGTAGTGATAAACAAATGTGAACGGTGTGACTATCAGATTTCCATCACTCAAACAGGGGCGTAAAATGACAAACATAACTAATAGAAAAACTTTGTGAGTGCATGTATTTATGTTTGTGAAACGCTTGCAGCTAAGTGAGGGATCCTGCATCAGGTAGACGTCGCCACTCTAAACCGTGTAACGAAATACACTGGCGAAATATGAAAAACGAACACCAAGAAGGAAACGTCTGATACCGACGAAATTTATACAGCATAATAACGAAATACAGAGAATAATGTGATCAAAACATTATGGTAAAATACAGCTGCATTTGCTGGCAAACTGAAAAATAACATTTCCATGTAACATGGTTAATATGAGGTTGAATTACGTCACACTGTGCAATTCTGGCTATGGAGTCTGTCGTACAGATGTTGGATGCAAGTTTGGGGTATTGAGTTCCAAGCATCCACAAACTGGACGGGTAAATCGGAGATGGTCGTGGCTGGCCGTGAAGACCGGATAAGTCGTGGTCCCACAGAATCCAACACGTGCTCAATGGGGGAAAACTCCGGTGAACGTGCAGGTCATGGATGTTGTCTCACTCGCTGACATGTTGCGTTGCACGCGCAGTGTGTGGGGGTGCGTTATCTTGTTGGAAAACACCATGACGGACAGACCATTCAAATGGCACAACAACGGGCTAAATGATGTTGTGGATGTAGGAGATGCTGTTCAACGTACCCGGTACAAAAACTAGTTGTGTACGGGAGTGATAGCTGATCGCTTCCCACAACAGAAGACCAGGTGAAGGCCATGTGTTTCGCTGGCGGATGCAAGAAGGGTGGATGCGCTCCCTTGTGCGTCTGCGAACACGCATACGGCCTTCGGAGGCTCCCAAGCAGAATCTGCTTTCATCGCTGAACACGACAGATCGCCATTGCGTTCTCCAGTGCAGACGTTGGCGACACCAGTGCAGCCGTTCCTGACGGTGGGCTGGAGTCAGAGGTACACATGCCAGAGGCTCACGTTCACGTAGTCCTGCATATAGTAGACGGTTGCGGATTGTTCGCACAGTCACCTCAGGTGCAACGGCAGCTCGGATTTGCGTCGCAGTGGATGTTCTGCTTTACAACGCCGCTCTTATTATGCGTCGATCGGTCCGCTCATCAGTGAGTCTGTGACTCCCGGTTTCGCGTCTTCTCGTGTGGGAATGTTCCTCGGACCATCTACGCCGCGCCACCATTGTACCTCCACCGATACTTCCCGTCCAATTCGCTCCGCAATACGACGATAAGACCACCCGGCCTCCCGGAGTCCAACTAGACGACTTCGCTCAAAATCCGATAACTGCTGAAATCATACACGTCTTCCATGTGCAGACGCTGCAGCTTCTTCAGGGTCTTCGCACGTGTCCGTACGCCGACGACTGATTACATTCACTTCGCAGTACTCCTTAAATACCACCGATGATAATTTGCATATTAGGCCGTGCTTTGCCGTAAGCGCTCGCCGGTTGGTCCCGAAATTAACATCACACCTACGTAAACTCGAACCCATTAATATATGTAAATTTTATGATCATCCGCCAATTCCTTCTAGGTGTTACTTTTTCACTTTCCGGCAGTGTATGTTATATCATCAAAAGCATTCTGACTCTACCAAATATTTCCTATATTTGGATAAATGCAAAGAACGGTTGCGCATAATGGTGCTGTAAGAGACGGAGATACGTATTTAAAGCAGATATGTTCTGTCGTGTTATCAGTAACTTTGAATAGAATATGCCGCGTGGACCTAAACGTTCCGAGTTCCAGCGTGCCTGGTCATAAGATATAATTTGGATAACGTTTTCATACGGACCTTACAGCTAAACTACACACATCCGTATCGACAGTAGGTGATGCCGTAAAGCGATAAAAGTAGGACGAAGCAATTACAGCAGAGAAATAAAACATTTATTTAGGCAGCAAGACTGACAGAAACATGACAGAACAGCTATGGTAGGAAATGTTAAGAAATCTGGAATTCCTCTACCGTTGTCTTTGCTGTCAAAGTTGGAAATGGTTTTAACGGATCGGATAGTACTTAAACTATCCTCAGACGGTTGGACAGTGTAGGTAATTACGGTACAGTAGCGGCACACAAGACACGTATCATTACCACTATGCCGTTTGGACTAGTGGGTCTCCCATCGTTTTTGTTGAGTCACTCTTTTCAGTCTTTCAATCTGATGGTCTTGTTGGCGTTTAACGAATGCCCATGCGAACGATTTTCGTCGGACTGTTTTCTTCCAACTGATAAGTTCGGAGATGGTTCCTTCACGGTATAGAGTTGTTTTTCGTGGATGGGACTAGGCCTGTTGGTTACTCTTCCACAATCATAAACTCTGAATTTTAGCTAGATTTTCTGGATAATTCTACCGTACCAAAATGTGAAAGTATTATGGAAATGACCGTTGTCTTTTCCAACACGATGGAGCTCCATGCCACACCGCACTGATTGTGCTCGATTAGTTTCCTGGAAATGAGGCGGAATTGAAAGACTTGCCTCCCTACAATCCTGAACGTAACTGTATAAAAACATCTGGGATGATCTGGATCGTCAGAAACGAAATCGACTGCAACGACCGTTTTTGCTTCCTGTCGAGACGTACCGGAAATTAGTTTCTAGAGTGTCTCCAGATGTTGCCGCTCTTAAACAAGCAAAAATGGACAGACTGTCTAATAATTGCCATAATAAAGCCATTTGTTCCAAAATAATTTGGTGTCCGAATACGTTTGACATTAAAATGTAGATGTAATATGCAGGATGGCTCGTAATTTTCCATAGGAAATGTCAGGATGTGAAAAGTAGAATCACAGAATCTTGGTTAATAAACAAGGGTAGGTTAATCCTCACTGGCTGTGACAGTCTTTCGCATGAGTGGCAACACGCAGTCGCCCGTTAAAACGTGTTTTAGGTATACAGATAAAAATTAAGATATTATGGTTAGTAATGAATAGCAGAGGACTCCCCAGGATTTAACAATCGGCGGTAAATTTTCCTCATTCGAAAACCATGCTCTAAATTGTTTTTTTTATAATAGCAAATCCCAGTCATTACTAATATGCTTTTTATCACACTCATTGTGAATCAATATCACCGGAAGCAATTTCGAAAATTCGGATCACATTTTAGACAAATTACTGTATATTGATGTTGAAAAATCTTAGTGTTGTGCATCTTGTAGAGAGCGCTATACACTAAATTTTGAAGCAATAGCATCGAATAAACTTTGGTTTCAAGGCAATGAAACCAAGCTTGATCTTGTGTCATATTTGTTAGCTATTGTACCAGGAAAAACGTGTCAGTATCTCTGCAGTGTTGCCAGTCGTAAATGCAAGGCGATTTCACACAAAATGCATTATTTAAGTAAATAAAATAACTCACGGAAAGTTTTAAACCCAAATCATCAAAATTATCTTAAACACCGATAAGTAATTCATATAACAGTTTGGAACAGAAGTATGAGTAAATTTTCTAATTTGTTTCTGTTTGATATCTGTAAAATTATGAGGAATATTAACCTCTACCGAAGGAATCAGACCTATTGAGAACCAAATTTCAGTTAAAATTTTTTAATATATAATACATTTTTCCAAGTAAATACTGTAATTTGATTTTAAATTAAAAACATGAAAGAATGGACCTGTACATATTGAAGTTAAAGGGAGATCAAAAAACATTAGGTATATGAGTCTCATTCAAGATCCATAAAATCTACTCTGAAAATCAGAACGATAATTTGTTATTTCAGTAAAAAAGCAGAACGATATTTGTTATTTCAATAAAATAATGTTCCATTAAAACTAATTTGGCAACAACGAGCGCAGAGTAAAGACGAACATAAGAAAACTGAAACCTAATTAATGTAGGAAATTCTTATTACTATGTTTTTTAATCCCCAAGACGATGGTTAAATGAGTTACATGAATTTTATCTTTAACTTTCCTATTAAAGACATAATAGTTATAATCACCAAGTGCTCAAACAAACGAGAAAGTTGACTCCAAAAATTTGGTTCTTTCTGTATACAGCGAAACGGAATTCCCACTTCTACAAATCTGACTGACATGTTCCATATTCAGTGATAGAGATTTAACATACAGATAATTTATGCCACATATTTTTCGTTCTGCAGCGTTCACATTTCCCTGAAGAAGCTTACGTTTTTTTCTTTTTTTCCTTCGAATATTCAAAACTTAGACTTTAAATATCCTTCTGATGTCATCCATGTTCCAAGAAAAATTATTTGCGCGCTGTAAAAGCGTTTATTAATTTCACGAGTACTTTTTCGTAACTTCTTGTGTCTATCTAAATAGTAGGAGTTTTTTACTTGCATATTTTTGATGATGAAAAAAATAATGAATTCCGGTATATAGGTTCATTAGCGCGCGACAAATTTCTACGAAGCGAAAATAAAGTTAGTGCTTTTTCTAAAACAGACGACACAAACTATTAAGTTCCATTATTCAAGGTTAGTGGAAACACCTATGTGAATATAAATTGACTGTGAATTACTACTTACTCTAGAGCCTTTCTAAAATTGACGAGGATACTTACAAATCGGAGATATTGAAGTTATGTCCATCATTATATCAGTTGCACATGCATTTTCTCAAAAAACAAAACAAAAAAAAACATAGTTAATCGCCACGTGTAAACACTTTGCGTATCAGACATACTGGACACTTTCTCATTATTCAATATTTTTACCTTCAGGGATGTCTTCATGATATAGAGTATATTTGAATTTCAAGAAATTAAGAGAACAAATTTCTTAAACCTCAAAAGTTAAATTTCGTTAAAAACCCTAAAGAACGTGAGTCTTGACACTTCCATAAATCTTATAATGGCTGCCACGCCTAAAATATTGAATCTAGAACTGTCATTATTTCAATATTAGCTGTGGAAGGTATTTCATTCTGTACAAAGCAAATGAATATTTTAAAACTAACACTCGTACAGTAGATATTCCTAATCATGCACTTACTTATGAATGCTCATTGTTAACACACAATATTTCCGTTTCACCAGCATTTGAAGGATATTATGTCGCTCTATGAACGGAATCATGTGATTTTTTAAATTCTGACAATGGGAGTGTCTACAATTGAAAGAAAACATGAAAACCAATTCAGAGTCGTAAGAATGGAAATAAAATTGTGGATAATGAATAACGTTAATTGACGGTTACATTTTTTGAAATTTGTAAATGGACGGAAAGTTCAGCTCTAACCTCTTGTAAATTGCCTAGAATGAATTTCTGCGAAATATTGATATACGGATGGATTTAAGTTTCCTTCTAGTGAGTCTAAACGTCTTGATCAGGAAAGATCCAGACAGCGTCTCCACGTCGTCCTCATTCGATTTCACTATCACCCGAACCTAGAGATTCTCATTTCTGTAGGTTTGTCAGGTTCTGGACGACGTGAGCTGCAGCGAGCACAAAGCAATAACTGTAATAACCTTCAAGATGGGGATAGAGAAAATTAGGAAGAATCCCAGGAATAAGTTCCCCGCCGAAAATCTTAATTTGTTGGAATTAAAAACCCAGCAAGCTAAATTACTCGGCGATAAAAGCTGCACCGATATAGGAAGTTTAATTGACCTGAGCCTAAGCTTCGGTCACCTCACGGAGGGAATTATCTCCGTCTGTGAGTGTTGCAGATAAGAGGGGGCAAGCCTACCTAGAACTTCGCTTCCCTAGTTGTCGGAAAACCTGAGCGTACTAAGAGAGAAGGCCAGACTATGGAGATGCATTATTCAGATGAAGAGGTTTGACTTCCGACGGAGTTGACTCTTTAAAAAGGCATATTATCTCTCCGACGCAAAGTATAGGTGATCATTGACTGCATCGATGAGAGAGCAATGAAGACAAAAATGCGAGACTACTCAAGTAAGAAATCACATTCAAAGTCCTTATAAGGCAGCAAAGGACTTCAACACCGGTCCACTGGTATTGGCACCTGAAGAACAGAGATTGGCAATAATACCGCCACTATGAAATAGACAGCGTAAGTTCTGCTGAATTGACTGCATCGAACAAACTGTACTGAAGGCAACTGTGCGAGACTACTGCAGTAAAAAATCCTTTTGGATTTCCCTATAATGCAGCAAAGGGATCAATCACTGGCCTACTGTCATTGGTATTTGCAAGACAGGGAGTGGCAATAACACCGCCACTATGAGATAGACAGTGGAGGTTGTTCTGAATCACCGCTTCTCCGATCAATTCGAGCGAGCTGCAGAATCCCGCCAGACACTGGAGACGAACCGCCGTTCACGTAAGCGGACGTAAAAGCCGCCATTAACACCCTTAATGTGGGTAAGGCTCCTGTTAACATGGTTCGGGTTTTGCTGAAGAACTTCCTGGAAAGATAGCATTTCTCTTAGATTTGAAAAACCACGCCGATCGTTTTCTTCAATAAGGAAGGCAAGAACCGAGAAGACCCAGTGGCGTATAGGTAGATTTACCTGCCTTCAGAATTAATTAAGGTGTTGCAAAGGTCCTCGTGAACCGAGCTACTCACTTCCATGTCGGCCAAGGACAGCTGCCCAACCGCCAATTCGGTTTCATATGGCAGGGGTGTACTAGTCAAGCGCTGGTCAGTCTTACACAGCTGGTAAAACTAAATAAAGAAAGAGAGTTGCAAACCTGCCTTGTCTCCTTTGACGTGCGGAGAGCGTTCTATAGGATCTGGTTCCAACTGGTCTTCGACCATCCGAAAATCTTGGTTTCCCGAGGAATCTGTTACTGTTGGTTAGTGACTTTCTCCGAGAAAGGAGGTGTGAGTTTAAATTCGGTGATCAAAGCTTTAGTAGAGAGTATGCAAAAGACTGTAAATGTACACTTGCTCGGGCTCAATATGTTGGAATATCATCGCGGACTCTGCACTCGAACTTCCTCTCGAAGATGGAGTGTAGATGCAGGCTTATGCGAATGACTTCATCCTAATAGTGTCCTCATCAGGTAGACAGGTGATAGAGCAGAAGGTACACACTGCTCAAACACAGTTAGATTGAGGGGCAAGGAGTGCAAGCTTTGCTTCGCTCCCTAGAAAATGACAATTTTAGCTATTGCGTAACACGGGGAGATGGTCACTCCCCCTAAGTGTCGGTTTAGTGGGCGCACGGTAACGGCAATAAGGGTAATGAAGAATCCTAAATACTTAATTGTCAGAACTCCGTCACTTAAAATCCATGAAAGACAGTCTCCAATGATACTGAACCGAATGAATGGAATGCGACTACCTGGGCCAGACACAAAAATGGTACATAGGCGAGGGGTTGAAAGAATTTTAACCTATGGGTGTTCGGCATGGTGAGCGGACATCGTTAGGATGAACAAGGTCTTAACCAGATACAGAGAGAAGCGTTACTGGGTATAACTAGGTATTTCCGTACAAGCTCCACAGATGCACTGCAAGTGCTGACTGTGTGTGTACCGAAAGACCTAGTGGTTGAGAGGGATACAGCAATGTACTACCTCAGGTTTGGTAATGACGTTCAACTACTAGGATACCGTTTTCGGTCGTCCAAAATAGAGTTGCTTAAGCAAGACTGGGCTTCCTAACCTGCCAAAGAAACTTGTCCCACGTGGGACATAGTTCTTCCCTCGGCGGTGGGGAGAGAGCTGTTCCCGAACTGCACCAAGATAAATGGTTGCGTAGGTGCAAATTATTACAAACTCTCCGATAGCATTGAGACGTACGCGACACAGATTAGATTATCACCTAACTTCTCTGTCTTCCAGGCAGAACTGCTAGCAATCAGAGTGCTGTGAGCTTTGCCGAGCAACAGCGTGAGTGAAATATGTATTTTTTCTGAGATCCAAGCTGCCCTTAAATGCGCTTGGCCAGTTCAGATGCAAAACTCCCCGGTCAGGGAGATACAGTATGGGGTTGAGGCAGCAGGCGACACGGCGATTTCTTTCTGCTGGGTCGGAATGCATTTAGGAGCCACTGGAAATGAGCCAGAATTCCAGCTGTCGAAGGAAGCTGCTGGAAAAGGGAATATTGATTTTCTGAGGACACCTCTGCAAAGTGTGCGGACTCAGTTGAAAAAGCACGCTGGTTGAGTGGCAAAAAAGGTGAGACGAAGGGTATACGTGGAGAAAAGCTTTCTCAGAGTCTCGACCAAGAGTGCAGAATCAGATGGCTTCCTGAACGAGGTACGTACCGGCCATGGTGTATCGCTTGAGTTTTTCCACTGTTTTGCCGTGAGTGAATGGGCGTGCGGGTGCAAGACCCAATCCGCAAACATCGCCCACATGATTCTCGAATATGCTTTCCTTTCAGGTAGAAGAAAATTCGTTGCTCTAGATTTGGAGAAGCCGAGGATCCGCTCTAGATTTGGAGAAGCCGAGGATCCGCTCTAGATTTGGAGAAGCCGAGGATGCGCTCGATCCTGCTCGGTCACCCATGCGAGTCAGGGCCTCATCGGCTTGGTCAAAGATTTCGTCGGAGGAAAGATGGGCTAATGGTAGAAGACTGAACAAAAACGAAAAGTGTTGCGAAGAGGAGAACGATGATTCCGGCCCGGAGTTATCAATGCAGCATACGCACTAAAGTTGCGTTTCTGTACCATAGTGCAAATAATGAAAATAATTTAACTTTTCATCTCTGTTAGAGGGCTCGTGAAAATAAAGTATTGATTTCCCAATGCATGAATCCCTCATTGTAGGTAAAGTGCATGTATTTTTTAGCCGAGGAACAAAAAAGACAAGGATCCCAAACCGCATCGCGCTGGCGAATAAATCTCCCAGCCCGACGCGAAAAAAAAATCCCGGCCCATTAGCACCTCGCACACGCGAGCTATGACAAAAGAGTGGAAGTGCTTATTCTTTGGAACAGCAGACTCCAGCCGTTCCCTGGACCGATCATGTCCGGGTGAAACACCTGCTGGATCCTTGCAGGTTTGCTCACGCAACGCCTTCACTACAAATATTTTGAGAGAGCTCCACATATCTCTGCAGAGTCGGCATTTCGACACAGAAAGTTTATTCATAAACCTAGCTTGCATTCGAAATGATTATTTTATTAACCTAAAGTGAACATAACGAAATTATGAACTTTTTAGAAAATCTCAGAAAAGGTTAGCAATTGAAAGAACCCAGAAGTTGTCACTTAATTGTTGAAAATCAGGTTTATGTATAATTTATGAAAATGTTTAGGAAGAAAGTGTTAAGTTATGAGAAAAGGTCTTCGCTCTGTAGGAGTGAAGAACAAATGCACTAGCTAGCATGTATGTCGGAATCGAATATCAACGAATGACTTTCCCTTGCCTAAACAATAAAAGTACAGAAGATGAGATGTATTTGGGCATTACGTCTTTAATATTTTTTTAATATGAACTACGAATAAACGTGATGCTTTTTTAACATGTAGTCAGAAAGACTTCATACAGCGCCGCAAAAAGATATTCGGATAATATATCAGATTTCACGGTTCTTACTGAGCTTTTTTTTCTTAGGATAATGCACACCGAATTGCATCAAGAAACTATTCTGAGATTTTTCTTTAGTCGGGAAATCATTTTTGAAGTTCTAATTTCTTCAGTAGAAAAATGTTGTTTCTGGGGACGGTTCCTAAAGTTTTGCATATTGAAACAAAATTAATACAAATGTACACACAAAAAACTAATTTTCCATGACTGTCTTCATAAGCTACATGTGGTAAAAAATTTTATAAGATATAGTAATGTTTATTTTTTCAAATGGAATTTAGTGGTCCATGATTACTGGATACGAAAGCGAAAAGTGGTGAAGATGTAAAAATATTCAGAGTTCTACGCAGCATTCTGCAGAACAAGTAATGACAGTATTGAAGAAAATATTTATTATATTGTAAGGCAAAGAAGAAATACACATTTCAAAATTTAATTTTCAGGCAATTGCAGCATAAATAAAATTGTACGGTGAATGATTTAGCCAAAAATTGAAAATTAGGGGGCATTATTCGTCTGATTATTGAAATATTGTAAAAATTAAGAGTACAGCAAGCGTTGAGAAAATTAATATATCATCGTTATGTATTCTAATATTTGGTGTCGGAATATTAGTTATATCAGCCATTTGCTGAAACTAAACAATATTGTTATGCTTATAATGAATATCCTTTTAACTACTGAGCTAAGTATAATGCTTCTGCTACTGAATTATATGCTTGTACTAAGCTTCAAATAGTGAATTCAAATGGTTGTTGTTACTAGTTAATTAAGATCATGAATAAAGTCACCTGCTAGTAGTGTAGTAATAGTAATGAACAAACTTATAACTGGTAGTAATGTTGTAGCAGTAATTAAGATGAATAAAATCTTATGCTGGTTGTTACTAGTAATATTAATTGAAATAAACCTAACAGCCAGACAGAGGTCTGACAGTACTATGAACTGAGAAAGACGTACTTACGTAAAACCTTTTATTATGAACTTCTACTGGTATCATCACACACAGCTACTCAAATAACACGTATCTCCTTGCACATGAACGGAGCTCTATACTCATAAACAAACGCTCTCTTTCACATAAACCAACGCTCTCCGTACAACAACAAACGCTCTCCGTACAACAACAAACGCTCTCCCTACAACAACAAACGCTCTCCCTACAACAACAAACACTCTCCTTGGGTATCGCTGAACGCGCCTATTTATACTGGCTACCACCACGTCATGACTTACACTCATTGCCAGATCTCATTCAGCGGGTGAAATAATATCTCGTTCAGTAAGAAGATAATTTACATAGTAAAATAAAATAACCAGAGATAGTAAAATCAAAACGAAAGTGAATATAGAGTATACGTTACATGCTCTTTGAAATTAATGCGGAATGTGGCTGTTGTATGATTTTCCTTCAACGATTGTGAATCTGAAATATGTTCTTCTTTTTGTTACAACGTGCCCGGTATGATTATTGGAAATGATTGGCGATCAAAGTTATTGCTCCACATAAGATGACTCTTAGTTGGCTCTTCATGAAATGCTGGGATCATTCCGATATCTGCGCCATCGCCAGACGGAGAGTGCAATAGCGTGGTCACCAAATACAGATTTTGGGCTTTTCGGTGAAACGATATGGCGCAATCTCAAGCATCACGTGTACAAACTATGACATCCCTCTAGATGAGCAGGACGATGCACTCTTATGATTAATGTAAAGCAACGCAAAGGCTGCCAAGTGCTCATATCTTCCTCCACAAAACTTTCGTTCACCGCTGGAGTCGTGATTGGAATGGTTTAGTCGCCGTTGCAGACTGTCGAATTCCAGCAGTAAAGGCTTTTAGCTTTCGAATTCATGGTAACCATTCCAAACCGATGTGCGTGGATGGTTGACTGCATCGAGGAAGTTGAAACAACTTGTGATAATTTATAGCAAACACTGACGCCAAAAGCGTTGTGTTGATGCACCCCGATGCATACGGACCGGGATTTAGCAGAAAAAAATTTAAAAGAAAACGGTTTGTGCCCTAAAGTATCCTGACCCTTTCAAAATAGGTTATTTCACTGTTCAGCAATGCATACGCATAGTATAAAATTAAAAATGGATTTCTCCACGTATTAACACTCACACCGGAATTCTTTAAGATGGACTAAATTTCTTTCGTCACCTGAGATATGCGGTATTTTCAAAACGGCCCACAATGACGGAATAATTTGTTCTATGAATCTTAAGCAATTTACTGATGTGAAGCAGGCAGCACTTTCAAAATTATGTACCAGTGCTTGATTTCCTACAAAGATGAAGTTAACGAAATTTAATAGACAGTGAATTTAAAGAGTAATTTAAAAAAAAATTAAAACTTTCCAAAGTAATGTACTTCTTGTATTGCTGGAAATGAATACACGTGAACCAGCAATAGAAATACATATGTGACCAAAATAAATAGATACCTTTACAGCAACTGGGGAACAAATTCTTTCGGACGAGATATGAGAAATAAATTTAAAAATGCTTCAGTCAGAGCATTGCACTTCCCTCTGTTGAAACTATTTTGCAGTGTGTGTGCATTGTGAAATGGTTTCAATGCATGGAAGTCAGTTCTCATTGCCCTATGTCACTCAAAGCTCATTGATTTATGTGACGCTCCATGGAGCTATGCCAATGAAGCATAGAAAATCAATATTTTATTATCGTGACGCAAAAAGAATTTGGAAACCCCTCCGGTAATTTCCAGAGAGAAAAAAAACAATTCTAGAGATATGGGAAAACGAATGTCATGTTGAAGAACCTTAATAATTCATGAAACAATATATCCATCTAAAGCATTTAACATTTGCTTTTTTGTAAATAATTAAGGAAAATTATCATTCTTATGCCGTCAAAAGAAAGTCTAGCACTCTATTTCAGATGTCAAAGCATTTCACTTGCCAGTGACAATTGTAATAAATGAACGAAGCACGTCCTACTGGTTTTAATAGACTCTATAATTATCTTCCTAACAACGGTGACGCAGTGGTCTAAGCCATGTCTTCTGATCATTGGCTGAGGTGCATCAGTGGCAGAATCCCAGTGAGTCATGGATGTTGTGTTTGTCTTACGGCCCTGGCTATCACCCTTTCCTGGAACCAGCGGTCCTAAATTAGGGACGGGCGACATCTTATGGCACACTGAGTTGCTCACGGTGGTTGTTAAGCATCCAATAAAACACTTGCAACTGTAATTTAAATAGACAAGATCCTCAGTATTCAAGAAAATCATATTCCGTATTAAATCCGTTTATTTATTTGGCACAAAGATTCACTAAGCTTAAATGGCTTTAATAAGTTATATGCATTTCTTGAGCAACTCCCAATTCTTATGAACTTTGGTCTTTAAAGGGGATTTTTTAAAGACATCAGCGGCTATGTCAAATATTTTTACTCTAACTTATTTATTTTTATTTCTTTGTCAACAATTATTAAGGTAAAACAGAGTCGTTATTTTTTCATGTGCTCTGCCTAAATTTTAAAGGAAGCAAAATTATACTAAAAGAGGATATTATGTATTTGTTGCCAGTACCTTTGAAAAATATTGTGATAAAATAAATTGCGTGCTCCTTAGAATTTTAATTGTAAATTGTTTGTCCGGTGTTTTTCAAACGCAAAAAATAACCATTTTTGTAAATACTTTTCCCAATTCACATAAAGAAGTGCAGCTTAATTCACTTACAAAAATTATTTTCACATGTTAAATGTTTATCACTATTTACTGCAAACCGTTTGAAACAGGGATTCTGCATAAGTCATAATTCACCGCTAGAGGAACAGAAAGAAACATTTTCAAAATACTATTGCTAACTTGATTTACTACATACACTGACGGAAAGTGAAAAAAGAGCACCAGAAGGAGACGTCTGATACCAACGAAATTTATACAGCATAATAACGGAATACAGAGGAGAGCGTGATCAAAATATTATGGCAAAATACAGCTGTATTTGCTGGTAAACTGAAAAATCACATTTCCATGTAACCTGGTGTGTACGAGGTTAAAACGCAATGAACTGCGTTACAATGTGCAATTCTGGCATGGAGTCTCTCGTTCAGATATTGGACGTAAATTTGGGATATTGAGTTCCAAGCATCCTCAACCTGGACGCGTAAATCGGGGATGGTCGTGGCTGGCCGTGGAGACCGGATAAGTTGTTGTCCCATAAAATCCCACACGTGCTCAATACGGAACAAATCCGGTGAACGTGCAAACCAAGGAAGTTGTCTCACACCCTGATGTGCATGTTGAGTTGTACGTGCCGTGTGTGGGCGTGCGTTATCTTGCTGGAAAACAACACGATGGACCGACCTTACAAATGGCACAACAACGGGCTGAATGATGTTGTTGATATAGGAGGTGCTCTTCAGCGTACCCAGTACAAACACTAATTCTGTACGGGAGTAATAGCTGAGCGCCCCGCACACCAGAAGATTAGGTGTAGGCCCTGTGTGTCGCTGGCTGATGCAAGAAGGGTGGAGATGTTCTCCTGTGCGTTTGCGAACATGCATTCGGCCATCGGAGGCTCCCAAGCAGAATCTGCTTTCATCGTTGAACAGGACAGATCGCCATAGCGTTCTCCAGTGCAGACGTTGGCGACACCACTGCAGCCGTTCCTGACGGTGGGCTGGAGTCAGAAGTACACGTGTCAGAGGCACACGTGCACGTAGTCCTGCATCCAGTAGACGTTTGCGGATTGTTCGCACATTTACCCGAGGTGCAACGGCAGCTCGGATTTGCGTCGCAGTGGATGTTCTGCTTGACAACGCAGCTTTTCTTATGCGTCGATTGATACGCTCATCAGTCCGTCTGTGACTCCCGGTTCCACGGCTTCTCGTGTAGGAATTTTCCTCGGATCATCTTCGCCACCATCGTACCACCACCAATACTAACCGTCCAATTCGCTCCGCAATACGACGATACGACAACCCGGCCTCGCGAAGTCTGGCTAGATGACCTCGCTCAAAGTCGGATAACTGCTGAAATCGTGCACGTCTTCCATGTACAGGCATTGCAGTTTCTACAGGGTCTTCGCACGTGTCCGTACGCCGACGACTAATTACATTCACTTCGCCGTACTCCTTAAATACCACCGACCATAATTTGCATATCATGCCGCGCTGTGGCGTAAGTGCTCAC
Source organism: Macrothele yani (assembly GCA_039090855.1). Taxonomy (NCBI): domain Eukaryota; kingdom Metazoa; phylum Arthropoda; class Arachnida; order Araneae; family Macrothelidae; genus Macrothele; species Macrothele yani. The sequence goes on along the minus strand of CM077034.1, from coordinate 198,270,028 downwards.
CGGTTGGTCCCCAAATTAACATCACACCTACGCAAACTCGACCCCATTAGCATATGTAAATTTCATGATCGTCCGCCAATTCCTTCTTGGTGTTCGCTTTTCACTTTCCGCCAGTGTATGAAGAAATATAATTCTTTGATTTTAATTTTTCTACTTATTTAGTTTGGGTGGTCTGAATTTCACAGATATTCTAGTTCATACCTTGATATTAATACATGACTCTTAAAGTAAAATATATATGCCGCCCCGGTGGCGCAGTGGTCTAAGGCGTTGGCCTCTGATCATTCGTCCGTAAGGGGTCCGGGTTCGAGTCCCGGTCAGGCATGGATGTTGTGTTTGTCTTACGGCACTGGCTCTCTCCCTTCCCTGGAACCAGTGACCCTAAATTGGGGACGGGCGACTGCTTATAGCCCATTGATTTGCTCACGGTGGTCGTTAAACCTCCAATCAAAAAAAAAAAAAAAGTAAAATATTTAAGGCAATTAACCCTTTAAATGCCTGGAACGAGTTAACTCATGTTGGCAAAATAGACTAAAATCAGCTGGAACATATATGCTCACTGTCTGAGAAATGGGCTGAACGCGGCTGCAATGAGTAAACCTGAGCATCAGAAAGTGTTCCTTTTCACTTGATATTGTTGATAAAAGAGTGTGTAGCGGATTGATGGACCTAATCCTTTCTGAGAGATTACCTGCTGAAAGTGATTTCTGAGTGACTAATCTTTTCTGAGTGATTACCTGCTCAGAAGGCTGTAAAAACGGCAACGAACCTAAGAAAGGAGGCAGAAGATGCTTCAGTCACTTGTTTCTATGAAGTGGCATGCTGCTTATGCCAAGGGGATCAGTCCTTCTCTACCATGTCTTGAGCCATGGAGCAGAGAAAAGAGAACTGGAAGGAGATCACTTATCACCGTTAATAGGTTTAAGGCTCGTACTGCGGTGATGAGAGGCAGAAAGGAATTGTTTTTACGTAGCTTTTGTAAAATACGGCATTTGCTGTATGTGGTCATTTCTGTTCAGGAACCCCCCAAAACTGTGGGCATCATTGGTTTCAGGTACATCGGCCGGCTAAAGTGTTAGATGTATCTGATAAATAATAGAAATATCTGACATGTCACAGATTACCGTTCATCATTACCCCCAGCACAATCCTAAAATTTTCAGATATTCAAAGTTTCATTTGAAATGTTAAAAAATATTGAAATTATAGAATATATTGAAGTTCTACAGTTTAGCTTACCTGTATTTGTAGGGAAAGGAAAAGTCACAGCACCTTTAGAGCTACAGTTAATATAATACATATTTCTTGACAATTAAATCATAACTCCTCATAGTAGTGTTACTGGAACTGTATTTTAAGTTCTTCGTATACCACAAATTTCTTTATATAACTGTAAATACATATTTTACGGAGCAATTATTCTCATTCCTCTAAATATGTACCGATATGAAATGTTTCATTGTTTTTCACATTGTCTGTCGCTTATTAAAAATTAAGAAACCACATTCCAAACCAAAAAACTAGAGAAGAAACCACATTCCAAACCAAAAAACTATCCGGATAATCCGAATAACGACGAGGCATACCGTTTAATCCCAAAAAATGTTGAGGGAAAAACGTTAAATTTACACCAATAAATATCATAAAAAATTGAAGCTTCATTCGCCTAGGATCTGTCATAGTCCCAAAAAATAAAGGGAACCAATACGTTAATCCAGCTAGAATAGGAAACACAGCACCCATTCTAAGAACATAATGAAAATGGGCCATTATTATTATTATTTATATATATTTTTTTTGGGAGCAAAAAATTACACAGCAGTGTAATTTTTGCTCCAAATGGCTCTTAACACAGCTACGGATAGAGAAACTTCTGAGCAACCGAGTCGCGTAGGTTGCTTATTAATCTGATAAATTTCTTTTCAAAGCTCCAACATTGAAATTTGTACAGCATACGTGCTATGGGAGGTTTACAACCCTCAGCTACATACATCTACAAGAAGCGTACTCCGGAAATCCGTTAATGTAATTATTTACTAATTTTATTACAAAAGGTCATTGTTATTCCATTTATAATAATTTATCCTTTACACGCTAAAATAAATATCGGAAGAAATAAATGCAAAAAGATCACTCAAAATAGTACAACTGTACCAGTGGTCCGAATTTCTTGGCGTAGAATATAAATCAAAGCTTCCAAGCTTTCGCATATGAACGAGATCATTTTTTTAAAGGAAAGCAGACAGCAAGTTATCTACCTTCAGTTTGCTCTCTACCTTCCTTGAAAAAATCATTAGGTTGATGAGCGAAAGCCTCGAAACTTTCATTTCCATTATACGCCAAGAAATTTAGATCACTAATACAGTTGTACTTTCTTAGCACGTCTTTTGTAAAAAAAGATCGTGCTTATGTTATCGGTTTGTCCGTCCGTCCGTCCGTCTGTACCCACGGTATCTCGGCAACTCTTAGTCCGATATGAAAAATTCTTTTTGCATTCGAATGCTTGAGATATGCGAATGATGATCCTTTATTTCGTTTTTTTTCTACGCTGTACAATTTCGCCGCTAGAGGGCATAAATGCAGATGATGTCGAATCCAAAAATACGTTTTATTCCACATATTTGCTTCTAAACATCCGATTGAAGAAAATCTTTTATCTTTCGATTCCATTTATGTCGAAGAGTATTTTGGATATAGGTTCTTTTTAAAATTACGCCTAGATTTTGCGCTAGTGGGCGTAAAAGTAAATTGTATTTTTTCCGATAACTCTTCTTCTAAAACTCCGATTTGATAATTTTTTTCAGCGGATACATCTCCTGATACACAATCTTTTGCATATAATTTCGAATTTTTGGTAAAGAACACTTTGGCCACCAGGGGTGTAAATGTTAATTTTCGCTTCTGATGTATTTGCCATAAAATCTGGACTTTTAAAATATCGATTGAAAAAATTCGTCGTGGACTGATGCCACTCACATCGATAAACCTTTTCGGAATATTTTCTTCCTAAAATATTCCACAGTTTCTCCGCCAAGGGGCGTAGATGTATATATTATTTTTGTCTATATCTCAACTTCTATGAGTCCGATTTGAAAAATTCCTTCTTTGTTGGATAGTGTTTTCCGTGTGACATGTTTTTTATATAATTTCAAAATTTTCAAGTAATTCATAGACTTTCCGCTAGGGGGCGTAAAGATAAATTGCGTTTTCCCTTATATCTCACCTTCTAAATCTCCGATCTAAAAAATTATTTCTGCAACGGATGCAGCTCCTGATGGGAAATCTTTGCCCATAATTTCTATTTTTTGTAAAAAAAACGGTTTGGCCACCAGGGGGCGTAAAGTTTTATTTCCGCTTCTGATGTATTTGCAGCAAAATATGAGCTTCTAAATTCTCGATTGAAAATAACGTCGTTTGAGGACCGATACCACTCATGCCGACAAACTTTTTAGAAACCTTTTCTTCTTATAATAGTGCGCGGTTTCTATGCCAGGGGCGTAGATGTATATCATATTTTTGTCAATCTCTCGACTTCTAAGAGGCCGATTTAAAAAAATCCTTCTTTGTTGGATAGTGTTTTTCGTGTCGTATGTTTTTCATATCGTTTCAAAATTTTCACGTAATTCATAGACTTTCCGCTAGGGGGAACAAAGGTAAATTGCGTTTTTCCCTTTATCTCTGCTTCCAAATCTCCGATCTGTAAAACTCTTTCTGCACCGCATACAGCTCCCGATGGGAAATCGTATGTACAAAATTTCTAATTTTTGTAAAAAAATTGTTTGGCCACCAGGGGGCGTAAAACCTTAATTTCCGCTTCTGATGTATTTGCAGCAAAATATGAGCTTCTAAATTCTCGATTGAAAATAACATCGCTTGTAGACCGATACTACTCATGTCCACAATCTTTTTAGAAACATTTTCTTCTAAAAATAGTGCACGGTTTCTACGCCAGGTGGCGTAGATGTATATCTTATTTTTTGTCAATCTCGACTTCTAAGAGTCCGATTTAAAAAATTCCTTCTTCGTTAGATAGTATTTCTAGTGTGACATGTTTTTCCCATAAATTCTAAATTTTCAAGTAGTTCATAGACTCTCCGCTAAGGGGCGTAAAGTTAAATTGCGTTTTCCCCTATATCTCTGCTTCTAAATCTCCGATCTGAAAAATTATTTCTGCACCGGAAACAGCTGCTGATGGAAAATCGTTTGCACGTAATTTCAAATTTTTGTAAAAAATTGTTTTGCCACCAGGTAAGTCTTAATTTCCGCTTCTGATGTAATTGGAGCCAAATATGAGCTTCTAAAATCTCAATTGAAAAAAGTTTTTTGTGGACCGATCCTACTCATGTCGACAAACATTTTAGGAACATTTTCTTCTTGAAATAATGCATGGTTTCTAAGGCAGGGGTGTAGATGTATATCTTATTTTTGTCGATATCTCTACTTCTAAAAGTCCGATTTGAAAAATTCTTCCTTTCTTGGATAGTGTTTCCGATGCGAAATGTTTTTCCTATAAATTTAAAATTTTCAAGTAAATCATAGACTTTCCGCTAGGGCGCACAATGGTAAATTGCGTTTTCTGCTCCTAAAACTCCCATTTGAAAATTTCTTCCTGTATCGCATACAAGATCTAACGGAAAATACTTTTCACGTAATTTCTAATGGTTGGTAAAGAGTGGTTTGGCCACCAGGGGTCATAAGTGTTAATTTCTACTTCTGATGTATTTGTAGCAAAGTCTGGGCTCCTCAAAACTCGACTAAACTTTTTTTCTTGGACCGATACCGCTCATATAGATAAACCTTTTGTGAATAATTTCTTCCTAAAATAATGCATGGTTTTCCCACCAAGGGACGTAACGTCACATCTTATTTTTGTCGATAACTCTGTTTCTAAAAGTTCATAAGCTCACGATTTGGTTTACAGCAATATCTGAGGGATTAAAGACCCTATTGAAAAACCTCTTTCTTCCGTCAGATAATATTATTTTCCATACCGATTCCATTGACTTTGAAAAGCTTTGATAAATTTAATTTGCGTCAGAACGGATTCAAAAGACGTGCTTATTACACTCGAAAATTCGATGTCATTTTTCTTGTTTAATATTGTTGGTGTACAATTCCTTGTTATTAATTAATAAAACATCACATTGCTGCTACTCCAAAGTTTAAGTAGGTAAACAGTTTCTCTCATTTCCATGCATTCAAATCCGTAATAATTTAAGAACATCCGCTTGCAAACCAAAATAAGATTAGCATTTCACCTTACACACAAAATTCCAGAATACACGGCGAAATTTGAATTAGGTCTTTCCCCTAGAGAGAAGACACATTTATTAACGTATTTTGAACGTTTGTTCATGAACTATCAAGCCACAAGCTCCTTTTAAGAATTTTTTTATCCAAACGTGACTTTTACATGGGGTGTGTGTTAATGTACTTTAAAGTGCTAAACCTTGGTGTCAAATGAAAATATGTATATTAAAGCGATAAGCATGGAAAAAATCTTTACTGTTTTTGGCAAAATGAAAATTCCTGAAAAATTTATATCATTTATATTTCTCTCTTTCTCAGACTTTTCATATTTTTTTTTCCAATTCATTTGCTTATAAATAAAATTATTTCCTAATTTGTGTATAGCCCTGTTATCAAATGATTTCGGTAAAACATAGATTTCAGAGAGTTGTCTACCGCTTGTAGAGTTATAAAATGTTGGATTTCGTACCTAGCAATATTATTTTCCTTTCTCAGTCATAAGTTCTTCACCCTTTCAATTTTGCTGTATGCTTACATTGCTATATTTAAGAAAAGAGATATTTCAACAATTATCTTTATGTTATGGAATTCGCTGATGATAAAATTACTTTACGTCAAAGGGTTATCCACCGTACAGCCATCTCAAGGCCTCTAATCATGAGATATGAGATTACGCTATAAAAGTAGTAGCGCTGTATGAAGAGGCCTTTGGGATAATTCTATATAATTCCCATTTACTCTTTTTTTTATTGAAAGTATAACGAAAACCGTGAACAAATCGATAGGCTATAGGTACTCACTCCTCACTAATTTATGGGTAATGGTTCCAGGGATGGAAGAAAACCAGTGCAGTAAGACAAACACGATATCTATACCTGACCGAGATTCTAACCCGTACCATTTAAAAACAAATGGTCATAAGCCGTTGTGTAGACCACTGCGCCACCACGGCAGTCCGTTGTATTGTACTTCCTTAGTATGTGTCATTCAGCTGCTTCAATTCCCTCTAATTGCTATCAGGTTCTCTAAAACATGGATTTACAGGGCACTTAAAATTCTGATTTGTCTCAGAAAAATATCCCTTTTGGAATATATTTAGTAGTTGTGGTAATTAATGATAACCAGGAAAGGCGATATCGGCAGAAGAGTGTTCAAAAGGCATCAATTTGAAGTGCAGATCTCGATGCATATTTATAAGTATGTGACGGTAGTATTCCTAAGCATTGTTCTGATATCAGAGGCTCCTCTGGAAAGATTTTCGGCGTTCTAAAGCTGTGTGTGGGGCCTTCGAAGTAGTTGGTCACAATAGCAATCGTTGTTGTTTTTCTCTTGGGGTCCGTGTGATCGACGAGGATCACACCTTCACTGACCCTAAAAATGATGCGAACACCTTCCCAACACATATGTTTATTGAAATACTTTGGCGGGAAGGAACAAAATGTTTCCACTACATGGATTTTTGTTTGGGCTCCAAATCATGGTGGTGAATACGGTTTGGATTTTCAGCAAGACGTTCCCTGACAGAATTGGCAGAATCTTGTGCAAAATTATCAAGCACTACTTTTTCAAAATTAACATTCTCCTTTGTGCTGCGGTGTATGATGTTTGGGAATTTAGTTACTTTTCATCTATAGCTCCTCATGAACGATAATATGTGCACGATGCATTAGGTTCAACCACGTCTCAAATTCGATAGATGGTGACAAGAGGAGCAGGAGTAACAGATTAAAACTGAGACATTTTGACGTCTGAACGTCACTTCCAGGCCGGAGAATATGGGCATGGGGACAAAGATGTAAAGGTTATTCTTTATGAAAGTTTCATATATCTTTGCAGATGTTACAATGATGGAAAGTAGCACAGATTTCACCGCAAAAGAGTGCCGAGCAGTGATGAAATTTATCTTCCTAAAATGGAACAGAAACAAAAAAAGTTACGACGAAATGTCGATTTCGTTAGGTGATAAGTGCCTTTCCTCCTCTACTGTTAAAACTGAGTTACAAGGTTCAGTACAGAACATTTGAACACCGTCGTCGAAGAACCTTCTGGGAGACCAACACAAGTGACAATTCCAGAAAACGCAGATACTATTCGTTCCTTGAACCTGAATGATTGAATTATATTCTCTAACATAATAGGAGAGATACTACCGATAGGTACTACCGATATCCGAATAGGCTATATCACTCACGTTATTTTAGGCATGAGAAAGCTCTCAGGCAAATGGGTTCTCAAATATCTCAATGTTGACCAGAAATGAGATTGAGTGATTGCTTTACAAACCATTTTTAACCGATCTCCGCGAGACCGTGTGAGATTTTTGAACCGTCACGTAACTATGGATGAGACATAGATTCATATATTTCATCCAGAAACGAAAGAACAGTCCAAAGAATGAAAGCACAAGGAACGATTTCTCGCGTTCAAAGAAGTTCAAGAAAAAAACCATCAAGCAGAGTGCTGGCTTCTGTCTTCTGGGACAAAGTTGGAGTTTTGCTTGTAGGTTATCTGGAAAAGGATGCCATCAAAACGGCAAAGAACGACGTTTCAATTGATTTCAAATGCAGCGGAGTAGAAGATTAATAAACGAAGGAAAGTGTAATATGCGATCTTGTGGTGTATTTTTCAACGACAAATTGGAGTAAGTCTGACACACATTCCAACAAAGGCATGAAAACTTATGCACTGAAAAGCAATTGAATTAGAGACAGCTGGCGTTATGCAAATGTGGCGCTGTGGGCGCCCGTGTAAACGAAAACGACATGACGTGTGCAGCGATCCGACAATATAAGGAGTGATGCGACGGGAATCAGAAAGAGTCGGATGCAGTATGGCTACCACGAAGGATCTAAGCGCATTTGATCGTGGAAAAATTGTCGGGGCCCGACGAATGGGTCACTACATCTCGGAAGTCGTACAGGCCCTAGGATTTTCACGAGCCACTGTGTCACGGGTGCACCGTGAGTACATCGAATCTGCCGTGGACAACAGCGTGTGGATGAGCGAATTGTACCAGCGGATAGACGAGCCACAATTCAAAAAATCACTCGGCAATTTAACGCTGGTACACCAAAACGTGCAAGCAGCCACACCATCCAGAACCATCTCCTCGCTATGGTGTACAGAAACCATCGTCCCACGAGGGTACCTCTGCTGACCGCACATCACAGGGTGCAAAGATTAGCATGGGCGCGAGAGCATCGCCCCTGGACCCTAGACATGTGGGAAAATGTTGCCTGAACGGATGAGTCGAGAATCACGTTTGTACATGCGGATGGCAGGATACGAGTACGGCGCAAACCACATGAAGCGATGGATCCTTCTTGTCAGCAGGGTAGTCTTCAAGCTGGTGGGGGTGGCATTCTGGTCTGTGGACTGTTTACATCGACTGAAATGGGACCCTTGGTACGTGTCATATCGTCCCTCACAGGTCAACGTTACCGGAATATTCTGGACGACCATTTGCTCCTATTTGTGCGTCTTCAACATCCCACTGGGGACCTCATCTTGCAACAAGACAATGCACCGTGCCATCGCTCCCGAATTGTATCCGAATGGTTGGATGAACACCCAACCGACGTGACCTCGCTTACTTGGCCAGCTAGGTCACCTGACCTCAATCCCATCGAGCACATCTGGGAAGCCATCGAGAGATATGTTTGGGACTCTGACCCCCTCCATCAAATCTTCGTGAACTGTGGGTGCCTGTTAAGGGGTCGTGGATCCGTATGATTTCCCAACGCTTCCGGTGTCTGGTCGAGTCCATGCCGAGACGAAACGTCGCCGTCATCAGGATGAAATGTGGTACTACACGTTACTAGACAGGTATCTCTTATTCAATTGCTCGTCAGTGTATATTAGGGCAAACACCATATTTTAAGAAAAGGAGAAATAAAACCCTCTGAATTCCAGTGAGCCTTCGAGAGGGGTGTTCGTATTTCTACATGTGTTTTCAATACAATAAGCTTCAAATATCACTTGCATTTCAGCATCGACACCAGCTAGCATTTCTTGAGGTAAACTATTGCCCTTCGTTAACCAATAACGAAATCAGAGCAAAATGAATTCATATATATATAAACCAATTATTCGATTAAATGCGGCAAGAAATGATGTGTACTACTGCTGGGTATTGCAACCTCGGACAACGTTACTGCTGTTACATATCAGTTATTATAGCTCCACAGAAGGATTTCTACCGCATTTTGGTTCTACGTCAATTCATCGCGTGCGTCAATTCGTCGCCTACGTCAATTCGTCGCGCGTCAATTCGTCGACTGCGTCAATTCGTCACGCGTCAATTCGTCGACCACGACGATTAGTCGAGCGTCAATTCGTCGCGGACAAATTCGTCGACTACGTCAACTCGTCGCGCTTACAGATTTTGGTTACATACAAAACGAATGCAGGAAAACGAACGATTTCGAACGTCTTGCTCCCTGATCAAATTTATAAAGTTTGGACACGCAGACAGGATAGAAATATTGTTTTTCTTTGGCACTAAAATTATTAGACGGTAGACGGTTTTTGGAACGGGGCACGGGCAGGTTGGTCAGAGCCCCTGATTTACAAAATTTTCGTAAAATCTACAGTTTTCAATTCAGAACCACCAAATCTGGTATACTGTCTCATGGTACTTTAACATAGACGCTAGATGGTTTTTGGAAGGGGTTGGTGCCAGGGGGTAAGAGCCGCAAATAAAAATGCCGCGTAAAATCACCAGCTTTCAATTTAGAACCACCAAATTTGGTATACTATCTCATGGTACTCTAACTTAGACGGTAGACCGTTTTTGGAACAGGTTAAGGCCCGGGGTTCAGAGCTTCTTCCCCCCCCCCCCGTAATTTTTTTTGTAAAATCAACAGTTTTCAATTAAGAACCATTAAGTATGGTATCATGAAACTCAAACTTAGACGCTAGACGGTTTTTGGAAGGGGCTGGAGCCCGGGCGTAAGTGCCCCCCCCCACCACTCGTCATAAAAATTTCGTAAAATCTACAGTTTTCAATTTAGAACCACCAAATCTGGTATACTATCTTATGGTACTCTAACTTAGACGCTAGACGGGTTTTGAAAGGGGTTGGAGCCCAGGGGTCAGAGCCTTCCCCAATAAATTCGTAAAATCTACAGTTTCCTAATTTAGAATCACCAAATTTGGTATACTATCTCATGGAAAACGGTCTACCGTCTAACTTAGACGGCAGACCGTTTTCGCAAGGGGTTGCAGCCGGGGGGGGGGGGGTAAGGGCCCCTTCATAAAAAATCACAAAATTCAGTTTTGAATTTAGAATCATCAAATTTGGTATACTATCTCATGTTACTCTAACTTAGACGGTCGACGGTCTTTGGAACTGGTAAATGCCCGGGGGTTCGGAGCCTTCTCCCGCCACATACATACAAAATGTTCGTAAAATCTAGTTTTTATTTCAGAACCATCAAATTTAGTATCATGAAACTCTAACTTAGACGCTAGACGGTTTTTGGAAGGGGTTGGAGCCCTGGGGGTCGGTGCCCCCCTCATAAAAAAAATTCGTAAAATCTACAGTTTTTAATTTAGAGCCACCGAACTTGGTATACTATCTCATGGTACTCTAACTTAGATGGTAGATCATTTTTGGATCGGGTTAAGGCCAGGGGATCAGAGACCCCCCCCCAAATTTGTTTCGTAAAATCTACAGTTTTCAATTCAGAACCATCAAATATGATATTATGAAACACTAACTTAGACGCTAGACGGTTTTTGGAAGGGGTTGGAGCCCCCGCCCCCATAAAAATTTCATAAAGTCTACAGTTTTCAATTTAGAACTACCAGATTTGGTATACTATCTCATGGTATTCTAACTTCGACGGTAGACCGCTTTTGGAACTGGTCAAGACCCAGGGGGTCAGAGTCCGCCACATACAAAATTTTCTGAAAAACTACAGTTTTCAATTCAGAACCACCAGATCTGGTATACTATCTCATGGTACTCTAACTTAGACGCTTGACGATTTTGGAAGGGGTTGCAGATTTTTTTGTGAAGGGGGTAAGGACCTCTTTCATAAAAAAAGTCGCGAAATCTAGTTTTCAATTTAGAACCACCAAATTTGGTATACTATCTCATGGTACTTTAACTTAGGCGGTCGACGGTTTTTGGGACGGGTCAAGGCCCGGGGGTTCAGAGCCCCCCCCCGCTCACACACACACAGACATACAACATTTTCTTAAAAACTAGTTTTCAATTCAGAACCATCAAATTTGGTATCATGAAACTCTAACTTAGACGCTAGACAGGTTTTGGAAGGGGTTGGAACCCGGGGGTGAGAGCCCCCTCCTCATGAAAATTTCGTAAAATCTACAGTTTTCAATTTAGAACAACCAGATTTGGTATACTACTCATGGTTATCTAACTTAGACGCTAGACGGTTTTTGGAAGGGGTCGGGGCCCGGGTCAAGGGAGCCCAATGCAAAATTTTCCTAAAAGTTCCGTTTTTTTCTCTTAAGAATACCCTATCTACGTTCTAAGGCGCTCTTTGGCCCTTTGAGGGCCTTGCACCATAAACCATCAACCAACCAACTAACCAACCTACGGTCTAAGTTAGGGTCTGTAGATAACAATAAAGTGCAAAAATATTCGTTTAATGGTGTATTAAAAACACAAATCTATATAGTTTAGCTTACACTACCAACGCGCGGCTTGTCAGAAAGAAATATAATGTAATGTAAATAGAGAGTTCCAGATATTCAAAATTCAAAACGGTAAGAAAAAGATGATCAATGCCAATGTGAAGTCGTACGCATGCGACATCACATAGGCACATTGCATTTCTGTGTCGCAGGATTCACAGAAGCACACGCCAGATGTACGGCAGTTCTATAGATATCTCCTAGAAGGTAAGTATTCCCATTTTTTTCTTTATTTTTTGTTTCGCAAAATTAAATTAACTAAATCAAAAAAATTAAAATAAGTTTACTGGAAAATTTCAGGAATATCTTTTTCATTCATTAACTTTCACCCGCTGAACTTGGTGATTCCACAAATAGTAATATGTACCTGACAAATAACTGGTATCCCTGCTAGTACAAATTATATTAATGATTTATTTGCGTCCAGTTGAATCTAGTATGTCCATAAGAGCGTTTGGGGCCGTATGAAAAATACATTTCAACGTGTGCCGCTACGGCGGCGGGGTGATCTAGGCGCTGGATTCTGACCACTTGTCGAGAATAATCCTGGTTCAAATCCCGGTGAATCATGGACGTTGTGATTGACTTCTGGCACTGGCTGTCCCCGTTCCCAGGAACCAGTGGCCCAAAATTGGGAACGTCCGACTGCTTATAGCCCACTGAATTGATCACGGTGGTCGTTAACCCCCCCCCCCCCAAAAAAAAGATTGCGACGTGTCCATTGCTATTTGTTATGGACCGTACAAAAAGTATGTTTTTGATATCAACGTGTCCACTTCCATGTAGGCTGGCCATAAAATGTTAGGGGGACCGTACAAAATTGCACTTTTGTTTTCACCTTGTCAGCGCTTTGGTATATGGTTGAAGTATACGTATATATAGTTGGGCCATTTCAGCACGTAGTTTGGGTTATATAGAAAATCAAGATAATGTTACATTTTTACTCAGCTACAACACATTAATCCCAAAGGCTATTTGTTGAAATCTTTAATCCGCCGTGCTCATATTCACAACGTTAACAAACATGTCAAGTTATTAATGTTGCAGTTTTACCCTGTCACAAAACTTTAGTTACAAGACCTTAGGCGTAAACTTTTTTAGGAATTTTTAGTCCGACGTATTCATAAGGTTTCGATAAGATGCCAAGGTTACGGTACTGCGTTTTGACTGAGGCACAAAAATTAATAAACAGGCCTTAAGCCTTTTTATCAGTTTTCAATCAACCGTGCTCATATACATAAAATTTTCAGAGAAAGTCAAGTTTATTGTGTTGCGCATTTACTCGAGTACAAAACTATAAACAGCCATTAACTTTCACCCGCTGAACTTGGTGATTCCTCAATTCATCCATTAACAAGTCTTTTAATTGATTGTATGCTATGGTCTTATTGATAATGTTTGATGACAAGTCAGGTTAATGATGTTGCACTTATTAAAGACTTAAAAAGGTGTAGAGGCTAGTAATTATTATTTGAAGTGTAAGTAAAAGCTCATTTTTAACTTGACTTGTCATGAAATCCTTATGAATATGGTATTTATTTTATTTTGTACATTTTACAAAGCGTATGCATTTTCTTTCTGGCATTTGTTTTATTTTGTGTTGTACTTGTTACATAGCGTTTCGCATTTTTGTAATGCTTGTGACTTGTTATTTGTTTCACATTTTGGATTACTTTTTGACATTTTATGTTTTTGATATGCTATTTTGAAAATTTTGTCTTTCTTAATTTTGCGTTGTGTTTTACATTCCTGCACCTTCGGCGGAAGTACATTCTTGAAAAATTCAAATACAAAACGTAAAAGGTATAATTCAATTAGTGAGAAATACCAGCACATTTTAGTAAAGGGTAGAATTACATGAAATTCATCTTAAAAAGTCCAGCATGTTAACATTGTCTCTGTGCGCCAAAGAAGTTCGAATTCCTTTTTCCCATAGTCAGCAATATCGGCTCAGCTACACATAAGTTAGCCAAGTTTCTATCTTCAAAACTATCCACCTTAACGGCTTCTTCAAACAAAACATCTGTAAAAAATTCTATTGAGTTTGTCAGTCGACTAAAACGACATCCGTACTAGGTTCAGTTCATGTTATCCTTCGATGTGAAATCCATGTTCACAAGTACCCCACTGAATGGAGCCCTCGAATCATTGAAAGCTAGTCTCACTGAATATCATTTCAGCCAACCGGAAGTAGAAGATATTTTGAGACTGGTGGAAATTTGTGCCAGACAAAACAGTTTCGTTTTTCGTTGAAGATTTTCCCAACAGACGGAAGGCCTTGCAATGGGTAACCATCTGTCGCTTATTTTATACGAAGTATATATGCGTCATTTTGAGGGCAAACTCTTTCTGCTGGTTATATTTGACCTATGGATTCGATATGTAGATGATACCTTTGTTCTCTGGAATGGCATAAATTCGAAAATATCTAAATTAGTTGAACTTATCAATTCAATTGATCCTCATATACAGTTTACATATGAGAATGAAAATAATGGCTGCTTACCATTCCTTGACGTCCTTGTGTCACGCTCTGAAGCATCCTTTATAACAACAGTTTATCGAAAACCTATTGCTGTTTCCTTACCCCCACATGCAAAATCAAATCACCCATGGAAACAGAAAGTCTGCCTTCTACGTGTACGTATATAATGCAATACATATATGCTCAACTGAGGATTCTTTGAAGAAAGAGCTTCATTTTATTAAACGAATTGCTGTACACAGAGGATATACCTATTCCATTATAGACAAAGGGGACCGAATTGATTATGTATATGTTAATACAAAATAGGTATGGAACAGTGTAAAAAGGATATACAATTATCCAGGAGATAATAGTGATTCAGATCCCAATATACTTGTAATGGAATCAAGAATTCGATTAAAGAAAGTAAAATAAAATTAGAGTAAATGTGGAACCTAGAAAACCTCAAAGGTGATGCTGGCAAGAAATCCAGAGAACAACTGGAGAATAAAAGGAGAAAAAAGAAGATACACCTGAGAGAGAGAGAGAGAGAAGAAACCTTTAACGCTAAATCAAGGTGGAATCAATTAAAAAACTTGATATATGAAACAGCTGCTGAAGAGATACGTTTTGTGGAAGCAAAAATAATTTGAAGCCATGGATTACAAATGAGATAATAAGAAAAATGGATGAAAATGACATAAAAATAAAAACACTGAAGAGAGAAGAAGAAATTACAAAGCATTAAATAATGAACTGAAACGAGAAACTCTTAACGTAAGGGATTAATGGCTAATGGAAGAATGCAAAGAAATTGAAGAAGTGGATAAAAGGCAAAGATAAGATAAAATGCTTAAAAAAGTAAAATAACTTACAAAAATTAAAAACAAAGCAAAACAATTATGCCCATAGAAGGCAACCAAGCAAAAGTAATTTATGATATTGAAATACAAGGTGAAAGATAGAAGGAATACATTGAAGGACTCTATGTAAAAAGTGTAAGGCCAGAGAAAATCGAATTAGAAGAGCAAAGCGAAATATCAAAAGAAGGTAGATGTCCTGATATACTAGTGGGTGAAGTAGAAACAGCAGTTAAGGAACGAAAAAGTGGAAAGACGGAATGCGTGTATGGAATACCTAGTGAAATACTAAAACTAATAGATGACAAAGGTATAACAGGAATATGGAAATCATGCAACCTTATTTACAAAAGAGCAGAATGGCCTATAGATATCACAGAGAATATTCGCATACCAATTGAAAAGAAAAGTATTCCTACTAAGTGCAGTGACTATAGAAGTATAAGCTTACTCTCGCATATTCTAAACTATTGCTCAGAATATTGAATCGACGACTGTATTACAGAGCAGAGTATTTTTCGGAGGATGATCCATTTGGATTCAGGAAAGATAAAGGTACTAGCGATGCAATCGGAGTGATAAGTACCATATGCGAAAAGAATATAGAAGTAAACAAAGAAGTATATAGATGTTTCATCGTTGACCTAGGAAAACCGTTTGACATGATCACTCGAGAAAAGCTGATGGAAGTGCTAAGTAAAATAGGATTTAAATGGAGAGACCAAAGATAATAGCTGAATTATACATGATCCAGACACCATAATTAAAACAAAAGTAGAAAATACTAAAAACTGTGTGATTGGCAGAGGAGTACGACAAGGATGATGTCTATCATCAACGCTCTTCAATATTTTTGAGGAAAGAATGATAAAAGAAGCATTTGTGCTTAGAAAAGAGAATCACTAGTGGAGGAAGAACAATACAATGTATTAGATTTGCAGATGACAAAGCAATATTAGCTAATACTGAAGATGAACTACACCACATAACGCAAACATTTTAAGGTGTATGTAAGAAATATGTTATACAAATTAACACAAAGAAAACAAATATGGTTAGAGGCTCAAGAATATTTAAAGTATTACTTTATACGGAGACTAAAGGTGAACAATTGGGAAGAAAGAAGCTAAAATGTTGGAGTCATTTGAATTGTGGTTATGGAGAAGAATGGAGGACATAAAGTGGACTGAAAAAATAACAATGATGAAGTATTGCAAAACCTTGAAGAAAGGAATTTACTAAAGACAATAATAAAAATAAAATATACCTTGTTAGGACATATGTTTCGAAGATATATCTAATTCAAAAGAACGGTAAAAGGAAAAATTAAAGGAAAGAGACAAAGAGGAAGGATACGACTAATGATGCTTGATGATATAAGGTGCATGTGAGTCTATCAAGAAATGTACG
Source organism: Macrothele yani (assembly GCA_039090855.1). Classification (NCBI taxonomy): domain Eukaryota; kingdom Metazoa; phylum Arthropoda; class Arachnida; order Araneae; family Macrothelidae; genus Macrothele; species Macrothele yani. Next base: position 198,253,375 of record CM077034.1, on the reverse strand, counting down.
AAGCAAGGGACAGAGGAAACAGGAGGAACGGGACTTCCTGATATACCGTTGGACCTGTCCAGAGACAGAACATTAATGGTGATGATAAGAAGCATGCCAAGATATCGGTTTACTTGGCATAACTTTATTTTGAATATGTGTAATAGAATTATAATTTCAAATAACATATTTTTTCAAAATAAGCAAACGGTAAAAATCGTACACCTTATCTATATTAACTTGATATCCGTAAATACGGGCATCACCAAGACATGCGCTTTGATTGGCGAAAAAAACTTTGCTCTTGAAAAAGTCGAAAAACGGAGTTAGTATATTACAATGAGTTGATATTTAATATATATATATATATATATCATCATCATCATCATTGTCAACCATTATCAATCCACTGCTGGACGAAGGTCTCCCCAAGTTTCCTCCACAACGGTCTGTCTTGTGCCAGTCTCCTCCATGTCACTCCAGCATTTTTACGAATTTCATCCACCCATCTCCCATGTGGTCTTTTTCTGGGTCTTTTCCTGTCCCTTGGAATCCAATCTAAAATTTCGGCTGTCCATCTATGGTCTGTCCTTCTGGCAGTATGTCCAGCCCATTGCCATTTCAGGGATTTAACTCTGATCATGATGTCTTCCACTCTCGTCATTTTTCGGATCCACGAGTTCCTCTTCTTATCTCTCCTGGTTATACCAAGCATGCACCTCTCCATGCTACTTTGAGTTGTCTGCAGCCTTTGTATGTCTCTTTTAGTTAAGGTCCACGTCTCTGCACCATACGTAAGCACTGGAAGGATGCATTGATCAAACACTTTTCTTTTAAGACATAATGGCATATTGCTCTTGAAAATTATGCTGTTTCTTCCAAACGCTCTCCAGGCAAGTTTTGTACGCCGATTAATTTCTTCATCAATGTGACCCTCACTTGATATCTGCTGTCCAAGATAAACATACGTATCTGTTATCTCCAGTTTTTCTCCATCAATCGATAAATCTTCATTTCTTGTAAAAGCATTGAACATCACTTTTGTCTTCTGAAAGTTCATTTTAAATCCTACTTCTTTACTCTTGTCAGCAAGTTCCTGGATCATACTCTGCAGCTCTGATGGGGTAGTTGCAAAAATGACTACGTCATCAGCAAAACGAAGATGGGTTAGATAATCTCCATTAATCTTTATCCCTTTGTTTTCCCAGTTCAGTGATTGAAAGACATTTTCCAATGTGGCATTAAAGAGCTTCGGAGATATGGTGTCACCTTGTCTCACTATCTTTCCAATTTTTATGTGTGTTGTATTTTCAAACAGCCGAATCTTTGCACTTGCATTTTCATAGATGTTATTAATAATATTAATGTATGCATCTTCAATACCGCAGGATTTCAGAGCCGTGGTAACTGATGATGGTTTCACCGAATCAAAGGCTTTTTCATAATCGATAAAAGCCATGCACAATGGAAGTTCATATTCCCTCGCTCTTTCAATTAGTTCTCTCAGTACGTGGATATGATCTATTGTGCTGTAGCCACTCCTGAATCCAGCTTGTTCTCTCGGTTGAGCCATGTCCAGTGTTACCTTCAAGCGGTGTGAAAGAACTTTAGTGAAGATTTTATAAACCACTGATAGGAGGCTGATAGGTCTGTAGTTCCTGAGATCCTCAATGTCACCTTTTTTATGTAGCAGGATCATTGTAGCATTGTTCCAATCCTCAGGAATCTTCCCTTCATTAAGGCATCGAGTGAAAATTTGGGCGAGTACTGTTTCAATTTCTCCACTTGCTTCTTGTATGATGTCTATAGTAATTCCATCTTCTCCTGGAGCTTTCCCCCGCTTCATGTTCTTGATTGCATGAGCAACTTCTGCTGGGAGGACTGGAAGAACTCTGGTACCTTTCATGATGTCTGGAGTACATGTATCATCCCTTTCATATAGTTTGGAGTAGAAATCTTTCACTCTTGTCAAAATTTCGCCTCTATTTCTTGTTATAGAACCATCTTCTTTTCTCAGAGCCATAATCTGTTTTCTTCCCTTACTGAGATGTCCCTTTGCTATCTTTAGGCTTTGGTTGTTTTCAATTGCTTTCCTCACTAGCTCACAGTTGAATTTCCTTACGTCTTCAGTGATACTTTTTCGTGCTGTCTTGCATAGCTCTATATATTCCACTTTGGAAGTCACATCTTCTTTAGTTGTCCTCATCTCTCTTCTTTTTTTGCATCAACATTTTGGTTTTTCCTGATAATTTGTTTACATGCAACTTGTTCTTAGACCCAGCTAATTTTGTTGCTGTTTCCATAAGAGCTTTGGTTACTTTTCTGTTAACTTCAGAAATATCCACTTCTTCCGATGTTAGGCCTTCTAAAGCAGAGAATCTGTTCTTCAGTTCCAACTTGAAAGTATTATGGTGTTTTTTAAGGTTGGTTATGTCAATACATTTTGTTTGTCTTATGAGCTTGCCACGTTCCAGTTTAGTGTTGAGGTGCATCTTACATCTCACCAATCTATGGTCACTACCTGTGTTGAACTTGTTTAGCACACTGCAGTCTTCGATGACGAACTTTTTGTTACACATAATAAAATCAATTTCACTTGTCGTCCCAATTGGATGTCTCCATGTCCATTTCCTGTGTGGCTTTTTCTTGAAAAAGGAATTCAAGATGAAAAATCCTTCTGCCTCTGCAAACTCAACGAGAGTATTTCCACGCTGGTTTCTGTTGCCGTGACCGAATTTACCTACTGAAGTTTCATTCTGTTGCCGTTGCCCTATTTTTGCATTGAAATCTCCCATAATTATCTTCAAGTGCTGCTTACCTTTATTATTTAGATGACGAATTTCCTCATAAAATTCTTCAATTTCTTCTTCAGGATGACTTGTGGTGGGTGCATAAGTTTGAATAATCTGAGCCTGGTATCTTCTCGATAGTTGGATAACGAGTCGTGCAGCTCTGTCAGAGGAACTTTCAACTTCTACCACTTTATCCTTCAGTTTCTTGTTTATTATAAATCCAACACCACTAGTTCTGCCAGTATCTGTCCCACGATAATAGAAGAGATGTCCACTTTTCAGTTCAATGAGATCTTCTCCTTTTCTCCTTACCTCACTCAGCCCGACGGTGTCCCACTTGATCCTTTGTAGTTCCTCTTCCAATTCAAGAAGCCTTGAATCAGAAGATAGGGAGCGTCCGTTGTAGGTAGCCAAGGTCAGCATCAAATGGCAGCCTAGTCTGGTCCTCCGTGGATTCTTAGCACCCTCTGCCTTCATGTCGCACTGGCCGCTGCCTTGGCCAGGTACATTCCAGCTGCCGGAGACTGAGGACCAAGATTTAAGTTGTAGAGTCATTTTGGAGGTGTTTGGCCATAACTCACCACGCTGGCCAAGCGGGTTGGTGAGTGTGGGATGGCATTTCCTCTGATCCCGATGGTATAGTTATACCGCTATTTGCGGTCGTCAGAGCCTCTTTAGTGGGAACAGGATGCACCACGAGAAGACGGGGTTGACATTTGTCAAGGAGAGGCTGTGATGTTACGCATCACCTGACCTTACATCCATATATATATATATATATATATATATATATATATATATATATATATATACACCTTTTCGAATATTATACCATAAATTAATTTTTACTCACCGAGTACCTGTCTTTTTATGCGAAATAGATTATTGATAAGTCATTTTTTACAAGAGATATGCAGAAATTTTTCGAAATCAATTTTTTGGAGAAAGTGACATTTGTCCAGGTTCCGTGCATATAAACAAGAATGCAAATGTAAGCTGAGTAGTTTCTTCCATTCCCACATTTGTACTAAAAACAAGTTACGGAAAATAGGAAAGGGAAGAGACAAACACAGAGGTCAATATTACTTGAAGGAACGAGATGTGAGCGGTGGGAATTTGTATCAAAATGGGTATGTAATGAGAAAAATAGTGATAGAAATATTAGTATTAAGTAACAAAATCTTTGAAAACTTGTTGAGGATAATGGAAAAACGTACCACATATGGGGATTCCGGGAAAAGGCGAAATAAATGCTGTAACTAGATATCGTAGTGTGGCTTTACTATGTCGAATAAAGTTACAAAAATAAGAGAGTATTGTAACGCGTATTATGTAAAATGCGAAATACCAATGAGATAAATCCCAGTTTGATGCTCTTCTATGAGAGAATACGTTTTTTTAATTTCTACAGTGTGAAAAATATTAATGTACTTGTAGAAATATTTGTATAGTTACAAATTAATTACAAAAAAGGGGCAAGTCTCCAGGAACAGTAGAATTTCTATTATGCAAATAGGTTTCATTTTTCTTAGGAAAGATATAGAGATGTGTGCGTGTCAGAGCATAGGCACATATCAAAGAATTACCATAGAAATCAGCTGGGTCGTCCTGAACGAAATGTTCCTAATGCAAACACAGTGTTCTTTACTTTGCACAAATTGCAGTGTCAGTAGGTTATAGATAGTTCTGTTTACATCAGAAAAGGAAGAAATGTTATTTTTCGGATAAATCATCACTTTAGGTTTTTTTGAAAACTTTTGTCTGCCTGAAATTCTATACAAGGTGTTTGTTAGTTTTTTGGAAGTATACATTAGTTCCTTTCGGTCTTAGTGTCTACTTAGTTGAATTTAAACAAGGATGATAAGCAATAGATACTAATAGCTCATACGTTTTATTATCCCTGTATAGTTCAAAATCACTAGCAAAATTTACCTATTTAAAGGTCAACGAAAACAATATATTCATTGAAAATTATGCTCATGTTACCGATCGAATATTCTTTTTAGGAAATGAAATCAACGACCTGTCTTTGTACAACTCCCAAAGGCGTGATAATGGAAATCTGATTTTCGTAAAATTGCTCAAAGTTTTTTACAGGTAGCGTGGAACTAGTGATCTTGCTTTTGCCATAAATTATATTTTATGAATTATAATGCTCAATACATCTTTTCACGCAGAACGCCAGTTACACTGCTGCTGAATTGATTCCTCACTGCTCTCCTGTGATGCAATCATTAACCTCTAAGATATCATGAATTCACGAGATTTTGGACATAACGCGTTGTGAGTTGCTGAAAGAAAAACATCTGCAGAAAAAAGAAGCATCGTTAATGAGTATTCCTGTTTATAATAAATTAGCATTTCTATACAGGATTAGCTTTGTAGTTTGACGAAAGTGTGTACATGATAGGAAATCATTTTTGCTATTTTCAGATTCAACACCAAAAATCTGCAGATTAACAACTTTTTATCTACGTGAGATTATACTCCATTTAATCAACCGATTTTAATTGGAGACTAAAAGAATGTAATTAGTGTAAACATTCGTTTAAGCAATACAAAATATCAATATAAAAGCTTTAATTCTACCCTCTACCTCTAGAGCAGTAAGAAAATCACCTCATGTCGTACAGGAATATTCAACTACTACTCTCTTCAAGTGCATTTGACCAAGCATCTAATTTTCTGAAGTTTTCAGCAGTCAAATGATTAATTACGCGACTTCCATGCTTTACCGGAATTCGAACCCGGACACAACACGATGGAAATGTTTTTTTTTTTTCGATTGGAGGTTTAACGACCACCATGAGCAACTCAATGGGCTATAAGCAGTCGCCCGTCCCTAATTTAGGGTCACTGGTTCCAGGGAAGGGAGAGAGCCAGTGCCCTAAGACAAACACAACATCCATGCCGCACGGGATTCGAACCCGGACCCCGTTCGGACGAATGATCAGAGGCCATCGCTTAGACCACTGAGCCATCGGGGCGGCATGGAATTGTTAGAAGGTCGCACTTAGACCACAGTTCCGTCGGGACGTCTCCTGTGAAACAAGTTCGTAGACACTTATTCATCGGCTATTCGAAAGTTAAAGGTGCAATTATCATCAGCGGATATATTTCTTAGTTTTTTCACAAGTTCTTCACCATTATTTTATAACATCCTGTGTTATATTCGTGTAACTCAAAACTTTGATGCTATTTTTCTGTTGAACGTGCAAAAGACCAATTGTTAATAATTGCTTTCCACAACTTCGCTGAACGAATTGTACGAAAATTCTGAGCATCAAAGTGCAAACGAAAACATAAATTTAAGGCCAAAGGTGCAAGACTTTCCTCTAAATATTTTGTTGATGGGAATTACATTCGTGGTTCATACTAATCATTTCTTAGGTTCCTGAAAAACATATTAAGAAATAGGTAGAACATTTCAAAATATTTCAGTAGAATTAAACAAAACGTTATGTGGGAACTGGAGAATGCATACGTTTTCAGTTTCTTGACATGGAATCTAAGGCAAATGTAATCGCTGGCACAAATGTGTCGCATTTTCGCTGTTTCCATGTGTTCACTCCTCCAGAAAACTTGTAAATTACATTGTCCTGTAGGGGGAATCGAATCCGCATTTCCCGATATCCGTTCCAGCATGTTATCGGTTACACCACCCAGGATAAGGGAGTTCCAAGCAACTGAAGCTAAGCAGATATAGCTTAGAAATCTGATTACCGTTCAGATTTGCGCTAGTAGAGTCTATTCCGTGAATTTTCGTTGCGTCACCACGACCTTTTCTTACATCCGTAGTCAGATGTATGTCATAAGTTAAAGTGCTTTAGAAAACATCATACATAGGTGGGAAACGAATTTCCATGAAGAAAGCATTCTTCACAAAGACATGGCAGGCAATACAAAAGTAATCGTTGGAACAAATGTGCTGGATTTTCACTGTTTTCATGTAGTAAATCCTTCTGAAAACTTGAAAATTACGTAGTCCTGGAGCGGAAATCGAACCTGCGTCTTTCGTTCGACTCCACCCAGGACAATGAAGTTCCTTTTTTATGAATAATTATACAAAATACAAACAGACCATTTCGAAGAAAATACAAACAGACCGTTTTGAAGGAAATTCAGTTTTCAAATAATTAGTGTGATTGCAAATGTGATAAAACAGACATACCGGTGAGTCTGTACAATATGGCATTTTAAGTAAAATCCCACTAAAAGTTCATAAAATAAGTAATAAAAATAAAAAAATCAAAGAATAGCAACGTATATTTTATTGAACAAAGTAACTTTATAGGATATTTGGACTTGCATCTACACCTTAGTACTTCTGGATCGGGAGCGTATTCAGTAACTCGATGTTTCAAACCGGCTCCTAGTATTCACTAGACAAGCTACTTACATGTAGATTCTAAACTGGCTTCATGTGTAAAAGTGTTTGCTGACAGGCGTAAAAACCAAAAGCAACACAAATACAACTTTCTTCAAACAAATGAATTTTTCATGTATCCAATGTCTATCAGCATATGTTAGCAACAGATTTATAAGGGCATTATCCTCAAAAGTTTTTGCAGTTCTCCAATTCGTTTCCCATAGTTTGTCGTCTGAAATTCAATATGCCTAATTTTAAAGTCCTCAAAACTTATACATTCTAAAAAAGTTAGGTCCAAATTGTTATTACAAAAATTTGTTTAATTCAGGCTTGATCAGTATAGAAAACATTGCAAGGTTCTGCAGGCACTGCTAACACAGCCTCATATCTCTTCCACATAAAGGGAAAGTTGAGTTCGTCTATTCGTTGCAAAAGTACTAATAAATCTTAGTGTTGAATTCCGAGGAAATAAATTGAGTTTCACTCTCATCCATCCCATTATCCATAAATGTGAAGAACTTTCCCATTGATTCGAGCAATCTCTAATGCTGGTAATCAGCTGGAAAGGCCAGTCGTTATCTCTGAGTTCTGGAAAGCTTTAGTAATTTTAACTGAGAAATACCATGCTGTCCTCCAAACATGCCACATATTTGTTCAGTGGCCGCCCCGGTGGCGCAGTGGTCTAAGCGATGGCCTCTGATCATTCGTCCGAAAGGGGCCCGGGTTCGAATCCCGGTGAGGCATGGATGTTGTGTTTGTCTTACGGCACTGGCTCTCTCACCTTCCCTGGAACCAGTGACCCTAAATTAGGGACGGGCGACTGCTTATAGCCCATTGAGTTGCTCACGGTGGTCGTTAAACCTCCAACCAAAAAAAAAAAAAAAAAAAAAAGAATTTGTTCAGTACTTTGCCACGAATGAGACAACAATTATTATGTTAGGGTGGGACGCCTGGCCATGAACTTCCCATCTCCTCTAAAAAATATTTTAACTGCCTGCAGATTAAGAAAGAGCGACTAAGTTAAAAATTCACTGTTTCATTTACCGTTTCCATTACAAAACTCAAGCTTAAAATTAAAATGTTTGCGCGGATACTGTTTTCGTGAAACGTTCAGTACCTAACGAGCAATGTGTCCGTGGAGAAATTTTAAATATAATTTTTGGGGGTTTTCGATCAACAGACATCTGTAGTAACACGTAATAAGGTATTCATATCTATGTTGTGTTCTTCAAAAATATTATACAAATGCACACGTAATACATGGTCTTGGCTGTTCCTTCAAGTGTTTCTAATTAGCAAAATGTTTCACCATTTTTATTGTTTCACAGTACCGGGAGTCTTTGAAAAGCAAGCCATGGAATTCCCATCAATACCTCCATTAGGACGGAAACTAAACAAAACAGCTTCTTTATACGTTTAGTGGTTGATAATAATAAATTTATTTTCGTAATACAGGTGATATTAATTTATCACAAACTTACGCCGATATCCCAGAATTCATTTAAAATTATCTGGCTGTAAATAATTTTACATAAACGCTAACATTCTTACACGTCGATTAACTGAACTGATATTTGTATACGCAAAATGCCATTTATATTTATTTCCGTACGAGGTTTATTGTTTCGCAAGGAACTGCTTATTGAATTCAAGAAATGCTTATTGAATTCAAGATAGATGGGATATATCTGGAGATCATTAACGAGTTGAAGAAGCAATTGAATTACATTGGTGGCCACCCAATATGCAACACCAGGAAGGACACGAGATAGCAAAGCAAGATTTACTGGACACATAAAAACAGATACAAAGATGAAACCATTGAGCTTACAGGCCCGTGCGACTTGCGGAACACGCAGACATCAATAGTTCGTGTGGATCCATGGCTGGCAATAACAGCCGCTACACGCCGCGGCATCGAACGAAAGAGGCTTTGGATGTGGGCTTGGTGTATGTCGGTCCACGCTACTTCCAAACGTTGTAACATTTCATCAGGCGTAGTCGCGGGTGGTGCTTTCCGGGCCACTCGGTTGCCGATCAGCGACCAGACATATCCGATGGGCGACATATCGGGAAAACAAGCGGCCCACGGCAGCAGTGACACCAGGTGGGCCGTTAAGAATTGTTGACTACGCTAACGTTCGTGATGTGCCACGTGCGGGCGCGCATTGTCTTGTTGAAACGTGGCCGCTGGAAGGTCCTGCAGGTAAGGTAGGACTAGAGGCTCCAAAACGTCGGAGATGTAGCGGAGGCTGTTGAGTGTACCACGATGTGTACCAGACGGGTGCGGGTGTCATATCCAATTGTGCCCCAAACCAAAACGCCAGGCGACGGACCGGTATGGCGATGCATAATGCAGGCGTCATACAATCTCTCGCCATGGTGCCGGCACACGCTCATCCGAACATCGTGGTGTGCCATTCCGTAGTCCAGGTGCGGCGTTCAACGGCCCCCTGCCACCGCACTCGTCGGTGGGGTAACGTCAATGGTAATCGTAGCAATGGGCGCTGTGCGACAAGTCCTCGCTCCTGCAAACGACGTCGAACGGTACGTGCTGACACATGTAGTTGCGTAACACACCTTAATTCCTGCGCTAACGTTCGTGATGTGGCAGTGCGAGCCGTCAATGCCCACCGCACAACATGCCGGTCCTATCTATCGTTCGGTGGTGTGCCGCGGCTGCGGCGATCGCTCACATCGGTCCGTTTGACCTTCTTGCACCCACCGAATCCATACTTGCCTCGCTGTGGCTGGATGTCGTCCCACACGGGCGCCGATATCTCGGTACGATAAACCGCTGTCGCAATAAGCCACTATTTGTCCTCTGCTGAACTCCGAAACGTGCAGGAATGACTGACGTATTATGCGACGATGCATCAGGAAGCTTCCCACGCACATTTCTGGCAGCACAACACATTTCCACTACTTACACCCTGCCTTCTGTGCACCCTTCTTTAGTGCTTTTCGGTTGCGTGCCGGACGCGCATGATTTGCATATATCCTTCAATGCTAATCGTTTGCATGTCCTCTCGCTGGCGACGTATGCTGCGAAATTCAGGCCAATCGGATGCTTCCTTCTTAGTGTTGCATTTTGGGTAGCCAGCAGTGTAAAATGCCAAAACGGAATCATTTATTGAATGAAAATAATTTGTCTTTTCCAGAATATTCTCCTACGTTGTCAGAAAAGATGTATGATAGGAAATTTTTTTCATGCATATGCAGAAGGAGACATTGCTTAAAAAATTTATATATTTAAAGAACTTCCCTGGTAATGTTGCCATGATAAATGTCTATTACGCGTGTACACTTTATGTATCTTTGTACTATTAACAACACGTAAAAGAATTTTGCAGTTTCGTAATGGATAGCACAAGTACACAGCCGGACAATTGCTAAGGACGGATGACAATAGCAACGATAGCAACAATGAAATGGAGGGCAGGAAAATGTGGAAATTAGCATAAGTGCGGGATACAGTAAGACGTGTTCTGCGTACGCAAATTTTGGATTGCCGAACTTGTTCGTGACGTCATAGCGCTGATATGAGATATAAAGGATTTGACGCGTATTGACCGTTATTGTTCAAATGCAAAGTTGAAAGGGAAAGAATCAATTGATGAATTGGCATTTTTCAGTATGTCTTCCCGACATCACCTAGATGATTTTACGCGTGGCCGTATTATTGGCAAGATTGAAGAAGGGCGAAAAATAACAGATGTTGCCAGGGAGTTCGACGTCAGCCACAGTGTTGTTAAAAGGCTTTGGAAATCATTTCAAACAAATGGAGAGTGTAGCAAACGTCACGGGGGAGGTCGTGTTCGCAGTATGATACCTGCAGAAGATCGGCACATAGTGCTATCAACAAAAAGACACCGGCGCAGCACAGCTACTGAGGTAGCAAATCAGTTTATGGCTGCTACTGGCAAGCGGATCTCCCGAAAAACTGTTGCCAGACGTTTGCATGAAGGAGGACTATACGCCCGCCGTCCTGTTGTGCGCATCCCATTGTCCAGACGTCACTGTACCGCCCGTTTGCAATGGTGCCATCAACATCGCAATTGGACTGATAACGACTGGTCTGCTTTCATTTTCTCAGATGAGAGTAGATACAGTCTATCGTCTGATTGTCGACGACAACTGATCTGGCGTGATAGTGGTACTGCATATTGTACAGCAAACATACAGGAAAGGGACCGATATGCGACATGTAGTGTCATGGTATGGGCTGGCATCATTATCAATGGCCGTACGTCCCTCTATGTGCTTCCAACTGGGACTATGACTGGCCAACGATACATTAATGATGTTTTGCTACCTCATGTTCGCATGTTCCGTGGTGCTGTCGGTGATAGATTCATTTTTATGGACGACAACGCAACGTGTCATCAAACAGTCACTGTCCAGGAGTGTCTTGAGAGCGAGGATATTCAAAGCCTCGTATGGCCAGCACGTTCTCTAGATCTGAATCCCATTGAAAATATGTTGGATGCTTTGGGGAGGAGTCTTGCTGGTCGCCAATGCCCTCCAATAAACAAGGACACTCTTATCCGTGCACTGACAGAGGAATGGGATAAATTACCACAACAGCTGCTTGATAATGTTGTGCAAAGCATGACACGACGTGTGGAATCTTGCATCGCCCTCCATGGTGGCCATATTCCGTATTGACATCTTACGCCGGAACGCCTGCGGACGGTAATTGCATTTTTTTCACGTTTACGTATTCTGCACAAAATGGCCTGTTTGTCCATTGAACACGTTCCAAAGCCTTCTGGATTTCAGAGCACAATGAATTGTCTTTCTTGTAATGTCCTGGCATTCTGACATTATTTTATTTCACTTGGCATCCAACCACACTTACTTTTTTATGCGCTATATAGCCGTTTATGATCCGTCCTTAGCAATTGTCCAGCAGTGTATTATATTTTCAAAAACCCACAGATATATGCTGTTGCTCAGGTTTAATGTAGAATAAAAATCTGTTTTAGTTGATTAAAAATCTGTGGGTTATCGTACGTTATATAACGTTATTGATTAAATCTGCAGTATACCTTTTGAATCCTACCATTTTTTTTATTTTGTTTGGTAAGTCAATAAAACAAACAAAGCGTCTGGAGCAAGTCTTGGTATCCCTAAGGTCGTCCTGTCATAGGGCCGAGCTGAAATTGCGGAAACCAATTAGTTAACATTGAAACATAAACAAATGTATCAGGATATCGCGAGACTCGGTTGAGCACTTCCTTTTCTGTAGCTACGATTTTTAGCGGGTTGTATCATTTATCATCTCTTAGTATGGCTACCCCAAACCGAATAGGTTGTCCAAATTGTGTAAAGAAATTCGGCATGAAAAAAGATTTTGATAAACATATTAGAAACTTTCATCCCGATATTTCCACTAGTTATCTAATGTATCTAATGGAATGCAAACAGATGAACCTGCAGCCACTGTGGAAGAAAACATGGAACAAAATGTTCTATTGAGACAGAGAAATTTTCATTTCGGTGAAATTGCCCCTGTTTCAACTAAAAATGACACTGTTCCTTAAATGAACAAGTGATATTTCAGCATTGACAGTGCCTTCAGAAAATGTTGCGTTCGAGCCTACCGTTGTGAGTAAAGTCCCCGTAGATATATCTTTCTGTACAAGTAAAAGGTCTGCATCTGAACCACAGAAAAGAGGAAGCTATCTTTGGGCATGTGCACCGCTAGTAACATTTGCCCACACGAAGTGAATATGAAGCGAATATTTTTCATAGTTTACGGGCTCGCTGAGGAACGAATGTGTACATATAACACAATAAATTCACTGCAATAAAAATTAGAACACAGTAAATTCACTGCAATAAAATGAGTTGCATCTTAAACGGTAAAGCGTTGCTATGATTTAAAACATATGAATGAACATTTATTAATCTAACAGTAACTGGTATTAAATTTCTTGTTCTTTTGTTCAAATTTTTAGGAATCACAAATGTATATCCCATCAACTTTCTATAAAACATGGTATGAAACTTCATGTTCAAGCGCCAAGATATTCTTACATCTTGGAATTAATATCTGCTATTTCTGTTTCATCACATGTTCGATATGCATTTCCCAAAATAGGCCAATTAGTTATCAGATTCGTTTGTGCCACTCAAGCGCACACCAATAATACAACGAATTAGAGAGTTACCAAGGCCCCATCGAGAGGCAAGTATAAAACAACAGTAGTTTTTGTTTCTTTCTTGCTTACGGTAATGTATTGAAATCCATTTCTGAACTGAAGAATTGCTGCTTGGAGAGTGTTTGTTCATCAACCGAAATGAAAGGATCCAGAAATCAGTAAATTTAAAAGTATAAAATTAGTTTTTTCATATATCTGTATTTCTTTTTTTTTTTTTTTTTGGAGGTTTAACGACCACCGTGAGCAACTCAATGGGCTATAAGTAGTCGCCCGTCATTAATTTTGGGTCACTGGTTCCAGGGAAAGGAGAGAGCCAGTGCCGTAAGACAAACACAACATCCATGCCTGACCGGGATTCGAACCCGGACCCCTTACGGACGAATGATCAGAGGCCAACGCCTTAGACCACTGCTCCACCGGGGCGGCCTATCTGTATTTCCCAGCATAGCAATTCACATTTTTGTTATACTTTGGACAAATATAATTTAGACTCATGTCCTCATTTCTGAAGGCTATTGATATGAAAACGTTAGTCTCAAGAAAATTCATTTTGTAATTTTTGTATTGAAGAAAGATATATCCGCTGCTGTAATTTGCCTTTTATAATAATATTTTCAGAGTAATTTATGCTTTTAATTCATATATATCTACAGTATTTCATTGGAAAAAATGAAATATTATATAGAAAATTTAGAAACTAATTGTCTTCTCAGTTATGCTGTTATGGCTGTAGAAGCATCCGGAGGGTAACTATGATTTCAGAGTTAGGTTAAGTTAAGAATCGCGTACTGAAACTATTTCAAAAGTACACTTCAGTTTTTTTCCGATAGGAAAACGTGTTTACTTCCCATTGGTTTAGCAGTCTCAGTTTCATTTATTACTACTTGTTTTGCTTAACTGAAAAAGTCACAATTTTGTTTAAATTCAAGGAAAAACTGATCTTATGTCCCCGCATTTTACGTCTTTCCGTTTCGTCGAACTTTTTCAGAAGTCCCGATAAAATTCTGCTATATTTTAACCATGTTTTATGTTTTTCCGAACACATGATACACCGCATCGAACATAGTTTAAAACTTTTTGTGGCAAACTTGAATTTACTCTAATTTCGTTTCTTTCTTAGTTTCCGTACATGGAAAATTGCTTTAAACTGGTTCCTCCCTCTGCGGCCGCATCCCTTAGAAGAATCTGAGGAGCAGATTGCCTTCCCTCGTCAGAATTTGCCTACAGCACGTTACAACCTGGTTGGTCAGTGCCGCATTCCTGAGACTGTACCTGTCTTATCTTAGCAGCTTTGCTGAAGTGCGTCCTGTAGTTCCCTAAATCCACGTATTGATGGGGCCTACGTCTCAGCCTGGCACGAATAGTCTGAGGTTCTGATAGCAATTAAGTCTCTATGCTGTCTTTTCAAATCTCGCGTTTTAGACATGAGAGTGAAGATGCCAGTAAGTCTTTCCTCAGTTGAAAGAGCCTCCGTTATATAAAGGGATAGCGAATTTCATGGAACTAAATTTGAATTAGTCAAGTATCTTGGATTACTATTTTCGACACTGAAAACAATTTTAAAACACAAAGAGTCAATCAAAATTCCTTTGGAAAGGTTGGATAATTTTGATAATAAAAGTTCTTTTCAAAGTTCGTCTTACGGTGAACTTGAAACAATTTTAACGACGTGGTTCAGACAAGCTCGAGCTGCAAACGAACCTCTAAAATAATTAATATTCAAGCAAAATGCTGTAGGAATCGCTGCTCGGCTAGGTTTAAACGACTTTTCAGCTTGAAATGCTTTATTCACAAATTTTGACTTTATTCGCAATAAACAAATTTTCAGCCTTACCTGCTTTATTCGCAAATTATGCTACGAAGGGCATTTTCAACGCCGACTTGATTGTGCTTTCTTTTAATCTTCTGCCTGATAATATACATTTTGTGAAAGGTGAATCAGGCCACGAGAGGTAGGGTACATCTAAAAAGCGATTGGCTGTCTTATTATGCTACATTGCCGAAGAGAGTGAAAAATTAACATCTCTGGTTATCGGCAGTTCTACGAAACCACGTTGTTTAAAAAATGTGAAGAGTTTCCTTACGTGCTATGAAGCAATAAAAAGGGCCTGGATAATGCAAACTACATTGCAAGATTTGTTGCACAATCTAGATAAGAAAATGAGTTTGCAAACACCAAACATTATCTTATTTATTGATCAGTGTTCGTCCCCTGTTGATTTGAAACATCAAAATGTGGGCATACAACTCTTCCCTCCAAATTACACAAGCAACAGTGTGATTTGGGAATTATCCGCTCCGTCAAAGGCTTTTACCAGAAACAGTTGGTGAAAAAAAAAACACTGGCTGAACTTGATTCCTGAAATCTTCAAGATGCCTGGAAGCAAAAAATCATCGTATTTAAAGCGATACATTTCATATCTTCTTCATGCAGTAGGGCTAAAAGCACTTGCATTTATCATTCTTTTGGGGAAGGCGGATTTCCAACATCACATGATGTTCCCATGGAAGCAGAGAAAGATCCAAATGGACTTGACTTTCCGATTCAGCCAGACGATGATTACATTAATGAACTTGCAATAGTTTTGAAGGGTACTGCATGTGATTAAAATGTGCTGACTTCAGAGCTTCAAGCAATCTCAGATATAATGGACTGTTCGTCCGAAGAAGATAACGACGACGACAATGTAACCGAAATTTCGGAATTTATGGCTTCTTCCAAAACGGCATTAAATGGATTAAAATTTGTTAAAAACTTTTTCCTTGGTCTTGATTCTCAAGAATAACACTTGCAATGCCTTTGAGTTCGTGAGAAAGCTTTGCTTTAAGTAAACGCTAAAAACAGAAGCAAAAGGAAATTACAGATTTTTTTCAAACCAACACCCCGTAATGTAAGTGCGTACATAGTTATACTGCCTCTTCGGCTTTTACATAAATGTGTCTACAGTACATACTATGGGCCAATATAACTCTGTACTTGTAGTGTACATTGTTTTAGAGCTCTCTGAGTTCCTACAATCTAAAAAACAAATCCTTCCGTTTAACCTTCACGCTCCTAATTTTACTATCTACTGCTCCAGCCGCAACTTCCTCATATTAGGCCGGTCGACTAAACCCTAACACGTCATTTTTGAAATCACTTGGACACATCTTCCTGTAAAATCTCTCCATACCGCATACTGCACACTCCACCACTGCTTGGCTTCACAAAAATGGGGTCCAAGTGCTGGATTGGGTCATAATTGGCTCTATTTGAGCCTAATTGAGAATCTGTGGCGTGTCCTCAAAAGAAGGGCGAAAACGCACGACATGATCAGGAGATCAGCTGAAGATGGTTCTTCAACAAGTTTAAGCCTACATTCCACAACCCCTTTTTGTTGTGCTTACATCAGAAGAACGCCTAGACGAATCATGAAAGAAATACGGGATTACGCCATATAATACAAATTTTGAAGATGACAATCCGATTTTTGGCATTAATGTGACAAGGATGGTAAGTCAGATAATACCAAATATTTTTCTGCTGGAAAAATATTTGCACAGCGAAAGTAAAAAGAATAAAATCTTCGCTGCAGTGTTAATACTAATTTATTTTTTTGCGTGAAAAACATTTGCATTTTGAAGGAACAAATTGAAAATTCGTTTAAAATATGTGATGAATTTTCTTTGAAACGAGTATTTTTTTAAAAAGATTGCAATTCTCTTTGTTCGAATTTTAAAACATTTATATTAATATTATCAAATTTACACGGGTGTAATGAATTGTATGTTTCTTCACAATGTTATTGAACTACGAATTTTATAGGCTTTTTGAATTTTCTTTGAAACGAGTATTTCTTTAAAACGATTTCCATACTCTTTGTTTGAATTTTAAAACAGGTGTATAAATCTTATAAAATTTACACGGGTCTAATTCAGTGTACCTTTCTTCGAAAGGTTATTGAACTACGAATTTTATAGGTTTTTTGAATTTTCTTTGAAACGAGTATTTCTTTAATACGATTGCCATTCTCTTTGTTGGAATTTTAAAACAGGTGTATAAATCTTATAAAATTTACACGGGTCGAATTCAGTGTACCTTTCTTCGAAAGGTTATTGAACTTCGAATTTTATAGATTTTCCATGGAACGCGACTTTAGGGCCAATCTTTTTCTTTCGTCAATAAAATGGAAAAATCCAGAAACTGGCCTGGCATCATGGAAGCTTGTTGTGATTTTGATTACCGGAACAATTACAATAGTAATTGCTTCTGCTAAACGGAAGACTAACTTGAAAATTAGATGGCAAAGATAACTGAGTGAAAGTTATAGCCCAAACTGCCACTGGATGGATTGATTTATTCGAGCTAAAACCATTAAACCTTGACGAAAAATAACAGTGCATTTCTTTAATGGTTGAATATTGATGTTTTGTTTTCACTTCGTTGCCCCTGAGTTTCTTAAATACTTGGTATTTCTTTTCGAAAAATGTTTACATATACAGAGTTTTTGCTGTCAGTGAATCATAATCAAAACAAGTTTTCGGCACGATTCGTTGTTTCATCCGAGATTAGGAAGTTCGAATTGCATAACTTGCTTGCATATTATGCAATCGAAGGATATCTTGTCAGGCCTAAATTTCTTCTCTGTGCCAGGAATTCTTATCAGAAATGTCTCGTTTCTCTTCATTATAATTCGTTTGCAGCCAACATGGTTCAATTCAGTAGAGCACCTAGCTTTCATAGTGCAAGAAATCTACAACACTTTCTGGAACCAACAACATGAAAATGGAGTGGGGCTCGTTGGCCACATGAAAAAGAAAACTTATTTGCTTATAAAGAATATCGAAGTCTATAACGGTAATACTGTACTTTCGGAGAAAAAATGATGAAGTTTGCATGGTACCTGCCGTCCAGGTGGCTCTGTGGTCTAAGAACTAACTTCTGATCCTAAGTCAGAGATGGGTCCAGTTTCGAAACCCACTGAGGCATGGATGTTGTGTTTATGATATGGTCCTGTCACTCACCTTTCCTGGAACTAATAGCACTAACTTAGGGACGGGCGACTGCTTTTAACTCATTCATCGGCTCAAGGAGGTCTCAAAACCTATAATCAAACAAACAACAAAATCATGATATGTATGTTATAAAGAATTTCGATTTAGGTACACGATATGCCTGTATTTTTATTTGTCTCTAAAATTTTTAATTTATTATTTACCGCAGTATAGCTCATAACTTGGAGACTTCAGAAGTCGTGTACGCAAGACAAAGATACCTTCATTTTTACAATAATTGTCTTCCATTTTAGAATTTCCTCTATAAGAACATCTTGCGAGCTATCAGAAAGTGCTTCCGAGATAACGCGTGTAAGATCCAGGCTCTACAGGCGCCCTTATGTTATTTCAAATAAATTACGGCAAACGTTTGATGAAAGTATGAAACGGGTTGGGTTTGACCGATCCGTGAACTGGAAATTCCGAGCTGGGCGGAGCTTTCATAAAAATCGCCGTTCAGATCTCTGAATTAAACAGAATCATTTTTCTGTAACTTGCAGCATCTTATTTCCGAGAAAAAATAGAAAAACTTCAAATTTATTTTGTTGCCCTTCGTTTTCATGATATAAACTGAAATTTCAGTAATGCCCTTCTTTGATGACGCGACAGCCCGTTGCGTGCCTTTGACATCGGAAGGAGTATTTTTGTGACATTTCGTAATGAGAGATGTTTTCCGAGGTAAGGTTGTTAGCCCCACTCCCAATCCCCAAAGTGGAGAGCCAAGAGACGATGAGCGTCCGCGGTAGAATACACAGGGAACCATTAACGCATTCTCCTCCCCAAACATATGGAGTCTGCGGAATCCCCTTCCTACAAAAGAAGCACAACACCGCAGAGTAGATGGCCAACAGGGCCTTGACTCAAACACCCGTCAGAAACATTCGCCTTCCACACAGTGCCCAGCGACTTAAAGAACTGCGCTTTGCTGTTGGTTTATTGCTGTTCTACGTATCATCAGCAATTACTGCAGAGGTAACTTAAACTCTAAAATGCTGCTTCGGATTTCAATGGAATTTTCTGAACACTGATATAATTCCATAAATAAATATGTGGTTTCAAAGAAATTTATCGAAAGGTGCAGAATCGTTTGAGGTGACATGATTCCAAGCAATAATGCTTGAAAAGAATTATTTTAACTGAAATGTATTTTTTTCTTTTTGATTGAAGGTTTAACGACCACCGCGAGCAACTCAATGGGCTATAAGCAGTCGCCCGTCCCTAATTTAGGGTCACTGGTTTCAGGAAAGGGGAGAGCCAGTGCCGTAAGACAAACACCACATCCATGCCACACCGGGATTCGAACCCGGACCCCTTTCGGACGAATGATCAGAGGCCATCGCTTAGACCACTGCGCCCCCGGGGTGCCCTGAAATGTATCACGGAATACAATTGAAAATAAGGACAGCAAATTTCTTCGCAAAAAGGAAATATTACCCGCGATGAAATGCATAACTCAGCATTCATGTGGTTCAGTGATCATTATGTAGCATCAATAATGCAAAACTTGATGCCATAAATGACATAGCAAGCATTTCATTTGGAAATGTTATCGCTGGTGACACCTTGCTCATGGGTTTCCTCAGTTTCTCAAGAATCTTCATTCTTTACCCGCTGAAAGCTTTCTTTATTATTATTTGTAAAACGGCTTTATTATTTTACAGCATGTGGTCAGTCTTTAAATTTTACTTTGCTGGCTTGTCTTTTATATTTTTATCTACTTTCTTTTTCGTTCAGCTGATCTCGAAGAAAACGTATATAAAAATTTGAAACTGAAATTCAGGACTCTGCATTTTGTACGAGGCATACATATACTGAGTTACTACTAAATTATGAATGGTTAATTTATACATCTCTTTTTGCCCTTAGTAAAGCAGCTATCCGATGTGGCATCGATTCAATAAGATGCTGAAAGCAGTTGTGAAGAATCGTTACCCAAGCTATGCGTAATGCGACCTTCTATACAGGAATGGAGGTTAATGGTGTATCCAGTCTCCTAATATGCCGTTCTATAATGTCTCAAAAGTGTTCTATGGGATAGATATAGGTGAAGTTCGGAGGCCAGTTGCTTTGCTAGAAGTCTGAATTGTGTTCTTCAAACAATTCCCTTGAAACATTGGACCAGCGCATCGGCGCAATGCAATTTTGAAAGACATAGACGCCATTCGGAGAACAGGCCAACATTCCTGGGTGTAGAGAATCAGCAAGAAAGTCACGATAGCGTGCGTCAGTCATACGTTGTTCCACATGTAACAGTAGTCCAAGATCCTGACTGGTAAACATGCCCCACACCACACAATCCAACTCCTTCCACCGTGGAGAGCTAGCATGATGTGCCAAGTGACTCAGTTGTTTGCGCCAGGTACGCACACGGCAATTCACTGAGTGGACAAAAAACACTTCTCGTTAGACCAGTACACTTTTTTCCAGTCACCAGACGTCCAACTTGCATGATTTTTGAATCCGGCGAATCTTTTGCACCAATGAACTTCGGATAGGGGAGGATGTCGTCTGCTGTTTTAGCCCATAGATACATGCATGAGACACATTGTCATGACCGATACAGGTCCGAGTTGACCTCTGTAGTCAACAGTTGAACAGTGCTGCGTTTGTTGACCTGTACGAATAGTCTGATCCGGAAGTCAACTTTCACGTTAACATTTCGCTGTCCTGTTCAGCTATTCTCCTAGTCGATGTGGGGTAGATCACTTTAACCACGGCGGCTCGCGAAAAACTCACTATATTAGACGTTTTAGAATCGAGGCACTCGCTCTCCGAGTTTCTACAATCTGTCTTTTCTCAAGGTCCCACAAAAACTTCCGTACAACCTTCAGTCTCCGAATTTTATTATCTACTGCTCCACTTAAAACTTATATATGTTAGGTCGGACGACTGATCACGCCTGCTCTGAAATACGTGGTCAACGGCTTGCATCCACTTTTAATAGCAATAATCATTATTTAGTGATACCTCGGTGTATATGAGTCTAAGAATAAAAACGAAATCTTAGCGTAAAGGACATATACTTTTCGTTGGCACTAATACATTCTTTTTATTTCTTCCAAAAAATAAATTGGAACAAAGAAGAAACCTATCTTATTAATTAAGTTCTAAAAATTTTAGAATTTTTTAAAATAGTTATATTTTTATTTTTATTTCAAAATTTTTCTGTACTCTTTAATAGATCACTTTATTTTTGGTCTTTTATTCAGAAAATAATTTATAATTAAAAGAGAATTGGTTTAAGTAATGGATTATTTTTTCCATAGCAAGCAAATTTTAAAGCGCTGGAACAAGCGTTTACATTTTAAAAAAATAATGATACATCCTGCAACAGGGCTTTCAAGTGTCGTATCAATATGGAATTATTTCATCCGCCCATCTGTGTCTAACAAGGAGTTCATTCATTCACTCAATGGTCTTCTTCGGGTCTTTTCGTGTCCTTTGATAACTGGTCTGATATTTCGGTTGTCTATCTGTTGTAAGTTCTTCTCTCAATATATCTTTATGGACTTTATTGCATCGTGATAACTTCCATTCTTCTCAATCCATGAATTGCTTTTATCTTGCCTGGTTAACTTAATCAAAAATCTCTTTAAGCTAACCGCAGTTTTCTACAGCCTCCGTATATTATTTTTATTTGAGCTCCATGTCTCTGCCCCATACCGGATAAATGGAAGAATGCATCAATTAAGCACTTTTAAAATTCACAGTGTGTCACCTGATTTATGATAACCTACTTAATACTTATTACGTCCACCTTTCCCCCTCAGTACAGCAGCTATCCGACTACCAAATGTTCTTTAAAGCACCATGAATGAATTACGTAATTTGAAGACATGACGTCTACTCCAATTCTTTCAAGTGTGTGGAAACAACTCACCAAAATCCGTGACCGTCAGTACACTGATAATATTGCAATGATTTGAATGTTTACCATTTTCTCTATGATGAACGCTCTTAGAAACAAGAATAGATGTTAAATAAAGGTTTAATTGTGAATAAACGTTGCTATTTCATTCTACACGTTCATGTTGGAAAACAGAAATACTACATCAAATACAAGGGGATAGGAGAGGTCACAGAAGGAGACTAGGTGGGGGATAAATGCGCAATGTTCTTGAGAAACTTGATGCGACTACTTCAAAAAAAAAAAAAAAAATTGGGGATGCATGGAAAGATCTGTGTCTAGCAGGGGATCGATATTGGTTGATAATGGTAAAGACGTACTTGCTGTTGCTTGTGGAACACGCGAAAAAGAATTTAAATCGTTCTTGCGATAATTAAAAATAGAACAACATAAATGATTAAAAAATGGTTTAATATCTCTGTTGCAACCTTTCACACTCTGGTAATTTCCTTATTGATATTAGGAAGAAACCATGCTGAATTTCTCGGGATTCTGGAGCGGTGGTGGGGGTGTCAAGATTAGGCAAACCAGAATTTTAGTGAATAAAGCAAAATATTAAGTTACCACTGTTCCTTTCTCTTTCTTCAAAGTAAATACCAATATATTTCTATGAAAAATTCCGAAAATAATAACTTACTCCTTACAATTTTTGAATAGAACTTGAAATTTTTTCACAAATGACTAAAAATAGAAACAACAACATTCATTTAATGAAAACAAAATACATGTTTCCCATCGGAGTTTTGAAAACGAACTTAACTAACAACTGATAACTAGAGCTAATATTTTATCAGAAGACAAACATTGTTCACCCAATCGTAAAAAGTAGAATCAAAATCCTTGAAACAAATGTTGTAAATAATTAGTGTATATTTATAATTACATGCATATGTTTTCAGAGGTCAACCAGCGGACTGTAAAAGCAAATTATTTGATTTCTTATCAGAGTTTTCTTCTTCGGGATCGAAACAGCGACATTGCCTCAAACTATAGGCCCTGCAGAGTAGCTCATACGTGTGCTTGGCAGAGGAAAATATGCATTTTGATCAGTGCGTGTTGATAAAATTAGAGCAAAAGCACAAGAACGGACGAGTTCGACATACGGCGATAAAGCTGTAAATTCAGGAACGTGTCATTATGTTTTGTAAATTTCAGAACTGGTGTTCGCAGCGAATATTATAATTAGCTTAGCTGACGGAAGCATCATACTGAAGAGTGGGAGAAATTCAGTTCTATTTATTTCAACTTAAGACAACTGTCATTGCTCTTATATTTAACGTATGCAATGACTACAGGGTAACCCGCGAGTAGGCTGGGCTATGGGTACAAAACACAGATGATTATTGGTATAGTGACATCGATGTTGCGTACACCTAGGCGCTAGAGAATTACATTAATGGGATTAATTTTTTAACTATGAAAGATAAAAGAAAGAAATCACACCAAAATTTTATGCAGCACCAAAAAGAAATGAAACGTTTGTCAGGAAGCAATGTTTGAATAGGGTAAAATGTGAATAGGCTGTGATATTGGTACAAAACACAGATCATTATTGGTATAGTGGGTTCCATGCTGCATGTACCTAGGTGCTAGAAAACGTGCATTAATGGGATTTATTCCTTCACTATGAAAGAGAAACGAAATCACACCAAAATTTTATGCAGCAACATAAAGAAACGAAAACTTTGTCAGAAAGCAATGTTTGAATACGGTAAAACGTGAGTAGGATGGGATATGGGTAAAAAACCCTGATGATTATTGGTATAGTGGCTTCGATGTTGCGTATACCTAGGCGCTAAAAAACGTACATTAATGGGAATAATTCCTTCATATCATGTTGGAAAACGTAAATAAATAAATCACACCAAACTTTTATGCAGCACAATTAAGAAATGAAAAGTTTGTCAGAAAGCAATGTTTGACTTAAATCTCAAATTGATTTATTTTCCTTCAAAAGTATTAAAATCATATGTTCCTTTTACCTATCGCTTGGACAGATCGCTCTGAGTAACTAAAAAGTGAACAAAGATTGTTTTGTTTTGTTTTTTATTGGAGGTTTAACGACCACCGTGAGCAACTCAATGGGCTATAAGCAGTCGCCCGTCCCTAATTTAGGGTCACTGGTTCCAGGGAAGGGAGAGAGCCAGTGCCGTAAGACAAACACAACATCCATGCCTGACCGGGATTCGAACCCGGACCCCTTACCGACGAATGATCAGAGGCCAGCGCCTTAGACCACTGCGCCACCGGGGCGGCGAACAAAGGTTATGCTTCGTATTTCAGAATAAAAGTTCCCCGATGCTGTGCCGAAGATATCCTGCAGAACAAAGAAACAAATAATAAAGCGAAACTTTATGGAATACAAGAATCTCAATGAAATTGCTGATTTTTCTCACCAGCACAGGGTTAGGTAATATCCTACGTTCATGAAGATCCTCTTCTAGAAAAAGTTATATACCACGTCTCGTTTAAAAATTTAGCAAATAGATTTTAGTTATACTTCATTATTTAACTTAAAAATTTAGTAATTCAAAAATATGACGCCGAGATAAAAGCTCATTACACCGACGAAATTATTTCAACTTCGAATGCCATTAGAATCTTTTGTTTTCCGTCCAATGCTGTAGCAACTACACACATGAATATATAAACTTGTCGGCAAGTTTTCTGCAGTTGTCCTAGAAATAAATGACGTTGCTGAGATTGAGTTATCCATCAACTACTCCTGGCAAGAGAAAATCATTGTAGGTTGACAAATCCACACCAGAAGTCAGCGATTTCTCCACAAAATACAATAATGAATCATTGAGGCTGATATACGGAAATGAGTAAAATGTACGTAATTTAGAGAAAATACAAAGAACTAAAACAACTTTCAAATTTAATAAATCTTTTCTTTTTCTGTGGTTCTTATTATCAGATCATATGATTCAATATTCTTTTCTGTGTTTCCCATATCAATTCGTCTATGTTCGATCCAACTCATTTTCAATGAGTTGGATCGCACATTGTCGGATTGAATTGGATGTACTACCAAGGTGACCGCTAAATATTCTCCGAATTATCTGAAGGGGTTACGAGCTTGAGAGGAATTGAGATCATCAGCTATAACATAAGCAAGACAAAGTGAGTTTCCTCATTTAAATTTGAAACGTATGGAACATTTCACCAGCTGAATTGCAATTTGCTTTACACATCTATTTTCATTTTATATCTACTCAATGATATATCCTGGCAAATATAATGGCTACACATTACTTTCAACGTGGTGATTCGTAGATGATCTTTTTGTGAAGAACAATCTGCTTCATCTAAGAAAATGTTTCTTTCTTTTAAATTATTTTTGTGTATAATCATTCAGTAAACTGAGCACCCATTTCTATTTCACAATATAGGAAAATATTATCAAACAAGAAAGATGACACCGAATTTTCGGGTGCAATAAGCACGTCTTTTGA
This sequence comes from Macrothele yani, assembly GCA_039090855.1. NCBI lineage: Eukaryota > Metazoa > Arthropoda > Arachnida > Araneae > Macrothelidae > Macrothele > Macrothele yani. Next base: position 198,227,669 of record CM077034.1, on the reverse strand, counting down.
ATCCATTCTGACGCAAATTAAATTTATCAAAGCTATTCAAAGTCAATGGAGCCGGTAAAACAATAGTATCTGACGGAAAAAAGAAGTTTTTCAATCGGGTTTTTAATCCCTCAAATATTGCTGTGAACGGAATCGTGAGCTTACGCCATCTGGTTGCAGACTTGTGCGTTAAGAAACACATGAATTTATATGAGAAACATATCGCACCGGAAACGACTTCCAACACTGAAATAATTTTTCAAATCGGACTCTTAGAAACAGAGATATCGACAAAAATAAGATGTGACTTCGCGTCCCCTGGTGGGAAAACCATTTATTATTTTAGGAAGAAAGTATTCTCAAAAGGTTTTCCGTATGAACATTATCGGTCCAAGAAAAAAAAAATTTAGTCGGGTTTTCAGGAACCCAGATTTTGCTACATATATATCAGAAGCAGAAATTAACACTTATACCCTCTGGTGCTCACACCATTTTTTAACAAACATTATAAATTATTTGAAAAATATTTTCTTTCAGGTCTTGTATGCGATACAGGAAGAATTTTTCAAATCGGAGTTTTAGGAGCAGAAATAACGCAGAAAACGCAATTTGCCTTTGTGCCCCCAAGCGGAAAATCTATGATTTACTTAAACATTTTGAATTTATAGGAAAAACATTTCGCATCGGAAACACTATCCAACAAAGAAGGAGTTTTTCAAATCGCACTCCTAGAAGTAGAGATATTGCCAAAAATAAGATGTACATCCACACCCCCAGGCCTAGAAGCCATGCATTATTTCTAGAAGAAAATGTTCCTAAAAGGTTTGTCGACATGAGTAGTATCGGTCAACAAACCCCTTTTTTTCAGTCGAGATTTTAGAAGCTCATATTTTGCTGCATATACATGAGAAGCGGAAATTGAGGCTTACGCCACCTGGTGGCCAAACCATGTTAAAGAAAATTAGATATTATGTGCAAAGGATTTCCCATCAGGCGCCGTATCCGGTGCAGAAATAGTTTTTCAAATCGGAGATTTAGAAGCAGATTTATAGGGGGAAAGCAATTTACCATTACGCCCCTAGCGGAAAGACAATGAATTAATTGAAAATTTTGAAATTATATGAAAAACATTTCACACCTGACACACTATCGAACAAAGAAGGAATTTTTCAAATCGGACTCCTAGAAGTAGATATATTGACAAAAATAAGATATACATCTACGCCCATTGGCGTAGAAACTATGAAATATTTCAAGAAGACAATTTTCCTAAAAGGTTTGTCGACATGAGTAGTAACGGTCAACAAACATTTTTTTCAATCGAGATTTTAGAAGCTCATATTTTGCTGCAAATGCATCAGAAGAGGAAATTAAGGTTTACGCCCCTGCTGGCCAAACCATTTTTTTACAAAAAATTAGAAATTATGTGCAAATGATTTCCCATCAGGATCTGTATCCGGTGCAGAAATATTTTTTCAGATTGGAGATTTGGAAGCAGAGATATAGGGGAAACACAATTTACCTCTACGCCCCTAGCGGAAAGTCTATGAATTACTTGAAAATTTTGAAATTACCTGAAAAGCATGTCACACTGGAAACACTATCAAACAAAGGAAGAATTTTTGAAATCTGACACCCAGAAGTAGATATATATCTACACCCCCTGGCGGAGAAACTGTGGAATCTCTTAAGAAGAAAATATTTCGAAAATGTTTATCGATGTGAGTGGCATCAGTCCACGAAAGAATTTTTTCAATCGATATTTTTGAAGCTCAGATTTTATGCGAAATACATCAGGAGCAAAAATTAAACTTTACGTCCCTGGTGGCTGAAGTATTCTTTACCAAAAATTTGAAATTATATGCAAAAGAGTTTCCATCAGGAGATGTATCCGCTGAAGAAAAGAAATTTAAAGTCGGAGTTTTTGAAGAAGGGTTATCAGGGAAAATGTAATTTACTTTACACCCTTAGCGGAAAATCTAGGCGTAATTTGTAAAAGTAACTATATCTAAAATACTCTTCGACATAAATGGATTCGAAAGATGAAAGAATTTTTTTCAATCGGATGTTTAGAAGCAAATATATGGAATAAAACGTATTTTTGAATTCGACATCTCCTGCATTTACGCCCCCAAGCGGCGAAATTATACTTCGTAAAAAAACGAAATAAATGATCATCATTCGCATATTTCAAACTTCCCAATGCGAAAATATTTTTTTCAAATCGGACTAATAATTGCAGCGACATCGTGGTTACAGACGGACGGACATACCGGTAACATAAGCACGATCTTTTTTTACAAAAGACGTACTAAAAATTGCATTTAAAAAATACGCTGAATTTCGCTGTTAGGGCAATTTTCAGGCAGCGTTTTTTAATGAAGGTGTTTAAGTTCTCACTACCTAAGTATAAAATAAACTCCACATTTTCTTATTTCCATGACACACCGTCATGAAGGCAGACGATCTGCAAAAGTCACTCCTGCCTGGTTTTGCCACAGCATCTTCTGAATTCTGATTTCAAACGTTTTTTGACATCTTTACAGAAGGCCAAAAATGATGTTTGCGTTTTGAATTGTAAGATAATTATAAGTTATGCAAGTCTGCCGATTAATTCAGTGACAAAAAGGTAGTAATAGTGACAAATATATCATCGAATTTTGTAAATATCAGGGCGAAATAAGATGTATCTTTATGTAAGTGCAGACATTAAATATTTAAATATTGTCCTGTATGAAACTTTGAACAATAGCAAATTTAACTTCCAAGTGTGTTTATGGATATTATTTAAATGGATTAACTAAAATTAACATTATATTATCATTAACTGTGCAGGTTGGAGAACTTACTTCTTTTCCTTTTTTTTTTAATTCGGTTGACATTAAATGTCTGTAAATACTGTTTCACACGTTATGCAAGTTCAGCTATCGGGAGATTGCAAAAGGACGTTAACATAGTATTGGCAATTGAAGTCAAGTATAATAATAATAAGTATCAGTACTTACAATATTCATAGTGGCTGTCGGGGATTCATATGTGCGTCATCTAAGAATGTGAATTCTTTCAATTGTGAGGTTAAAATTCATGATATTGTAAAATCTGCACCGGATAAAATTAAACAAGATGAATTTTTACAATGCAAAAAAATCCTTTAACATCGATGAAATAAGAAACTGAATTAAAACCTTGTTGAATTTTTTAAAAAACGAACTACAATCCTGAAGAGGAGACAATCTTGACCGCGAAGCACCCTGATACATAATGAAAACTGAAGATGAATTATACTTTTGCCAAAACCTCAAAAATAAACAATCTTGAAAAAGAAAATAAAAAAAAATAAAAAAAATACAAATCTCCCGAATGCGAAGCACCAAACTAGTATCATCAGTGGTAGGTGCACGGACATTAGGATTACCGCACTCACTCGCTCAGGTATGCAGCTTAACCCCAATGTATGTTCAGCCCTGTCGTGTAGATATTTGCGCATCATGATTTGGGTTCCACTGCACATATCAATGGTGTCGCCATCTGTAGTCAAACAAAAATACATTAGTAGCTTTTATGTAGAAATATTCACCTGTATTTTTAAGTAATATTTGATGTCACATGTTTTTTGTTAATGTTTTTCCTCTTGAAATGTTTTTTCTCCTGTTCAATAAGGTACCTCCATGCAAACTGAAGCTCTGCTGGACTATTAACGTTACAGTTGCATCTTTTGGTTTTCTCAATGACTACAGCCTCGAAGGTTAGAATCTGGGCATGTGATCTATGTGATGTTAGAATTTTTGTGTTGGTCCAATCAGGAGTTACATGATTTTTGATACAATGTTGTATTAATGAATTTTTTTATCTTTTCTTGTCCAGTTCGTAATATGTTCATTTAATATAGTCAAAAATCTTCTACGCGTACTTCCGATACATACTTTGTCTTTTTGGTTATCATCCGTAACAGTTGGAATGACATAAACACCAGATTTATTTAGAATTGATCCATTATTAGTAGTAGTAAGTATGCTTCCATTGTCAATAATTGTTTCTGCAATGTTAATTTTGTTGTTGTAACATTCTTTTTTTAAAATAGTACTAATAGGAGGTAAGTATGGAAATTTTCCATAATATTGCTGTATTTCCTTTTTAATGTTATTATCGAAACGATGTATAATGGCCGTAATGTTGTTATATAAATAATACAACATTAATACAACATTGTATCAAAAATCATGTAACTCCTGATTGGACTAACACAAAAATTCTAACATCACATAGATCACATGCCCAGATTCTAACCTCCGAGGCTGTAGTCATTGAGAAAACCAAAAGACGCAACACGTTAATAGTCCAGTAGAGCTTCAGTTTGCATGGAGGTACCTTATTGAACAGGAGAGAAAACATTTCAAGAGGAAAAACATTAACAAAAAACATGTGACATCAAATATTACTTAAAAATACAGGTGAATATTTCTACATAAAAGCTACTAATGTATTTTTGTTTGACTACAGATGGCGACACCATTGATATGTGCAGTGGAACCCAAATCATGATGCGCAAATATCTACACGACAGGGCTGAACATACATTGGGGTTAAGCTGCATACCTGAGCGAGTGAGTGCGGTAATCCTAATGTCCGTGCACCTACCACTGATGATACTAGTTTGGTGCTTCGCATTCGGGAGATTTGTATTTTTTTTATTTTTTTTTATTTTCTTTTTCAAGATTGTTTATTTTTGAGGTTTTGGCAAAAGTATAATTCATCTTCAGTTTTCATTATGTATCAGGGTGCTTCGCGGTCAGGATTGTCTCCTCTTCAGGATTGTAGTTCGTTTTTTAAAAAAATTCAACAAGGTTTTAATTCAGTTTCTTATTTCATCGATGTTAAAGGATTTTTTTGCATTGTAAAAATTCATCTTGTTTAATTTTATCTGGTGCAGATTTTACAATATCATGAATTTTAACCTCACAATTGAAAGAATTCACATTCTTAGATGACGCACATTTGAAGCCCCGACAGCCACTATGAATATTGTAAGTACTGATACTTATTATTATTATACTTGACTTCAATTGCCAATACTATGTTAACGTCCTTTTGCAATCTCCCGATAGCTGAACTTGCATAACGTGTGAAACAGTATTTACAGACATTTAATGTCAACCGAATTAAAATATCGTAGCCACGTAAAAAGTATGTTCATAGCAACTTAGCGAAAATTGAACAACGACATATGTTACTTCTTTTCCTTTTTTCAATTGGACATATCTTCGAAAAGTTTACAGTAACGAATAATTAGTATAATTACTATGTAATTTTCTGTTTCAGCTTTTCCACAAATTGCTATAATTACGATAATTGTGGTTCAGAAGGTGATTCTTAGGAAGGTGAGATTTAGTGAATATGTTCACGATAGAATCCATATAATTTTCGGCATTATGTTAGTAAACTTTCCAAGACTTGATACTTTAAGCATATTAGAACCTGTCTTCTCATAGTAAACGGTATGGATGCATTAAGTTTGTGCATATAAACAAACTATATAGCATTTTGCTAACTCTTGTGTTGAATGCTGAGTATCATATAAAACGTAGTCCATACGAGCGCATTGATGTCAATATGAAAATTAGTACACGCTTACATACACTAACTGCAAGCCGTGTATTAACAAAGAAGCTCCTTGAATCGTAAATTAATTTTGCTGGACAAATTAGGAGCATAGGAATTTATTTCTTGGAAACAACACCGTACATAATTGGGAGCGTAGTCGAACTCCATTTCATCTTCCGGTATTCCGCAACTAAACGAAAATCCGATTTTAAGAAGTACATAAGCTACTATTGTATTTAAAACTAACATTGCCATTTCAACTAGTAATTACTTTTTTCAATAAATTAACGAATGTAAATTGTAATGTAAACTGTTCCACTGACGACTTAAAGGGATTTAATCCTCTTCAACTATTGTTGCACCATATTACATGAATCTTAATCCAGATACGTTAAGTTTAAATAAAACAGATCAATTTTTACATCGTTTCCATTACTTATGACGGAGTTCTGTGAAGGAGAGTTTTAATAATTCTCCAAATGTTTTCTCTGTTATATTATGAAGTCATAAAAAATTAACCACGCCATAAATCCTAAATTTATACCCAAATATTAAGATATCTGCTGCTCGGGTACACTCATTTATTGAATTTGGCAGCTTCATTACACTACAAATACTGTCATATGTTAAGAAAAATAGGTGAATGAAATACTAAATGTTGATTTGTGTTAGAGATGTGTTTAAACGTGTTTCAAGTTTCATATAGTTCTTTAAAAAACTGGAACATATCCAGCCGTATCACTTCATTTGTATATCGACCGGAGTTGGTCGATAATATATAATATGTAGTTTAAATCTGTTCTGCAAGAAGCCATACCATTGTTTCCTACGCTTTTTCAATACGCTCCCGTTACGTTACCTTCTTCGGAGACGGAAGTAGAGTAATCCCGACATCGGTAGTACTACCGTCTTTCACCCTGAAAATAATTGGGATGAAAGTATAATTACAGCATGTAATAAAAATAAACCAGTTGTTTAATTGGTTAAGAAGCAATACAGTATTATTTATCAAATAAGTTTAAATGGGCTGAACAAACTTTTTAACGCATGTAAGATTAACCACACAACAAATATAGAAAAAAAATCTCCCAGAAAAAAATGTTTTTGTAACTAATAGGGAAAATAGATTTTCAAAATCTCAGTCAAAATGATGTGCCTTTTTTATCTCACACAGATTATGAAATCCTTGTGGTATTCCAGACGTGACAACATAGGATTCAGAATCATGGCTGTTGTAAATAACAGACTGGGATGGGTTAAAAAGATAGTACTTAAACAAGGACATCAATTTTAGTCTGCAGGAACAAATAAAGTGTGAGACGAACATCACCCGTCGCTGTAAGTCTTCTTTGAGGCTCCAGGGCAATGATCTGTGGGAGTACGTGAGTAGTATAAAAGGACCGATCCGAGGGCAAGGAGCAGCTCCTTCTAGAGAAGGAGCAGGGGGCGTGGCGTGCGGCAGAAGGATGTGGGCGTGGCATGTGACCGAGGGATGTGGGGGCGTGGCAGATGACGCTAGTGTGTTGGGTCGATGTGCTGCCCCTAGCGGTGATTCTTGGAACTTTCGATGAATCTTTGAGAGATGGCAACGACCGAGTCGGGGAAAGGAGATGTGCTGCCCCCTAGCGGTGCTTCTTGGAACTTTTAATGGACCTTTGTTTTTGAGGGATGGGAACGACCGAGTGGGGGAAAGGAGATGTGCTGCCCCCTAGAGGTGCTTCTTGGAACTTTTAATGGACCTTTGAGAGATGGCAACGACCGAGTGGGAGAAAGGGGGTGGATATAGGGGGATGTCAACTCGATGTGCTGCCCCTAGCGGTGCTTATTGGAACTTTTAATGCATCTTTAAGAGATGACAACGACCGAGTGGGGGAAAGGGGGTACGTTGCCCCCTAGCAGTGCTTTTTCGAACTTTTCTCGGGAGATTTATTGGACGTTGAAAAATTTTTAAGAAGTCTTTCCAATATTTATTTTTTTAATTTTCTCGGGAGATTTCCTGGACTTTGTCAAATTTTTAAAGGAAGTTTTTTAGTCGTTTCCAATTTTTTTACTCGTATTTTTTTGTCCTATTTTTTCTCTCTAATTTATTTTATTAAATTTATATTTTCAGGAATTCCCTGAGGTGTTTTAACTTTTATAGACGTTGCATTATTTTTTTAATTTTCTAGGGAGATTTATTAGACTTTGTCAAATTTTTGAAGGAAGTCTTTCCAATATGTTTTTTTATTAAATTTATATTTTCAGGAATTCCCTGAGGTGTTATAATTTTTATAGACGTTGCATTATTTTTTTAATTCTTGTATTTTTCTTCCCTCCAATTTTAATTTAGACGAGGAAAGGCTTTGTTTGAAAAGATTTCGTTCCCGTTGATGCATGTTCCGCCATTTTAGTCTCACCACGTTGCCTTTTTGTGAGCCATGTGTTTTGGGATGAGTCACCATTTTCTCTTTGACTCAGAAAATTTTGTATGACACGTGTTTTGGGATGAGACATTATGATGAGTGACGCATTCGTGATAGCAGACATGACATCAGCCAACGTCGTTTTCTCCTCAGAGGGGTCGGCTTTATTTATTTTTTTTTTATTTTCCCGGGAGATTTACTGGACTTTGTCAAATTTCCGAAGGAAGTTTTTTCAATCGAAGCATTTCCTCAAATTTGTTTTATTAAATTTATATATTTAGAACTCCGTGAGGTGTTATAATTTTTATAGACGTTGCATTATTTTTTATTTCTTATATTTTTCTTCCCTACAATTTTAATTTAGACGAGGAAAGGCTTTGTTTGAAAAAATTTCGTTCCTGTTGATTCATGTTCCGCTATCTTTTGTACGACATGTGTTTTGGGATGACTCACCATTTTCTCTTTGACTCAGAAAACTTCGTATGACACATGTTTTGGGACGAGTGACTATGATGTGCGACGCATGTCGTGATAGCAGATATGACATCAGTAAACGCCATTTCCTCCGCGGGGTCGGCGGTTGACGTCATTTGAGATTCTGTTAGACGCCTTAAGTTCCAAGACTGATTTTTTTCAATAACTTGTTCATTTTGCAACGAATTTATTCCTTATTTTTTCCTCATAATTTCCCATTTTATATTCATAATTTTTCAACGTAACGATTTTTTTATTTTCTTTGAGGAGACTTCACGCATTTTCAACGGACGTTCCAACATAAAGACGTTTTCCAAAGTTTTGTGCTGCAGACATAATCTTAAAACACGATTGTTTATTAACGTACTTACGTGTTCATGACATTTTCTGTTACATTTTTTAACGTTGTACCTTTTTCCGCCATACAAAGCCGCAATGTTTTATACATAGTTAAAATATTTTTTTATCCTTCCGTATTTTCTTTTATGATTAATCAGTGAAATGTACTTTCTAATCCATTATCTTAATCTACTTTTTTTTCTAAATGCTTGCATACTCGTTAAACTTCTCGATGTACCATCATTATTTTATTTTCTTACTTTTCAATCTAACAACTACTTTTATCGAGGCTTTACTTTTTTTGATTTAAACAAGCCAACGTTTCTTCATTATTATTTTTTTTTCCTACGCAAAGAACTTTTCTTACTTGTTTTTAATGTATGACTTAATCTGGTTTTTGTATATAGATGTTTCATGTTTGCGCAAGAAATATACAGATCTATAGCAGATATACATAAAATTCGTTCCTAACAGTATCTTTTTTTTTTTTTTTAGATTTAACCCAACATACGTTTCTTAACGACTTGATATCTGTTCCACTAGGTGTTACAAAACTTCAGATTTTTAATTTTTCCCCTCTGAAACTGTTTATTTTCTTACTTGCTTTTAATGTATGGTTTAATCTATTTTTTCTATCTTATTACTTTTCTATATGTGTACAAGAAATATACGAATCTATAGTAGTTAAAATTCGATTGAAACAATATTTCTTCATTCTTACTATATTTTTCCATTTCTTTCATCTATAGTAGTTAAAATTCGATTGAAACAATATTTTCTCCATTCTTACTGTATTTTTACATTTCTTTCCAACAGACGTTTTTCTTCTCAATTCCCGCTATCTAACATAATCTATCTTTTGAATATCATTCTATGTTCGCGTATTCGTCCATTATTTTATTTCAAACTTTGCTAACTACCTCATACTTATATGCTCACTTTATATTTTTCATTTCAACCAACGTTTCTTAACGACTTGAATTTCCGGATGTGACAAAACTTCAGATTTATTTTTCTCCTCTTAAACTATTTTTTTCTTACTTGCTTTAAATGTGACTTAATTTATTTTTTACATCGCTGTTTCGTGTATGTACGAGAAATATACAGATCTATAGCAGTTAAAAATTCGACTGAAACAGTATTTTCTTTATTTTTACTTTATTTGTACATTTCTTTCTGACAAACATTTTTTTTTCACATTTTCCACATATTTAACCTAATTTTGTGTTTTTGAATATCATTCTATGTTCACGTATTCGTCCATTGTCTTTTTTTCTAACTTTACGCTTCATTCTTACTGTATTTTTCCATTTCATTTCAACCAACGTTTTTTAACGACTTGATATCTGTTCTACAAGATGTGACGAAACTTCAGATTTTTAATTTTTACCCTCTGAAACCGATTTTTTTCTTACTTGCTTTTAATGTATGGTTTAATCTATTTTTCTATCTCACTTTTCTATGCGTGTACAAGAAATACACGGATCTATAGTAGTTAAAATTCAATTGATTTCTTCATTCGTACTGTATTTTTCCATTTCTTTCATTTACAGTAGTAAAAATTCGATTGAAACAATATTTTCTGCATTTTTACTGTATTTATACATTTCTTTCTAACATACGTTTTTTCTTCTTAATTCCCGCAATCTAACTTAATCTATGTTTTGAATATCATTCTATGTTCGCGCATTCGTCCATTATTTTATTTCAAACTTTGCAAACTGCCTCATTTATATTCTGACTTTATTTTTTCATTTCAACCAACGTTTCTTAACGACTTGAATTTCCGAATGTGACAAAACTTCAGATTTATTTTTTCTCCTCTTAAACTATATTTTTTCTTACTTGCTTTAAATGTGACTTAATTTATTTTTTACATCGCTGTTTCGTGTATGTACAAGAAATATACAGATCTATAGCAGTTAAAAATTCGATTGAAACAGTATTTTCTTTATTTTTACATTTCTTTCTGACAAACATTTTTTTTTTCGTATTTTCCCCTATTTAACTTAATTTTGTGTTTTGAATATCATTCTATGTTCACGATTCAGACTTTATTTTTCATTTCATTTCAACCAACGTTTCTTGACGACTTGATATCACAAGATGTAGCAAAACTTCAGATATTTTTTTTGTTTCTTCATGTAACGTAATATTTTTTTCAAAACTCACTTTTAAGTATTCTTAAAAGCTTACATTTATGAGAAATATACAGATCTTTAGTGGTAAAAATTGGACTGAAACAGTATTTTCTTTATTCCAACTTTACTTTTCTTTTTCTTTTCAACAGGCGTTTCTTCATTATTATTTCTTTTTCATATGTAAGCAACTTTTCTTTCTTTCTTTCTTTAATTGTATAACTTAATAAAGTTTTCTATCTTACCTTTTCGTGGGTATACGAGAAATATACAGATCTATGACAGTTAAAATTCGATTGTATTAGTATTTTCTTTACTATGACTTTATTTTTTCATTTCATTTGAGTAAACGTTTCTTAACAAATTGATATCACAAGATGTACCAAACACTTCAGAATTTTGGTGTCCCTCACTTTCCAACTCACTTAAGTATTCCTAAAAACCTGCATGTATGTGAAATATTCATATTTTTTCAATCTATCCTAATTTGCTATACTTTTCTTTAACTGACCCAACAGGAAAAGCATTCATTGTCAAGACATTCATTCTAAAGCATTATTTCTTACGATAAAATTTATATCCTTTGCAATATATTTTCAGTATATTTTTTTCTAAATCAACAGAAAAAACATTCATTCTGGAGACATAGCGACCAAGTCCGTACTTCCACTAAACATCGTATTCTTAGCAAACATTTTTTCCCCTACATAGCAATTTCCGAACTCACCAGAAAAGCAGATATTCTCAACATGTAGCTAAAATATCGAATTTCTCCAAACAAATGTAATAATTTTTTAAGAAAGACTTAGTTCTTTTCTCTGTATAACGACTTAATCTATTTTTCGAAAAACTTTTCTGCGTTTACGTATTTTGTTTAACTTTGCTTTACACTGCACTTCGATTTTTTTTTCTTTGTAGTACTTTTTTCCTGTTTCATTCCAACAAACTTGTTTCTTTTCGACTCGATCACTCTCACATTTCCATACAAACTTTCCTAATATCAGAAATGTAACAAAAACTTCAGATATATTTTTTAACTTTAGAATAAGTCTCACCGACATTTATTATCATGACATAAACTAAAATTTCATACTTTTCCCAAAAATAGTTTTCTTAATGAGTTGTTTTACACTTTTTTCATAATTGGCAAAGACTATTTTTTTTTATAAGGTTAGTTTCGAGAAAGTTAAATTTCGTCTAGTGTTAATCGAACAGAAGAAATATACATCAAGGAAAGGAAACTGAAATTATACATATGCAAAGAATTTGCTACGGCTGAAGGTCCCTCGAGTGAGTTATTCAACCAATGCTCGTATTACCCATTCAAAGATGGAGGTATCAGGATGACCAAATCCCTCGTTGTTGCCTTCTTGTAGCAAAAGAGGTGGTGAACTTCACCAAACATGGTTCCATAATATTGGAGAAACACATTAAGGTTTACGGAGCAATTAAGCCCACGCCAGTGTGTACCTTCTTCGTTCACATACACTCACATTCAAACAGAAAAAAATATAAATGGATGACAAAAAATAATGAAATAAAAGTAGTCCTGAAAAGGACTGATCTTTAGTCGTAAAAAGGACTTTTTTTTTTATTCCTCAAAAGAACTTTTTTTTTTATTCCTCAAAAGAACTTTTTTTTTATTCCTCAAAAGAACTTTTTTTATTCCTCAAAAGAACTTTTTTTTTATTCCTCAAAAGAACTTTTTTCTCTCATGTGGACTCTAAATTGCTCCAACGTATTCCACATTCTTGAGCTTCCACAAGAATTTTCTTCACATTAATGTTCTCGAAGAAAAAGTGAGTAATGGTGGGACGTATCAGCGATTGAAGGCGCTCACCAAAGTATTTCCCCAAAGTTTTGGGTTCAACAAGAGCAAATGCTTCGTCAAAGCATAGAGTCCATTTGTCTTCTTCTGTTTCGTTAAAGCACCTATGCCCCAGCTGATTGTTTGGCATGAGATTAGGATGCAAATGACATTCTCTGCAGTAATACACTTTTGCAATGTTTTTTTCCAACCGCATCGACCAGAGCAAGTTTAAGAGCATTGGTGTCTTGATCAGATATCGTATGTTCGAGTCCGAATTTACTGCATACCAATCTCACTGCATCACGAAAAACTGTTCCAAACTGTAATTGCAGAATACCGTCCCACAGCTTTTCAGAAGCATCACGAAGCGTGTTGAATTGTTCCCAGGTTAGGGACACAGAAGCACAATTCAATTGCAAGACATCATTGGAGCACGTGAACAGTTGTTGAAAGGTGTACACAGGCCCATCGGATGAAGGTGAACAGTTCATCAACAGTTCTTTATTGATCACTTTGATTTTGTTGAGAGCGTCATAACAATGCGAGCGGTCCATGAACTTCTTGAATGTTCTAGCAGACATTGTCACGCCATATTTGGTAGGAAACAGTTTTTCTTCTTTGGTAGTGTAGCTGCGAATGTGCACTCTCACAGTTCCAGAAAAATCAGTCACTTTAGCAACTTTGTTTCCCCCGAGGGACACATGATGAAGAGGCATGCTTTCTAATGAAATACCGTAAGGAGGAGGTTCGGCAAACGGATCAGGACATCCATAGTTTAAAAGCTTCCATCGTGCTTCCATTAAGCGCGGATCATCACTCACTTTTTCTTGGCATCAGAAACATCTGAAGACGAAGAAGTTCGCTTCATGTTTAACGCAGATCGACGAGGAGGTAGGTAACACAACGTGCACAGAATTCGAAGGCAGAGAACAGAATGAGTGAGCTGGTCTGTCCTCGGCCAAAACTGATAACAAATAGTTGTTGACGCATGCGCGTTGTTCACTGTGTGATGACGTGATTGTATAGCCACGTGATAAAGGAGCCTCTGTTATCATCTTTCTATAGGTCAGATTTAATCGAACATCAGGTGCATTTTCGCAACGTGGAAGGTCGTGAAACCATGACTCATTCGTCTTGTTCACGCAAGAGTGTTGTTCGCTTCTTGATGACGTGATTGCATAGTCACGTGATAAGGGTGACCCTGTTATCATCTTTCTAAATGTGAGATTTAGACGAATATTGGGAGCATTCTTGCAACGTGACAGTCCATGATACCATAACTCATTCGTGGGGGTAGCATTTGTAAAAGGGGTCCACATTCCAAAGCTATGACGACAGACTGAAAACCATCTCTTTTAAAAACAAAGTCCCTTGTTTGGCCTAGAGAAACTGAGGCAATGCATGATTTTTTTACAATTTCACATTCGTCATCTCTGTGAAAACCAATACAGGGATTTCCATTTTTATACTTATTAATAAAAACAAAATTGAATATTTCTCCACATACATTCTCAACAGCATCCTTGATTTCACGAAGTACTGGTATCCAAGGTTTAGCCAGCACACTCAATCCACTGAATGAGTAATGGAGATGATTATCACCGTAGACCACATGTTATCTAGGAATTTTATATGTTTTTCCATAAATCTTAATTTTGCTGAGATCATCACCGATATATTCTACTTCATTTTCGAGGTGGTTAAGATAATCTGTAGCTTCAGAATAAAAAAATAATTTCTCATAGGAAAAAGGGAGGTCATCCTTATGATACATCTTAGAAGAATACATTTCTTCAGACGAAAGAAAATGTAGCAGTAATTGAAAAAAGCAGTATCTTCACACCGAGCAACGAAGCGAGAATGAAACAGACAGACTTGAGATAAGACATACGATTAACGAGTGCGTGAGTCATCGGCGATGCAAGCACGAGCACGTTACGGACATGTGTAAATGATCAAGAATTTAGCATGTTCGTTTAAAACCAGTGTCAAATAATCAGGCAAAAAGTACAATTTCCGAAGGCGTGAAAATGAAATTGACTACACGTGAGAAAACAAAATGGTGGTATTCGGGAAACGTCGACCCCCCCTCCCCCCAAAAAAAGAAAATGGCGACGACAGCTAGTAGGATGGCAACATCCAACATGGCGACTCACCCACACACGTGGCGTACAAATCACATCTCAAAGAAGTAGATATTAAACTTCCATCCTCTTATATTGACACCATTCACAAAAATTTGTAAAATCAGTGTTACTGTCTCCATTGTTCCACCCTCAGATTTCATTTTTCCTATGCGAACAGAAACGAACGTGAACCATTGTCATAGAAGACGACTCGTCCGCATTTTCCCCCTCGACTCACACAAGACTAATGTCGTCGCCTAACCCCAGCAGTATGTTCTTTCACAATGTATTGCTAAATATTGTTAATTGTTGAGAATGGTGATATCATCATCATCACCATTCTCAACAATTGTCAATCCACTGGTGGATGAAGGTCTCCTGTGTTTCTTCCAAAACTGTCTGCCTTGAGCCGCTTTCCTCCATGTTATTTCGGTATGTTTCGGAATTCCATCTATCCATCTATCACGTGGTCTTCTTGTTTTTTACGTAGGACTAGCTCTAAGTTCGCGGTTAGTATGGACCGAATCACGGCCGATCGCACATGACAAAAATATGTCCCGATTGAAGTAATTATATTCTTAAAAATACGTGTCGCACATCAATCGTGTTAGCCTATTCGTAAACAGCATCGAGTCCAATTCGCGTACTTCGCAATACTTCGTGTGCCTCTCTTCCTGAGCTCGGAAAAGTTGATGCACTATTTCTAGGTGTGTTGCCTCGTTTGACGCAGTCTATCTCGGCAAGAGTGAGCGCAACGCATCTGTGTGTCGTATCGAATTAAAGCTCCAGACGAGACATGTTAAATTATACGAATCACACTTTAAAAATTGTTTTCATGTGAACCGGTGAATACTTTGGACAATATCGCGGTTTATCTGAACAAATTTGAGTGCAAAGCGAATGTGCGTGGTTTCGTTTTAAAGCTATCGACGAGATCTATTCAAATATATAAAGAACATATCACAGTTGTTTAAAATATTTTTTTTAAATATTGATTTTGTGTGAACAGTTAACATTTTCGAAAATACCGCGGAATTCACAGAATGAACTCAAGCAAAAGCAGAGGAATTTAAAACGAGAGGCAAGAGCAAGTGATGAAGAATGTAAGAAGTTCAAGAACCCTGCAGCTTAACGAACTAGAGATTATCGAGAACGCCTGAAAGCAGCCACCTCCGAATAAAAATGCATGGCTATAATATACTCCAAGCGTTTGTTAAATTTTAAAGCAGCTAGTCTAGTGTTGTTTCAAAGCGTTTATTTAATGTGTTATAGCAATTTTGGCTATAACAATGAAATAAGCGCTTCGAAACCATATTCTCCTAGCTAATTTCAGTTCTTCAATCTGCAAGGCGTAGCCCTACATTCCAAACTAACGGATCAATCAGAAATGAGCCTGCATGTTTTTCTGCACTTTCGTATTCAGCCACAAATGTTGGTTGTCTATCGGTGGACCGTTCTCCTGTCAATATGCTCGCCCATTTGCCGTTTTACGAATTTTACACTGAGCATGATGTTTATATACTAGTTTTAAACATGTTTCTGTACTGCCTTTAAGTATATACTTTGATCTTCGGCTTACAGATGCTGTACAGTACACAATTTTCAGCTAAGACTACATTTTCTACAGAGACAAAACTTTCTACAGACACAGAATTTTCTGCTAAGAATACAAATTTAAGATGTAATGTGTATAATTTAGTGCACCCAAATTGTAAGGCAAGTTAAGCTTAGTATTTGTATTTCTATCGTCTTTTTAAAGGAAGAGCTTTCAGCAGTGAATATTTACTGCTAATACCGGCAACACGCACTAACATACGGTATATTGAATGGGAACGTCGAGACTGGACAAACAGAATAGTTGGTGTGTTAATTTATTTTTTAACATTAACTCTTAGGAAGATGTGAAATACACAAATTTGTATGTGGTGGATTTCGACTGCACGAGTTCCCCCAGCTTGGCCAGTTGTTGTTAACTGCTAAAATATACTCAATCAATTTACCGCTTCAGATTTATCGGTTTGATGCGTATTTCACCATTGTAGTACGTCACAAAGGTTATAAGCAGTCAGTCGTAGTTAGTTTGGGCAAGTGTTTCCACGGAAGAGACAGAAACGACATCACTGGACAAACAAGTCACTCGTTTCTGTGGAAGGGACATAACGTCATCACGATCCTGAAACCAATCCGCCACGTTGGAAAAGTGCTTTAGAACTTTATGGTACCTTTACCAGACAAAAATCACGTTATACAACCTAATGAAATAAACTAAAGCAGACAGTATCTACTTGGTAACAATGAAGTATATTAATTAGCTAAATCGGAAGGTGAATGATTAATGGGCCGCTGGTGGAGTAGTGGGCAACTTTCGTGACTGCCGTGGAAACGAGCCAGTTAAGCCATCGGACCCCGGCTACTGACCCCACGGCAACAAATAAGTGTGTCTTCCTCCCCCTTTCTACTTCGCTTCCGAGTCACTTTCCTATCGGGCACTCTAGCCCAAATCACTTACTTATTCTAAGGGTTATTTAAGACCTGGGGTCAGACACTCCCTTCCTAAAATCTTCTTCAGATGTTAATGTTTAGAATAAAATAAAGTTTAATTTTGAAAGTAGATATCTTATACGAACCCAAAATTTGTTTCTGGGTCATAGAGAGATAATTCACACCGAAAATTCTATAGTTAGAAATAAATATCTTCACTTATGGATCCAAATATTATTACGTACCTTATAAACCATAGCCGATATGAAGCACGTAGTTGGTGTGTTAATTTATTTTCTTTGTGGACACACTGATGACTCTCAACCATGCCGCGATTCTTCCAATTATAGCTCCATCGGTAGGTGAAACATCTGGGTTTATTCTTTCAATATTTATTTCTTTAATATTTTATTTTTGAAACTCTTGGTTTATCGGTAGGTGCAACAACTGGGTTTATTAGAGGGTACAATTTGCTTCTCAAATGCGTCTCTGCATCCATAAAGATAGAAAATATCAAACAAGCCGTTGATATTTCGCCAGCTGAAGCACACACTCCCTCATCCTCGAGCAGCGCATAAACAAATGTGGAATTAAATTCATATGTGGAATTTTAAAAGTGCTGTGCCTTCTATAATCTTACGGGCGCCTTTGTCGTACGGTCTAAGTGCTGACTGTTAAGTAATCTTGCCAGATGTGTCCGGGTTAGAATTTTGGCGAGGAATGGACATTGTGCTTGCTTGTGACATTGGTTCATTGCCTGCACTTAAACCAGAAACTTTAAATTTGAAAAGGCGCTATGCTTGTGTCCCACTGAGTTGCTCATGATTATGTTAAACCCGAAAAAAAAACTTTTTCTGAGCAAGCGTGTTGTAATCACGAAAAATCAAGAACATCCATTCTTGAAAAATTCCATGAAGTACACAAGAACGTTATTTTTAGTTGAGTGATTCAGTAAATTAATTCTTTTTTTTTTTTCGTTGTTCACCGTGCAATACTTCTTCATCATATTTAAAACCCGTGATTTTGCCAGGGACGTTTTCAGAATATTTTTGCCCCAAATTCTGTGATGCATATTTAATACGGTAGAGGATTTGAGACATGCATTTGTTCCCGGTTTCGAAAGAGTTATCAACGCTGCGCAGATGCACTGGAACGCTCATTTTGGCCCATATATGAATTTGTTAAAATTCGGAAAGTTCAATTTCTTAGATGCAGTATGGAATTTCATTATCCTGCATGATGTAACGGGAAAACATTCCAGAGGAAATCGATGGAAACGTGTTCGTTTCTTGCTTCAGTGCGAGGTATTTTTCAAAATATCTGGGAGATATTGCGCAACGAACCGTGAGCAACAATCGTATTTTTGAAAGCAATAACGATATTAAAGTACTTCAATCGTTATTTCGGAAGCAATAATGATATTAATGTATTGTTACGTGAAATTTGTGTGAAGTTATGGACTCAGTTTAGGATAAGGGGAATATCCGAAATGAATAGGAAAGTATTGGCTGGTCGTATCAGTAAAGTGAAAAATGCAACATACGCAGCAAACAGAGGAAAATTCAGTTATAATGGTTGCAGCCCACCTGAATGGAAAATTTCTGAAAAATAAGAAAATTAAATATTTACGCGATCCCCCACGGAAATCTGTGCCGATAACCTTTCGGCACTCTTCGTGAAACATCTTGTATACGGTACCTAGAATAAATAAGCAACATGTAATCACCATTAAAGATTTAATTTAAAGATCTACTATCGTTTCGCTGAGTGTTTGGCTCGGCTTCGTCAGGACAGATAGCCGAGACAAACGCTGAGGGAAGACACAGCAGATCTTTAAATATTTAACAGTGAATAAACGTTGCTTCTTCATTCCATCTCAACGTCACAAGTTTTGTTGTCATTAAATACATATCTACGATACCTATTTAAATGTACTGGGAGAAACAACCGAACCTAATATTTTACGATTTCATTATATTTAGAACATCATACAAATTCGATACAAAAAAGTGCATTTAAAAACGCAAACTCTTATTTCCTAACAGTTTCTTCTTACACACTACCACTTTTTGTCAAAATTTAAAAGCTGCTATTTTGTTCTTGAAAAAAATACCCTGAAAACTAAATATGTGAGAAAAATATCCCAATAATGCGTCTTGCTCTTTTTATCAGAAAGTGTGCGTGATGAAACAAAAACCTTGTAACACCCAACACGATCTTAGCATACGACACAAAAAGAAACGTATTATACACTGCACTCTTATTGTTACAATCGGCATGGAAGAGTTTATGTCTAAAAAAATTACTTTGTAGCTTTCCACTAGAAGTCATGAAAGAACAAATTCCTGGAACTCCAAGAGTTGAAAATTACGTCTCTGATCTGTAACAATAAAATTCTCTTCTGTGGCTATTTTCGTTAAAGCGTAATTTTATCTCTTCGAAGCATAAGGTCTGAAAATTTAATATTTGTTTCATAATTGTCATTTTAAAAACGGGAGCACTTTCTTATCATGTGTAACTAGATAATTAATTTGTCTTATCACGATAGGCTTTTTGTGCGATAAAGTATTTTTTTCCCACTTGCCCGTGACGTTCTGTTTGGTGTTTCCCGCATATTGTTCAACTAACATATTTCAGTTTCGGGCTTTGATATAGCACTCGAAACCCATCGCCTGAAAACAGGTCTTGCCACTCGCTAAAAAACATTACTGGTATAAGTCTATTAAACTGCACATTTTTGTAATATGTGCGTTCCGAAACACCCTTTTAAATGGTTTTAAAGTTTTAAATTATTTTAGATACAGACCTCAAAATATATAGCTACGCAACTGTATATGTGCAAAAGGAACACACTAATATTTAATATACTTACCGAAATACGCCGTATACGATCAGGTACCTAAACATAATTAAAAAACTTTAGTCATATAATTTTGAACTCCGAAGATACCGACGCGTGAATCTAATAAATTTATTAATTTGCGATGTTCACCCGTTTTTTTCCCGTCATGAGGCCAACAAAGGATGCCTTTGGAATAATGTAAATCCTTCGGTATTGATGAAAGAAGTCATTGTTGCCGAGTAATAAGACACCTTGTCGAAGAAGCATAATACTTTTCAAATTACCCAGTATGTATTTGTGTGTGAACGCATACAGTCAAAATACTGCGAATTTAATTGTAATACATATTTCCATGGTAGATACAGGGTTTTGTGAATTTCTTGGAAAAGGGGTGTTTTACTGGACAAACTTTCGTTTCCAGGACGAATAATAGTTTTTAATTACCTCTTGAATATTGCGAATATCTCATAATTGATTTTTTTTTTGGTTTCTATTAGTTTAGATTTTGTCCAATTTGTACCTTATAATTACAAATATCGTGAATAAGAATGTAGTGGGGCTCCTGCACGAAAAGTATATTCTAAGAATTGCTCTTTTCGAAAGAAATGTCGAGAGAAAAGTTGAAAATGTTTCCTTTTCTTTTGAATGACTTAAAGTTATTTAGTTATTCATGATGGTTGACAGTACAAAAGTTCTCCCTTTTCAAGATCTAAAGTGCACTATGATTTCAATAACCCATCAAAATGGAATCCGGTGAGTATTTTCCTTTTTTAACTTTAAGGAATACCGCTGTTCTAGCTTATGTAAAAGATTAAGAGGATGAGCCCAAGACTTGAAAAGGTGTAGAATATTAATATCTCTACATGTTCAGTTGTGATCCTTATTCTGGTTTTTGAAAATATCAGCTGTTACTTCCTTTTGAACATGCAGTGCGTAGGTCCTAATATTAATGCTCTATTGGACATAGAAAACGACAAAGAAATACAGTTCATGCACCTTTGGATGACGAAATTATTGGTCCGTTATAAGGTAGGTTTTATGTTATAGTCAGAAAATTGGTCGTTATGCTTTTTTAAATAGTTTTGGAAGGAAAAATCCTGTCCGGTTTTCAAATATTCAATTTGCGTTTCAACGAGTTTAATGTATTCTTCCTCCAGTTTATTTCACAAAAGAAGAGAAAACGCAACAGCCAATATGTACCTTAGTGTGACATTTGCTAGGACTAGAATGTAAAAAATATGAACATAAGTTTACCTGCTGCATTAAAAGAATAATCCGCAAAAGTTGTGGTCTGTTGAAACTACTGTTGTGGTTAATGATTATCGAATTTCCCGTAAAGCTGTAGATTTAGTATTTGAATATGAAATTAATATCTGACTATATATTAAAATGATCAAGGATTTATTTCGATTCCAAGTCATCGATCATAAAATACAAGCAAGGTATAATACTACAATCACGCTTCTATTCCGAAAAATCAGACTGAAGTCCGTTGTCGGTATATGAAACTATAAATGAAAATCAGATTCTAACTCCAGCTCTATGCATCCAGCTGGAAATCATTACCAACAGTGATGATAGCTTCTCTTTAGAGTTGTCAAGAATTTGGAAGCAGTTCTTCAAATAAAGCCTTTTTCCTCACAAGATACCGCGT
Source organism: Macrothele yani (assembly GCA_039090855.1). Classification (NCBI taxonomy): domain Eukaryota; kingdom Metazoa; phylum Arthropoda; class Arachnida; order Araneae; family Macrothelidae; genus Macrothele; species Macrothele yani. The sequence continues at coordinate 198,205,823 of CM077034.1, read as the reverse complement.
GGCATCAACGTAAGGTATCATATCTCTAAATGAAATTACATTTGCATTTCTCTGTTTACTGTCTCGTCAAGTCAGTGCGTTAAAAATGTTGGAGGCTATATTATTAAGATTCCTGTTTGTTTGCTTTTTGATTGGTGGTTTAGCTACCACCGCGAGCAACTCAGTGGGCTATAAGAAGTCGCCCGTACCCAATTTAGGGTCACTAATTCCAGGATAGTGAGGGAGCCAGTGTCCTAAGACAAAGAAAACATCCATGCTTCACCGGTATTCGAACCCGGAGCCCTTTCGGACGAATGACCAGAGGCCAACGCTTAGACCCCTGCGACACAGGGACGGCGATTCCTGTTTTCTGTTTAAGTTCCTGGAAAACGGCCAATGGTGTATATATCAAAGTTCGGAAACGTACATTTCTTCTTTTGTACAAATAAATCGGATTATCCGTATAGTTTTGTGGAATTAAAGATAATTGTTACAGAAAATCTGGAGTTTCGATTTCGCTCAGTGAAAGTCAAATGCATTACGGCATTAAGCATGTATTATGAATTTAGAAAATGTTTTCACACATACTGATAAGCTGACCCGGATGTAATGCTATAGATCATTGGTATATCTATAGCATTCCTCAACGTTCAAGCTAACGTTTATTAAATGTGTAAGATGAGTAGAAAGATCGGTCTACAGAACTTAAGATTTACAAGGAATCAAATCCTTTGGGGTCTTTCATATTTACCGAAGTTAATAAGTAGAGTGAAAAATTTTGCAATAGGCATGAATAAAAGTAACTGCAGTTGATTTGCTAGAACTTTCAGTCTATAAAAATAAAACGTGTGGAGATATTATAATTCTAATCAGAATTATTATGTGAAAAGGTCAGTCAATTTCCCATGAACTTGCAAACTCCTGATGAATGTAGGGATTTTATTGTTTAACAGTGCTTATTTATATGGTTGTAAGTTATTAAACACCTAGGTTAGACCTGTTTAGATCATGTTAATGCACATGCATCCGCATTATATCCTTCCAAAATAAATTACTGCATAAATTAAGCTGCATATACTAAATCTAAACTGTTGATAATGTTGGAAGCAAAAGTAGTGGCACAAAGGCAGAATACGAAAACTGATATAATAAAGGAATTAAACATCAGCACTAATATAAAATATCTGAATAAATATGGAAATTTACATTTGATAAAAAAAATTGTTCTTTTGTGGGATAATAAAATAAAAAGATTTTTTTAATTGAGGGTTTGACGACCTTCGTGAGCAACTAGATGGGCTATAAGCAGTCGCCGGTCTCTAATTTTGGGCCACTGACTCCACGAAAGGGAGAGAGCCAGCGCCGTAAGACAAACACAGCATCCTGCCTCAACGGAATTCGAACCAAGGCCCATCTCGGACGAGAAACCAAAAGCCATCGCTTAGACTACTGGGCCACCGGGGAGGCGTGAAATGTATTCCTATTATTTTGAGTGAATTCAGCCGTGCATTACGATGAGATTGATGAAATTGTTTCTTACGTGAAATTTACACTGCCACGAGTAAAACAGAACATACAATATTTTTCAACACAATGTTACAAATTCAAATATGGCCGAAACATCTATGCGATGTTAAAGATGTTGAATCTCAAAACAGACTTCACGACACAGATACTAATATGAAATTAAGTACATTAACCTAGAAATATTTTAAACAAAAATGTAACGTTAAGTGGAACTGCACAAATGTTCTTCTTTTTTTCCATCGAAGAAACGGCCATTCGACAACTGATACTTTCTTTACCTTTATATCATCGAACTGTCGCTTTGTACCCACATTTGTAACTGTACTTTCTATATCGTTCTCTGTTTACTGAAAGTTTTTCTGCTTTATCCAGTGTATAATTGAGGAAGTACATTATGTATGGGTTGTTCACATTTTCAAAACTTTGTGTATAGCAGGTGACAGAATTGGACCCAAACAACAATGTTTCAACTTGAATATTGCTGAAAAGTAGAAATATTTTTTAACATATGAAGATGTTTCAATAGTAGTTTACCAAGAACGAATAGTACTCGGCAACTTTAAAGGTTTATGTTGCACACCAGTTGAATTTCATCTACAAGAAAATCAACGTATATGTTGAAAAATTTATCATAACCGACAATCTTCGTTTCCCTTTTTTTCATTTCCAGGTACTTTTCTAGTTCTCGATCTCATTTTCAGCCACATGATGCATCTGTGAAGAAAATTATCTTTCCTAATATTCAGATCATTTACGCAGAGTGCATGAAGACACCGCTAACGCCCTTAAATAATAATAAGAGATCCAAATTGGAAATCCTCTAAATACGTGGCGTTAGTGAATAAACAAAAACATCGCTCTTCACAAGTTTTAGCAACACGCAGCAACCGAACAACTGTTTACGTGTAAAAACCGATGTCTTTGTTTATTCAATAACAGATCCAGTTGGTTCTCATTGGGTGATACGAAATCAGTTTTTGGGAAAACATCAATTACAAACGCATTACGCTGATTTTTCTCAAATTTTACTTTTACCGTACTTTTATTGGTTATGTAAAATGGTTGTGGATGGAACATACATGGCTAGGACGTCTCCATTCATTTGTTAATATCTTGATGATCGTGAAGGTCGAACATGTTCGAACAGTGAGATATATTTATTCACTTTCGAGGAAAATCGAGAACCGAAAATTATTTTGTTATATGTTGACGTAAGCAAAGAAGGACACATTATTCGTTGAGTATAGCTTAACTAACCTCTTTTTCCTTTGCTTTGGATTACCATATCAATGTTTCAAACCAACTCAATACAAACTGATCCAACGCTGCGAGCACGACCTACAAAAAGAAATCTTTACAACATTGTAATGACCTTAAGAAATTCTCGAAAAGTTTATTTGCTCAAAAAAAAAAAAAAAATAAAGAACAGGATTTTCGGCTCGGTAATAAATTATCTGCTACTACAAGGTTTGCAGGACTCAATAAATACAAGCTCATTATTGATGAAAATCGCATTCCACTTACTATACTATATTATAATAATTAAAATAACGTGAATTTCATGTTACGATTAATAAAAATATATATAATTTTAGTCAGTGCGTTAGTGAAATTATATTAATTTTAAGGTATGGTCCAAAACTTGCGATCCGGAGCAATCCCAGTAGTATTTTGCATGGTAAAATTTTTGTAACTAAATCACTTGCGATGGGAATACAGAATTTGTCATTTAATGTTAGGTTTGTATCAAGTGCCGGATGGTTGACGTCTAAAAAAGTAAGAAAAAAAATCACTTTTGTGAAAAGCGTTGTACCATATACTTCATAGCTCTACAGGAAAATATATCTCAAAATTTTAGATTTGGCTAATCCTCCTATACGTTTAACTAGTATGATTGTGATTCAATTAAGAATGATTTTTCACTTTGCTTTATTAAATATTACATTCCTATTTATCCACTAGAATGAAGTCATTTGCAGGGATTTTGAGGCTTTTGTGTACTCACACTTCCAGATTACCAAATATTTGGTTTCGTTTGTCCTATTTTAAATACATTAAAACTTAATGCAATCACTGAAGTAACTTAATTATGCTTTTGTACATGCCAGGTATAAGATATTTTAATGAATGTGGTTAGACCCAATTGGTTCATTTGAAAAGTAAATTACTGCTAATAGTCTTAAACGACTTAAAAATATAGAAGATAATCAGCATGGGGTCAAATTTGCGCTGAATGAATGAAAGCCAAACGAGAAAAATGCGTTTTGAGCATAGATAAATCATTCCGTACTGATTCCTTTTTCTTTCTTTGGTCAAGGATTTAATGCACATCATTAACACCTCAGTGAACTACAAGCAGTTGCCTGTCCTTGATTTCGAATCACTTGTTCGCGAAATGGTCGGACACTTTGCCGAAAGAAAATACAATGTCCACGTCTCACCAGGGATTGCAAATCAGAAAGATTTGGGACGATTGGATTGAATCAAACAATTGCAACCAATGAGAAAAACGGACGCGGCCTATACGATTTAACCTGACTTGTGGTGATCTAATCCTGCTCCAAAGCATCGCAAACCCAACTTAGATTAACCACAGAGACAATGTACACAGTCGAGTTACATTGTTGTGACCACCTCCTACTTTTGACGTCAACAGCACATAGCCAATGAAGGAAGGCACGTGTCATGAGCTGGCTTGGAAGGTTCCTAAGGTGTGGTGAAGGCATTCTTAGAACATATCACTCGTTACTTTGAAGGATAAAAGGAGCGATTTATCAGATTTGCAAAAAGGCATGATCATTGGCTTTCGGGTCAAGGGTGACAATATTTCTGAGACAGCGGATTTTGTTAAATGTTCGTGTGCTGCTGTTGTTGAAATGTATCGTGATTGGCGAAATGGAACAGTTACGATTAAGCGAGTAGAAACTGAGGAGCACCACCTGCCATTGGTGTGAGATGTAAACGTGGGCTTTTAAGGTGCGTGAGTTTCCGTCCACACGCCACAATGGAGCAACTGACTGGCCGAATGAACAAGGGACTATCGGAAATGTGTTTGAAACGAGAGTTCAGCAAACACTGCTGCGTATGGGGCTCCTAGGCAGATGGATGGTAACTGCACTTTGCTAACGAAGGTCCATCGGCCGAGAAGGTTTACATTTGCACGGCAGTATTGGAGTTGGACCTCCGCTGATTGGCAAAGAATTGTCTTCTCCGATGAGAAACATTTTCTGCTTTATCTAACGGATGGACGTTGGCATATAAGTCGAAAAACATCGGAGAACAAACACTATTCAACCATTGCTGCAAGGACACAAGTTGGAGGAGGCATTATGATCTAGGGAATGATTTCGTGACATTCCCTTCGTCCACTCATACCTATGGAAAACTCGATGGACCGAATTCATTATGAATTCATTCTTGCAAACTGTTTACGCCCATACATGCTGATTTTATTCCCTGCGGCGTATGAGATCTTACAGCACGACTGTGCGACGTGTCACCACAGCTAGAAATGTGAAAGAGTGGTTGGAAGGGATATATGAAGACATCAAAGTACTTCCGGGGCCCCCTATTTTTCCAGACTTAAACCCAATTGAACATCTGTGGGACCACTTCCATCATGTTGTTCGCTCTATGGGTCCTCCAACACGCACCCTCTAGCAGATATCAAATACACTGCCGTCATCATGGCTCCACGTACCTGTGAACATATTTGTGCAACTTATTGAGTCACTCCCAGCACGTCTAGCTGCTGTCCGCGTTGCAGACGGCAGTAAATCTGGATATTTTCTGCTGGTCACAATAATGTGACTCGAACGTGTATGTACAATCCTTATGAAATTTAAAAAAAATATGGCTCCATTTTGATGAATGTGTTTTAGTAACACTTTTTATTTTGAAGCGAAGAATTCATGTTTAATTTCCCAGAAAGGAACAGAAGTTCGAATTGTATGTCTGCTTATATTGACTTAAAGGCACAGAAATAAGCTCCTATATATTATTTTTCAGCCAACTACATTAAAATTGTATTATTCTGATGCCAATAAAATTCACAAAGAAATTATATCCACCACTCTGCTATTTATTGTAATGTAAAACAGATGATGTTTTAGATATCAATGTTTTACACGCTGCCATATCAAACATAGTGAATATTCACTACGAATGTCGTTCTGTAAGACTGTCTTATTATTTCATGACATACTGTTTTTCCCAGTTGATTTATAAAGTTTTCTTATTTCCGGAATTTAAATTTTGTCACAGGAAGTTTTACATTTTGCAGTTTAATATTTGTAAAATTAATTATGTTATAAAAGCAATTTATTTCAAATTACTTTCTCAATCCAGTACATAAAAATTGTGCAGAGCGCCTTTAAGAGGCCCATAAGTAATTAATTGTGTGGACTATGCTTTATTTTTCTCATTCGACATGTACGGTGAGCTTTGCTGTTATATTCACTGCTGTACATGCACTGTGTGGACGAAATTGATTGGACTTATGTGCGGCTCGTAGTCCAAAATACTCGAGTGCACGGGCGACCTATTGAAGTGTCTTGCTGGGGAACATGATATATGTGGCCATCTGGAACAAATGTGTTGTAGCATACATTCTTCTGGACCTCGTTTTTGGGGATCTGCCCCTGAAGCCCCCTATAGGTCCCTGGGTTGCAGTTTTGTCGGTGATTTCCTGTAATATCCTATCTTTTTCCACTTGTTGATCACAAAATCCACAGTCGATTTAATTACCTGCCTGACATCAGCAGTGCTTCTACCTCGAACCATTTAGATTTTGATCATACCTCGAACCGATTAGCCCCATTATAATGCTTTTTTAGCCACTGAGATCTATCTCTTGCTACCCATTTATCTGCAATCGAAGAAAACGTACTGCCTTTGCCACGTTGATAACTTATAATCCACACGTCGTTTGCGGGAGTACACTATTGCGCATGCGTGGTGGGGTCTAATCACTTTTCTTCAAATATTTCACTTAATTTTATGTCAGTTGTTTTACGAATTACACATATCCATGTGAGAATATACTCTACTGTTGCAGACTGCTTCTGTTCTCACCGTTTACTTCGACTTAATTCTATTTCTGCAGAAGAAAACATTTCCTGGCCGCCGCGGTGGCGCCGTGGTCTAAGCGATTGCTTATGACCATTCGTCCGTGATGGGCCCAGATTCGATTCCCGGTGAGGCATGGATGCTATGTTTGTCCTGTGGCATTTGTTATCTACCTTCCCTGGAGTCAGTGGCGCTAAATTAAGGACGAACTTAATTTAGGGCCACTACATTAAAGAATTATAGCCGTTGAGTTGTTCACAGTGATCGCTAAAACCCGAATAAAAAGATGCTGTTGGTATGCTCCATAAAACATGGAGTTGGTCATCGCATGTCTAAATCCTGCATTTAGAGAGCCAAAGAAAAATTGACTTATCCGCCAATCATTTCCTCTCATGGTCTCTGAACTCACCGCTAGGTCTATGAGGTATGAAACACCCACAGCATACATTTTGAACACACGGAAGATGCCTCTTTAGAGTATGAGAAAAGCTCAATTTTCTTGATTTGTTGGTGAAATCTTTTTTGTTTTAATTTAAGAGGAATACTGTCCTTCATATATGATTTTTCCGTTGCCGGCTTGCTAAAAATTCGAACATATTACTGAAAAGAATGCCTCTGATGTTTCATACCCTTTTTAATGTTTCACCATTTCCTGCAAGTTGACTGCTAAAATTTCCCAAACATAACGGTTGACGCTTTCAATATCTCGATTACCTTTGTCATTTCGAATTCGTTTCTGAATTCATCTTGTAAGGAAGACAGGTAAACGTGCCGCGACAATGATCTGGGTTGCAGTTATACCAGATTCAAAAAATCATTAAGTGTCTGAGTTAATCATTCACGATGAATTGTCCCTCGTTGTAACGAAACTTTTAAGAATGAGTCAACATTAATGCCACATATAAGGCTTACCAGTTTTTAGTTCTTTAGAACAATAATAATTTATATGAAGAACTACTGATTTTTTCTCTATTTTCTTCATAAAACGTATCTCGGCTGCTTATCACCTTCTACAGCATGTGTAGCTCTGTGGAAGGTTTTGTGATAAACAGTAGTAAGAGTACAAATCATCAACCCCTCTCCTTCCTCTCCATCTTGGTTCTCTCTCTACATATTGAACGCCTTTCTGCACTAACCATTTGGCAGTGATTGGCGGAATTTTTAAAACTGAAAAGTAAATTTAATATAGAACAAATGCGATATCGTGCCCCTCTTGGAATAGGGAAAAGGAAAAATATTTTAATACAGATAATCATCGCAGTGAATATATGTGACCTGTGGGAAAAGAGAAGTAAAAATGCTTTTTAAATAAAGTATTAAATACCGACGAACTATAAAAGTTAATTAACCCTCTCGGCGCCAAGAAACTTTTCCTGTTTTGCTTTGACTTCGGCTGTGTGTTCTGTGAACGACCGTTTCATCAGCGGCAACGTCTTTCTACTAATTTTACCTGAGCGGCGGCTGCCTCTTTTTACCTCCCTCTTCGAAAGGGTGGAGCAAACTGCCACTGATTTACAACCACGATAAGAGTGACAATGGAATTAGGCTAATGGTTTCCTACCCCTGATAATGGCCGGCAGAGGTTCCAACTTCGCTTTCTGAGGAATGTGCGCAAACAACACTGGTGAAGGGAGTCGTACAAAAAGTATGTTTTTCTATGTTTTCAACGTTTTACGTAGAATTCTAGTTTCGTAACGATTATAATTGCTTCCTTCATATTATAAACAATGGTAACACAAACTCCAGCTACCAATCAAAAACTAAGCTTTTTATTTACTATGAATTGCTGTTACCTTGATTTCTCGTGGTTTATCGACTTTAGTTTTCTTAGCATCTTTGTATAAATTGCAAAAAAGAAAACAAAAAAAAAACATATATCGTTCGCAGTGGTTCAGCGTACAGTTCTTTCTGCGAACATGAATTTATTGTAACCCTTAAAAAATTAGCCTCACTCCCTTCAGACAGAAAGATGATGTTTTAGCGATCCTATGAAAATAATCGTGGTTTCGGAGGATTGAAGTTGCATAATTATTTGAGCTCAATGGTTTAAATGTCGTTTGTGCGATGTTCTCATCATTGTAATGCGTGTTATGCACACAGCAGTCATCATCGATTGAAATAAATCCTGAGTATTCTGAACGTTCGCACTTCAAAAAAATCGACAATTTATGAGCAATCAATGAATAAAAAAACAAAAAAAATACATGTAGATCTGAAAAACGAGAACTAAATTGAATCAAAAGGATAGAACACAAATGGACAAGATTAGTTATTCTTTTAAATACGTTATCACAACTTGACCTTTCACACAGCTGAGGAAAAGTTTATCTTATTTGCAGTGGGATGTGTGAATTGGGTGTAGGAGAACTGGCCACAAATATTTTAAGGGGTCGCATAAAATTACCTTTTTGACCGCTTCGTGGCCACGATCCCCAGAGGTTGGTTCTCCGAGTCATATAAAGTTTCCGCAATTTCGTCTTTTCTGAATTTCGATAATTAGTGTAATTATTTATAAAAAATGTTTCTGATCTACAACTCAACAAAAGATTTCAGGATTTTCAAACTACAAGTCAGTAAATTGTCTCAGCGCATGTGCTGACTCAGAAAACCTGTCGGGGCTGTGGGTGATATCAAAAGTGTAAATTATAAAGAATTTCTGGTCTGATCGGGAGATTTTTAGAATTTACAAGCTACAACTGGACACATTATCTGAAGGAATGTGCCTACTCAGGAAACCTGTCGGGGGACGTGGGGGTGGGGTTAATACCAATATTGTAAAATATAAAGCATTTCTGGTTGATCGGGAGATTTTCAGCATTTACAAGTTACAAATCAACGCATTATGTGAGGAAATGTTCCTGCGCAGGAAACGTGTCCGGGGGGCGGGGCGGGGCGGGGAGGGGGTAATACCAAAAGTGTAAAATATGATGAATTTCTGATCCGATCGGGAGACTTTCAGTATTTACACGCTACAACTCGACAAATTATTTGAGGATATGTGTCTACTCAGGAAACCTGTCGGGTAGGGGGAGGGGGGGGTAACGCAAAAAGTATAAAATATAAAGTATTTCTGGTCCGATCAGCAGATTTTCAGCATATAGAATTACAACTCGACACATTATCTGAGGGCATGTGCGAACGCATTTTACAATTTTGGTATTACTCTCTCTGCCCTTGACAGTTTTCCTGCGTAGGCACATGCCATCAGATAATGTGTCGAGTTGTAGTTTGTAAATTTTGAAAATCAAATCTCGCGATCGGTCCAACAATTTTTTATATTTACACTTTTGAAATCTCCCCAACCCAATAGAGACAGATTTTCTCCACAGAGAGTTTGTTGAGATGAAATTTGTGAACGCTCGAGATCTCTCGGTCAGAAATCTTTACATTTTACACTTTTAGTGTTACCCCCACCCCTTCTCTCGACCGACTAGTTTCCTGAGGCAGCAAATGCCGTCAGATAATTTGTTAAGTTGTAACTCGTAAATGCTGAAAAAATCTCCCGATTTGACGAGAAATTCTCTATCGTTTACACGTTTGGTGTTATCCCATCACATCCCACCCCTCCTCCTCCGGCCAGGTTTCCTGGGTAGGAACATGCCCTCATATAATTCGTTGAGTTGTAGCTTGTAAACGCTGAAAATCCCTTGATCGGACCAGAAATTCTTTATATTTCACATTTTAGGTTTTAAGCACCCCCACCCCGACACGTTTCCTGGGTTTGCACATACTCGCAGAGAATTTGTTTAGATGTAGTTTACAGAAAAATATCGTAAATAAGAAAACACGAAATTACGGAATTTTTAGTGTTTCAGATAATCATCTCGGGAGACGTATCCAAGGAGCAGTTCAGAACGAAATTTTTATACGGCCCCTTAACATTTTTGTGGCCGGTTCTTCTGGTGGCCAGTTCTCCGTTGGCCACTTCTCTGGTGGGAAGTACTCCGGTGGCCACTTTTTCGCTTTGTCTTTGGCCCGAAAATCATGGAAATGTCTACATTTCTAACTGAAAATGAAATATTAAAAAAAATATATTTTATGAAAAATAGTTGCTCAAGTAGTAGGGAATACAGCCACATGAAATTTGTTTATGCAGAACAATTTTATGGCACTGAAATTTCAATGTGTCCAGTTCTCCGTGTGACCACTTCTCCGTATCCGTTGTAAATTGTGTGAAACAGTGTGTCTTATCGAATGAGGTTTTTTCCCCGGAAATTCTGAAATTTACAACTTCCCTCCAAAACGGTTTAACAAATCGGGTGGTATTCAAAATGTCCCCCCTCAGGAAAACTCCCTCACATAGGAAAACTCCCCCAAAGGAAAAAGTACCCGATCTTTTCAGTCAGGGACCATGCACAAATTGCATTTTGACCTAAAATATGGAACGTGTGGTAGATTTCCGGTGTCATCATTTCCATTTCCACGCTGTTTAAAACAAGATGAAACCGAACAACGTGCACAAATATGTGGGGGAAAATTCCGGGGACTGCATCTCAAGCATTTTTCGCTGTTTATAGTAATAAAATGTCTTCCAAGTAGCTGGATGTGGTGTGGAAAATTTCCGGGTTCGTATTTCGACTGTTACCGCGCTTTTTAGTGAAAAACTGTCTTGCAATCAACAGGCTGACAGTGTAGGGGAAAATTCCGGGAACGGCATTTCAAACTTCTACTGTTGTTTAGGGTAAAAATCGGTTTACAAATAGCAGGGTTGGATGAGGGAAATTTCCGGGTTAGTATTTCCACTCTTACCGCGGTTTTTAATGGAAAAAGTGTCGTACAATCAGCAGGCTGACAGGGTGAGAGGAAATTCCGGGGTCGGCATTTCAAACTTTTACCGGTTTTTATAGTAAAAAACCGTCTTGCAAGTAGCTGGATGAGATGGTGAAAATTTCCTGGTTAGTATTTGCACTCTTACCGCGCTTTTTTTTGTTTATGAAAAACGGTAAACGGTATAAACAGCAGGCAGACAGGGTGGGGAGAAATTTTGATATCGGCGTTTTGACTTTTTTGGGGGAAATTTCCGGTGACATCCTCGTCCACTTTAAAAACAGCATTCAGCCGTACAAGTAGCACAAATATGTGGTGGATATTTCCGGGGTCCTCATTTCAAACCTTTATCGGAGTTTATAGTACTGCGAATAGCCGGATGAGGTTGGAGAAATATCCGGGTTGGTATTTTGACTGTTACCGCGCTTTTTAGGGAAAAACGGTCTTACAGTAAGTAGGCTGACAGGATGGGGAAAATTTCGGGTTCGGCATTTCAATCTTTTTTCTATGTTTATAGTAAAAGAACCATCTTCCAATTAGCAGAATGAGGCGGGGGAAATTTCCGTGTCAGTAATTACTCTTACCGCGGTTTTGAATGGAAAACTGTCTTACAATAAGCAGGCTGACAGACCGGGGAGAATTTCCGCGTTAGTGTTTCGAATGTCACCGCTGCTTTTAGTGGAAGATTTTCCGGCGCACTTCGGTAGATTCAATAGAACTCTGTGGATAGAAATTTTCCTACAGTATTACATAAATATGAAAAATTAACATACGTTTATCTGAGTTTCCTAAAATCTTAGAAGGCTGCCCTCGACATGTGTTCTAACTGCGTAGAGATTTTTTGGCAAGGGGCGGTGGTGGAGTGGGGGGGGGGGGGGGGTAAAAGAATAGCTGGGTGTGTTGAAGCCCACTCTAGAGTGCCCGTAGCATCGCGCATGTGCAACGTATTGACCACAACATTCTGGCAAAACACCGAGGCTTCAGGCCTTTTCAGTAAAATGCTTGTTAGTTATCATGTTTGAATGTTTGATATGTAAACTTTATGAATATATAGGCGATAGATCAAAAACTGGTAAAAAGGCCTAAGTACATAATGTTATAAAAGGCCTAGTTTACATAATGTTTGATTTATAAACGTTATGAATATGAAGGTGATAGATCAAAACATGTTAAAAAGGCTACGTATTTGTTCTACTTTTAAGGCTGCATCTTGTTTTAAAGTGGAATATTAACCCGGAAATTTCCCCCGCATCATCTAGCTACTTGCAATACAGATTTTTACTATGAACATCGATAAAAATTTTAAATGCCGACCGTGTAATTTCCCCTTATCTTGTCAGCCTGCTTATTGTAAGACCGTATTTCACGAAAAATCGCGGTAAAAGTCAAAATACTAACCCGGAAATTTCCCCCACCTCATCCAGCTACTTCCAGTACTATAAACTGCGATAAAGGTTTGAAATGCCGACTCCGAAAATTTGCCCCACATATTTGGGCTTCTTGTACGGCTGAATGTTGTTTTAAGGTGTATGAAAATAGAAATAATGACACCTGAAATTTCCCCCACGCCATCCTAAAAGTTGAAACGCAGATCCCGGAATTTATCCCCACCCTTCAGTCTGCTGATTGTAAGACCGTTTTCCACAAAAAAGCTCGGTTAAGACTAGAAATATTAACCCGGAAATTTCCCCCATATATCCAGTTACTTGGAAGACAGCATGTTACTATAAACAGCGAAAAATGTTTGAAATGCCGATCCCGGAATTTTCCTCCACATACGATATCAGATTCACTCTCTGTGTCTGAGTCTGAAGAAATTTCGGAGTCTGTAGATGGCAGGAGAGCATCGAGATCGCTGTCGCTGTCCATTTTGGCACCTACTAAAATTCAACTCTCTCTCTTTCTCTTCCTCACCAACAGAATACAGAATAACAATGAGAGTGTAACAAATGCTCGTAGCAACAGACGAACCTTTTCTACAGACGATCTTTGATACCGTCTGAAGCTATGTATAACCAAGCAGACGAGAAGATTCCAAAAAAGGGCTCGAGCAAGAAAGGGAGCCAACTGCAATCCATGTAATCTTAACATGGAAGAAAGTATCCCACCGTCCTTAGGAAACCCTATTGTGCTGAATGGGATTAACTGGTAAAATTTTACAACAAGGACGCCACCGATCGCCGACTGTGGGCTATATAATACAAGAGCTCAGACATCTAATCCTTTAAGAATCCTTTAAATAAACCCATGTCTTATACATGTGGCGAGGGAAAGCAAGTGTGTTGGTGTTGCTGGGCAACAAAACTTCGTTGTGGGAGAGAGGTCGCCGTGCGTGAGCACACTATGACGTCCCTCTCTTCCAGTTTCCGAAGACAAGAATTTTAGTGTTATCAATAAAATCTTTTAAAATGCAAAGGTATAGGCTATTTGAGGATACAGCACCGATAAAAAATGGAAAGGGAGTGTGACAAAGTGATATCGTACTTACCAAACTTTTTAATGCCACATTGTAAAATGTCTTTCTATTACTTAACTGGAAAAACAAAGGGATAAAGATTAATGGAGATGATTTAATTCATCTCCGCTTTGCTGATTACATAGTCACTTTTATAACTACCCCTTCAGAGCATGATCCAGGAACTTGCTGATAAGAATCAAAAGTGCACTTGAAAGTGAACTGTCGGAAAACAAAGTTGATGTGTTATGCTTTTACAAGAAATTAGGATTTATACATTGACGCAGGAAATTTGGATATAACCGATACCTACATTTACCTTGGGCAACATATATCAAAGAAGGATCACTTTGATGAAGAAATTAATCGGCGTATGAAACTTGGTTAAAGAGCTTTTGAAAGAAACAGCACAATTTTCAAGATCAATAAAAGGTTATACCGATCAGCCATTACATTATGACCATGCACCCCCAGTCTAGAGCAATGAGCGCGCCTGAAGACGGAACGGTAGCGCAGGTGAAGTTCATTGAGCAGAATGTATACAACTCGAGGACAGATTTTCAGTTAGTAGAGTGTTCGGAGTCAGAAGGATCGTTGGTTTATCGGAGTTTGATGAAGGACAAATTGTGATGCCGCGGCGCCTCGGGACGATGCGATCTCAGAAACGACGCGGCTTGTGTTTTGTTCCCGTGCCACTTTAGTGAGTATGTATCAAAAGTGGTGCACAGATGACCAAACGACGAACCGTTGTCCAGCCGTGTGTAATCCGCAGCTCATTGATGCCAGAGAGGGAAGCGGATACTGTCGCGCATTTTTCACAGGAACCGCAGGGCCACAGTGCAACAAATCATCCGCAGCTAGAACAGTGGTTATCAGAGCAATGTCTCATAGCACACAGTTCACCACAGCCTTTTGTGCATGGGCCCGCGTAACCGTGACACAGCCATGCTCACTGCACGTCAGTCATTTCCAACTACGCATAAAATGGGCCCAAGATCGTCGAGATTGGACAGTGAATGATTGGAAAAAAGTGGTCTCGTCTTACGAATAAAGATTCCTGGTGCATCACGTATGACGGTCGAGCACGGATTCGTTAATTACCAACGGAGGCTATAGCACCTGAATGCACTGTTGGGCGGAAGCAGGCCGGCGGCGGCGGTGTTATGCTGTGGGCGATGTTTTATTGGGGCACTTGAGGCCCCATTACGCCAACAGCACAGTACCTGACAGCTGTCATGGTATTTGAACATCGTTTCGGACCAAGTTCACCCATTCATAGCAACTGTGTTCCCAGCAGGCGACGGCCATTACCAGCAGAATAATGCGCCATGCTACACTGCCAAAATCTTCAAGGAGTGGCTTGAGGAATATGCTGGTGACTTTCTGTTAATGCCCTGGCTTCCAAATTCACCTAACATGAATGCAATCGGGCATTTGTGGTTCGACTTGAAAAAGCGGGTTTGCGCTAAATCACCACCATCCCGAAATGTACGGGAACTGGAAGACCCACTGTTGACAGTATGATAAGAGATATCCCAGGATACCTATCGCCAGCTCATCGAATAGATACTTCGCCGCTGTTTTGCGGTCTAAACGGGGTCATACAACTTATTAGGCAGGTGATCATAATGTAATATGGCTCGTCGGTATATACATCATCACCATCATAATCAACCATTATCAATCCACTGCTGGATAAAGGGCTCCCCAAGTTTCTTCTACAACGGTCTATCTTGTGCCACTCTCCTCCATGTCACTCCCTAAATGCTTTCGAATTTCATCCACCCATCTCCCATGTGGTCTTCTTCTGGGCCTTTTTCTGTCTCTTGTAATCCATTCTACAATTTCGGTTACCCATCGGTGGTCCGTTGTTCCAGCATATGTCCAGCCCGTTGCCATTTCAGGGATTTTACTTTGATCATGATGTATTCCTATCTTGTAACTTTCCTTTTCGACGAGTTCCTGCAGAGCATAATCCAGAAAAAAATGTTCTAAAAAGGCCTGTGACCTTTTAGAACGTTTCTCTCATTAGGTATAACACCTAATGAAAAGGTGTTAAAAACCTTTTCATTTTAGAAGACCTTTCATTAGGTGTCATAAAATGTTTACAAATGCGAAATATCTAGGTTGTAACTTAAAAATTTTCTAAAAAAGGCCCATGACATAGTGTTTTTTCTTTTTTATTTATTGTATTGGGGTTTAACGACCACCGTGAGCAACTCAGTGGGCTAAAAGTAGTCGCCCATCCCTAATTTAGGGCTTCTGGTTTCACGGAATTGAGAGAACCAGAGCCGTAAGACCAGCACAACATCCATGCCTCACTGGATTCGAACTCAGACCCATCTCAGCTGTATGATCAGAAGCCATCAGCTTAAACTACTGCGATAGCTAATTTATTTCGTACACGTCTGTAATTGGGTGAAATTTTTATACATCAAAAATTCGTTTGAATCATGATATTTGGATCATATTTTATTTTGCCCACTACTTTGACGTAATTTCAACAATGAACCCGGTGGGGGAAGGGTCAAAGCAGAATTGGACAAGTGTTCATTTTTCAACCATGCATTTTTACATTTTCTTGCTAACACTGATTCGTTTATGAAACGGGTGTAGGAGAACTGTCCACAAAACATTTGAGGGGCCTTATAAAAATGCATTTTTGACCGCTTCGTGGACACGACCCCCAGAGGTTGGTTATCTGAATCATATGAAGTTTCCGTAATTTCGTCTTTTCTTAATTGCGGTTATTAATGTAATTCTTTATACAAATGTTTATGATCTTCAACTCAACAAAAGATTTCAGGATTTACAACAAACTACAATTAATTATCTGGGGGCATGTCCTGCCTCAGGAAACCTGTCGAGGAAGGGGGGGGGGCACAAAAGTATAAAATATAAAGAATTTCTGGTCCGATCGGGAGATTTTTAGCATTTACAACCTACATCTCAAACTCTCTGAAGACATGTGCTGATTCACGAAACCTGTCCGGGAGGGGAGGGGTGGGGTGGGGGTTTCCTAAAATATAAAACAAAAACAAAGTATTTCTAGTTGTAAATGATGAAAATCTCTCGATTAGACAAGGAATAAGAAATTCCTTGCCGCCCCGGTGGCGCAGTGGTCTAAGGCGCTGGCCTCTGATCATTCGTCCGTAAGGGGTACGGGGTTCGAATCCCGTCGGGCGTGGATGTTGTGTTTGTCTTACGGCACTGGCTCTCTACCTTTCCTGGAAACAGTGACCCCTAAATTAGGGACGGGAGGAGACTGCTTATAGCCCATTGAGTTGCTCACGGTGGTCGTTAAACCTCCAATAAAAAAAAAGAAATTCCTTATATTTTACACTTTGGGATCTACCCCCCCCCTTCCCCCGGGCCCGACACAGGTTTTCTGCGTTATCACATGTTCGTAAAGAGTTTGTTCAGATTAGTTTCTAAACGCTCAAAATCTCCCGATCTGATCGGAAATTCTTTGCATTTTACACGGGTTTTTACCTCCCCTTCCCCCCAACAGGTTTCCTGGGTAAGCACATGCCCTCAGATAATTTGTTGAATTCTAGCTTGTGAATGCGGAATATCTCCCGATCGGACTAGAAATTCTTTATATTTCATATTTTGGGTTTTAAGCACCCCACCCCCCACCCCCGGTAAGTTTCCTGGGTTTGCACATACACGCAGAGAATTTGTTTAGCAGTAGTTTATATACCTTGAAAAATATCGTAAATAAGAAAATACGAAATTACGGAAATTTTATGTGTCAGATAACCAATCTCCGGAGACGTAGCCGCGGAGCAATCCAGAACGCAATTTTTATACGGCCCCTTAAAATGTTTGTGGCCAGTTCTGCGCTTTGTCTTTTTCCCGAAAATCATGGAAACGTTTAAATTTCTTACTGAAAATGAAATATTTAGAAAAAAAATTGGACAGTAGTTGCTTAAGTAGTGGGGAATATAGCGACACGAAATTTGTTTATGCAGAACAATTTTATGGCACTGAAATTCCAATGTATCCAGTTCTCCGGTGTGGCCAGTTCTCCGTACCCGTTATGATATGAGATACACACTTCAATGGGGAGGGGATATTTATATGGCTTCCTTATCAATATCATGCTTTTTGGGAAATTTTTCTCCTTGGTATTTCTATTCGGTCACCCGTAGTGAGATCCTAGATGTGCACTAATACTGAGGTACAAAAATAATGGCCCAGCCCTGGACCCAATGTCTGCTTAAAGAAATGTGCTCAGCGATAGTGTATATATACGATATATAACTACCGAAGACTTTTCGTTTAAATTGTATCACAGAAGAACAAAAAAAATAATAATAATAATAATTCCCCGTGTTATCTGTAAATGCAATGACAGTATTCGACATTTGCTACCGAATATTAACAGCATGCATTTTCTTATTAAAACCTAGCCGTGATTGTTTCCTTATTTGACCGCATTTGGTTGAAACTTTTAATGTGAACCCCAGGGGGCCCATCATGGAAATCCGATACCATCTCACAAAACCGTAGAGGATACCCAGCATGCAAAGTCTGCGGTATCCTTCATGCAAAGTCTATTTAACGAGAAGCTTCGAAGCGCCACAGGGAGTCCCTCCCCCTCCACCTCCCGTCGTCATTGTTCAAAGGCTCTTTGGTCTGCTGGAAGCGATTAGTTCCTAAAAGGCACGCTGCTTACTCCCCTCAAACTGGTAAAATGAATCCTTCTCAACTGCCAAGTTAGAGGGAACGCACTATACAGTTTCCAAGGATAAATTTAAACGCAGAACTCCGATGGGGTCTTCCTTTTTCTCCTATTTGTGCCTAGGCCGAGCACGCCTCATAAAGAAACACATCGTCACCATCATTAAGACAAGACTTTCCAGCTGACTAAACTAGGCCAGCGACGTGTTCATAGTTTGGGATCATGGAAAAAGAGACCTTTCCATACTCTCTAGACAAAACAAACTCATACTGTCTTCAATATATGTCACCATGCGGATTGAGAGAAACTGATCTTTAGCTTAACTAAATATATTGCTAACAAATCCACGGGCAACTGTCTCCTCTCCCAAGTATATCATATACTCACCTCAGTCCTTAGCCCGATGCTTTGCAGTTCTTCTTGTCCTTTTGAATATGACGCAGCGTTCTTCAGACCACTAGCTCGAAACAAGGCTGTCCGATCCGATGGCATTGACAGACAATCCGAACTGGGAGAAATGATAAATCTAACCTCTCTAACAAGACAAACATGCAAACATATACGAAACGTCATCAAAAATACCAAAGATACATCACAATTAAAACATATTAATCCATCTACCCAACTCCAGTACCAGGGATCAATAAGCCACTTCCTATTCGTTTCTGTCATCATTGAAATCTCCTAAGAATGGGAGAACACGGTGTAGACATAAGGTCTCCTACATCGTACACGGCATTTTTAGAACATGCTCAAATAGATCTCCGAACAGGAATGAGGCTGGGTTTTGTTTTATGCCATACCATTATCGAAATTTGATGCAACGATTTTACATCGGAATGACAGCACACTCTTACGGGACGAGAATTAGCGAACTTAAAAAGGCGCTAAGGAAGGTTCATCATCCATAGCTCTCTCTCGAGATGTGTGTTTCATATTTTCAGTAAGTATGGACAACGCTACGTATTATGAAATTGGCTCACTTCTCCATCCCAAGAGTGATTGGTTTCCGAGAGAACCTGAAAATCATCAAGAGGTAAAATAAATGAAAACAGAGTATCCCCTTGGCGTTGCTCCAACATAGGATCCAATTCCTGAATTATAATTTCTCCACTCCAAAATGTCACTTTCCCATAACAACACAATACTCGAGTTCAAATTCAGAACACGCGCTGTATTTAATAATTCTTCATTTGTTTTATTAAATCACACTCATATTTAAATTGTGACACTGTAGTACGTATTCAGTTTGTTCTATCGTTTTAGTCTTGACAAAGCTATCCGTGTATGAGCGAAAGCTCGGCAAATTGTCTGTTCAAATCCTTGTGACAATAAAGATCCAAACTTTTGAGTTTAAGATAAGTTTTCGTTTAAGTAATAAACAGTATTGCTTCGTGCTTTTGCAACGAACTTCGGAGTACTTACCAAAGCTCGTGTTATAAATCCGCCAACAACAAATATAAATGTTTCTGAAGTATTTTTGTATTATAGTAATAACTTATTTTCAAAACGTTTTACTATTAATTATAGGTGTTCGGGTTTGATTTCCCAAAGTGTTCAGCAAGGGAACGTTTTTCGTTAAAGGGAACATCCTTAACTGCATTTTTTTATCTGTGGTTATAACAAAGGTAGGAACAGCTTTTAATTAGAGATATTTAAAATTATAAATTTTAAAGCTTAACTGACGTACTAGAAGCAAACCTTTAAATTGAATTTTGAACTTTGTTTTCACCTTGAGATACGATGAAAATTCAGAAATATATAATGAACATTTTAAAAGGTTGTAAATTGTGCGGAATCTTTTCCTGCGAAGTTCATGAATTCGCTATTTGCTATGTTGTAGTGTAGCGAGACCGAAACATGTTGTTCTACCTAGTCGCGTAGTGACCTAAGTGTTGCTGGATCGTTGTTATTCGCCCGAGAGGAGTCGCGTTCGAAGCCCGATTCAAACATGAATGGTGGGTTTTGCTGACGGCACCTGCTCTGTCCTTTCCCTTTGGTTAGTGACTTTAACTAAGATACAAGCAATTGCTTATAGCCTATTTAGTTGCTCACGGAAAAAGTTAAACCCTATGTTGAAAAACATAAATTGATCATACAACCTTTCATATCATTTGAGAAAGAAACTCCAGCTCAGTGGTCTTTAATAATTACCTTGAGATACCCATATTGAAGTTCCTATTACTTAGGAGAAAGACCTCATCGCGGAAGCACAAGTTATTAATGACAGCAATTAGTCGTTTGGGTTGCTTGCACACAAGGTATTCGATGGAAAATGTTTAAAAATTCGTGGAATTTTAAAATTCAAAAATGAATATATTATCATTAATTTCTGACTTCTCGTTTCTTTTCAATAAATCATCAAGTTCAAAAGCAATGAAATAAGCCAATGTCGAATAAATGCAAAAATATATGCTAGGAACAGGAAACAGGATAGTTCGCTGGAAATTGCAGTTGAAAAATTCAGCACCTCTAATTTAGCTAAGAATACCACTACACACGTATTAGAGATTAATAAACCAAAAAATTTAAATTTTTGGATTCTTTCTAATTCGGTAAGTCGCTGCTGTTCCATTCTGTATACTGATTAATTATTGGACGACCAATGATGATTATTAGAAAATGGCTGCACGTCAGCGCTCACTCCTCTCTCCACAGAGGAAAGTTTAAAATACAGCTGCACTCGACACTTGGAGTCCTCCTGGATCCTTGAGTAATGTAAATTCTATGGCTACATCAAAATACTTATTGTGAACCGAAAGTTCTGTTTCCTCCTGAATTTAAGTGTATTAATCTAGCAAACAAATAAACTACGCTGCAGTGGAGAACTGGCAAATGATACTAAGGCTTAAAACCAGTTTTCGGAAGAAATACCACTGCTCGATGGGGATAAGTATTCCAGTGGGGCCTAATATGTTTTTATTTCTTTTAGAGGTTTTATTCGGTGAACTTTCAGTTGTTTGTTTTGTATAACGGTATAGCAAAGAATATAGGCGTGTATTCTGAAATGTTTTTATTTCCTGCGCTTTTCTAATAGTCCCAGTAGTAAAGACCGTAAAATTAACTATTGTTACCCAGTTGCCCAGTATTAATACATGCTGTACAAAGAAAGCTGTTATACTCTGATACATTTTCTTACTAACACTATCTGTATTTCATTAATCTAACGAGAGAATATTTTGTTCTTACTAACATTTTTATAATTTCAAAATGCTCGGAATGATTGCTTGTCGATGAATTTTACCTTTTTTTTTAATCTGTGTTATTAATGTTGCACTCCACGTTTATCCCCACTCATTACTGCAACGTCGAGATAGCATTGAGCAGCGGCTTTCTCAGTGACTGCTAAAAATGATAACTTCTGATTATGAGGTAATGCTTTTTCTATAACTAAATTTAACTGATGTGAATAAAATCAGCATTCGTGTATTTTTCCTAAATAATAGTTTTCGCGCTATGTTTTTGACCACTCATTACAGCGGCGCAATCAAAGCTTTCCAAGTTCACCTTTCAGAACAACACCATGTTGTTCTTCTATTCTAAATATTGACAAACACCTTGCTTCTTGTGACTTGGGGTTGTTAAATCCTGAAAACCTTTTTTGCATTGTAATTTCATTTTCGTAGCGAAACACTACTCCTTCCTGTATACATAGGAAACCCTTAAACCCCAAAATCAATATATTTCCAATAAATGCATACGCTTATTGATGTATATTCACAAAAATGTAGATGCCAAATTTTCATGCAAAACAGCGTATTCGAAAAGGGTGATCCTGGAAACTTAAGGCCCGATGCTAGCATACGCTTTAGGTTTTGAACAAAAATTCAGATTATGCTTTAATGTAAATGATTGAGTGAAATAGACACCTCCATTTGCTTGTTAACTGCATCATGTACTGTAGAAAGGGTGTATTTTTACGGTGTTTTTCAAGAAACACTTCTACAAAGTATACGTAGTCTTGATTCTGCGCATTTCTTGGGCATGGGCTTCAGAAACGTATAAATATAAAGAAGACGCACAAAAGACATTTCCACATGTTAAATATTATTGTAAAATTTTGAACACACGCACACGTGCATGAATATTTTTTTCGCCTGTGTTCATTTTTTATCATAATTCCGTTACAAACACTATGTTAATGAATGCTGTACGATTTCGTATTTTCAATATACGCTGGTGAAAAAAATTAAAGTAACATGTGACTTTGCGATATAACGCAAACCAGTTTTGTGGTATGTTATGGAAACGTGGAAAACGAATGTTCAGTGTAACTTTGGTAGTAGAATCATGCATATCCACCTTCAAATTAGCGTCTGTGACGTCAAAAGGCTAAAATCCCAGATTGATTTTTTTACTTATTTATTTTGGTTAGGAGTTTAACGACTACCGTGAGCAGATCACTGGGCTATAAGAAATTACCCGTATCTGATTTAGGGTGAATGGTTCCAGGTAAGGGAGAGAGCCAGCAACGTTAGCCAAACACAAAAGCCAGGCCTCATATTGATTCGAAACCGGACACATCTCGAACGAATGATTAGAAACCATCGTTTAGAACTCTATGCCACCGGGGCGTGGCCAGCTAAGCAACTTCAAATATCGCAATCTGAACAAACTTGATGTCTGCGAATATTGCTGCATTTGTATGCATCTCCAATGCATCTACAATCCTCTGAATTCCAGGAACCGATGTTGATTTCGAATACCCTATAATATTAGATATTTATCGCAGAATTTGTAGAAAACATATTTAAAACCTGCTTGGCAAATTCAAAGGATCCATGCTTCATGATGAAATATTATGTTGTGAACAACGAACTAAAATAATTAATTTTCTCAATCAGACTTCTAAAAATATTATTCTTATGTACTTCCTGGAATTTGTTTAAAATGTATCTTCATTATTTTCCGCGATTATGAGACTCTTGCACGTAAATTAATTTTTTTTGTAATTTAACCTAACCATGATAAGCTGAATTTGCTATAAACTTATCTTCCTTCTCAAATATAACTTTACTATTTCCAGGAAAGGCAGAGAGCCAGTGCCGTTGCCAAGCACAACGTCCTTGCTTCACCTGAATTCCAACGCGGACCCATCTTGCAGGAATGAATCCAAGGCAGAGCTTAGGCCACGACGTTGCTGGGGCCATTCAGCTTAATGTACGCTCCACAATTTGGAACTTCAACTTTTTCCCTGCTTTTGCTTATAAAATTATCACATGGCTCAAGCAAATATACGTGTTTACTTCCAAGAAGACAACGTCTGCTTAATTTATTTCGTTACGTTGTATACCGATTTGGATTCCTATCGTGATTTTTGTTATAACCATTCGTCCTAGATAGGTCCGAGTTCGAATCCCGATGAGGCATGGATGTCGTGTTTGTCTAACGGCCTTGGCTGTCTTCTTTCATTGGAACCAGTGGCCCCTAAATTAGGGACGGGCGACTGTTTATAGCCCAATGATTTGCTCACGGTAGTCGTTAAACCTCCAATTAAAAAAAAAATCTATGAGGATATTGTTGAAACAAAATAGGGTTACCTAGCGCCGTGAGTCTGAAACTTTGTCGGAACCTATAACTCTCTTTCCCAGTCAATAAGAAAGTTTAAAGATTTCATATGATAAATACTTTTGGAAAATTGTTTTGAACGAAGTGTTACATACTGTTCTGTGTCCCGAAACTGAGACATTTTTATTCTGAGGCTGTGGTTTCTTGTAATACTTGTTTTATACATAACTTCCTGTTACTTTCTCAAATACGTCTCTGCTGAAAAAATGTTTTGGAAAGTGAAATCCATTGTGAAATTTCTCTATTTATGTATTAAATTCACCTGAACTGTTTTAGACGTTGAAATCTTGTAAGTCATGTTGACAAAAAAATTCTGGAACTGGAATTTCCGTTTCGAAGCAGTAAATCAAATTACAACACAGTCGTGACATACAAGTAGAAAGCACCTTAAATGATCGTTCGGTACGAGCAGATATTATATCCTGTTATTCATTTTCAGGGAATATTTTCTAGTTCATTTAATCGAAACCTTTATAATCCCTTTCGGAAAAGGCGATGCAGCCGAAGAGAGAATTTTAATTTAAATAAAAAAATATATATATGTAAAACCCAATTACTTGATCTTTATATTAAGACTAGTTTGTATGACAAAGCTTTTTGTAATTTGTTTAAAAAAGAATAAATAAATAAAGTACGAGAGCTTTAAATTTTTCTATAACAGTAAATTTTAAAATGAAAAAAACAGAAATGTTCTCAGATAAAAGTAAAATACTCATGACAAATTTCGTAGATAATTACTGTGATTACAAATGAAAACACATAAAACATTCTCATGTTTCTCTTGCAATACAAGAACATATTTTTTTAAATGAATTCGTTGTAACAAAGGTGGGTGATGGATGCTTAGCTCTAGAAAGGCTTTGAATGAAGTACTTTTCAGTACCAATACGTGACAGGTGCAAAAACACTTGAAAAGTAATTGCTGACACTTGATACTACGAGGGTGGATCGAAAAGTAATGCACACTACCTTTCTTGGTCAACAGTTTTTTAAAATGAAACATATACGCAATGAAACTGCCCTTCTTAGCTATTTTTTAACATAAGAACCGAGAAGCTACGTTGGAAACATTTAGCCCAGCGTGGCACCAGTTTCAGTATACCTTGTTCAAAAAATTCCTTTTCTGCGGTATATCCAGCTATGGACAACCGAATTGACTTTGTTAGCCCAACCAAAGCGTTAGCGGCCCAGGAATCTTTTCAAGAGACAAAACAGATGAAAATTTGAATGAGCTGGCATGTCCGGATTGTACTGTGGGTAATCGAGCGCCTGCCATACAAATTGCGCAAGTTTGTCACGACCGTGTTGTGCAACATGTAGGCGAGCGTTGTCACGGAGCATTCTGACATTTGCGGCATATCTATTAGGTCTTTGCCATGAAGGGAACTATGAACTTTGTTAATGTGATAGCTTAGATATTTACAGTAGTCACCGTTGAGCGAAACTGTATCAGAAGAACGCCATGCATTCCCCAGAACATTGTCATGAGGACTTTTGGTGCAGATGGAGTTACTCTGAACGACTTTGGTGGCGGGGAGTCGGAATGTTTCCACACCATATCGGTCTTGTTTGATTCGGGAGTGTAAGATTACTTGCAGGACTCATCGCCCGTCACTACACCTGCCATAAATTCAAGTCCTTCTTCGGCCTAACGCATCAAGTGGTCCAAGAATGCCAACGTTCTCTGTCCGTTAGGTGTTTCCTTCAAGTTATTATGCACCCATCGCGCACTAACCTTGCAAAATTGAAATGTGTGATGCACAATATTCTACGCTATACCGCACGAAATGTTGAACTTCTGTGCCAATGTGCGCAGATGGATCCGCCAGGTTACTCAGACTTGTCTGTTCCCTGCCTCTCCACATTAGCACGTGATGCCGCTGTTACAGGTCGAACGGAACGTGGCGAATCGGTAAGGTTGCCACGGCCCTCTGCAAAGAAACTGCACCTTTCAGAGTGTTTGCTGCGGCCCACACAATCACCACCATACATTGCGACCATTACTTTGTGAATTTCTGTCGGAGGTTTCCGTTTGGCCCACAAAATTCGGACTACACTGCATTGCTCTTCAATCATACACGACCCCAACAAACGCGACCTCTTTGTGCCGTCGTTCACAGTGTCTTTCACCACGGCGATATCTGATACAGCCAAAGCGAGCTGTAGTGTGATATTCAAACTCGTTGTTTGCCAAACTGCTACCTGAAAAGAGAAAACAAAATTGGTGGGCGTTACTTTTCGGTCCCCCTTCGTAGTTTTACGCAGCAGCACCTCAAAATCATGGAACTCTTCAGCCCAATTTTAAAATCAGTTGGATAACTTGCTCATTCCTCTTTTGCGTCTTGTAAAGCAACAAGCATTCACTGGGCACATTTATGCGGGAGTCTTTAAAACAGCTCACTTTGAATAATTTTTTACTCCAACCATCGCTGGACTGCTTTTTTGCTTTACACCATCTGATATGTGCCATATCTACCCATCACGTTCAATCTGGCAACCCATATCTTCCGTTATGTTCTGCCTCACATGTCAAATTTGCTCTTCGTCACGTACTATGCATGATTTCGAATTGTTCACAAGTCAGTTTCCAGTCTTTGCTACCTACAATCCCGCGTGTTCCCTTCTTCTACTTCAAGCTAAACAAATTACTTACCTTTGTCACTATACGATTATAACACAACAAATCCGTTAACTTATGCCTTTTCACGTACATTGCTTTTTATTCTATGTGTGGAATCCATGCTATAGCAGTCTTACAATTTCAATTCAGTCAGGCTCTTCTTTCGAACTGCATTTCATATTTTTTCGCCTAATAGACGCTTCCCCCCTCCATGGTTCACCGTGGGACAGGACAGAATTATTGTTTCCACCCACTCGGTTTTCTGTTAGTATCTATTGATTTTCTTTCTTTTTTTGGCAGTGCTTTATCTTCACTCCTGACTTACAAGTGATGACTTTCATCGTTTGCATGTCTTTTGTACTGTGTATTTTTGTGTAACGTTTCCGAAATTAAAAAATCTTACATTTGATAAATTTGTTTAAAACCTGAGAATTTATGTAGGAAAAAATTTGCACCAAAGGTACTTTTTACACGTTTTCGGCCTACATTAAAAACACTAATGCATAAAATAGCAATACCAAAATTGATTCATATTTATCAAAGCTCTGCAGCGAAGCAACAAAACATTTCTTTATTTAGAATTTACGACCACAGTTAAATTCCAAATCGTCCGTATTTGTGGGCTTTAAGAAGTCTGCCGTCCCCAATTTGGGAACACTCGTTCCAGGGATGGAAAACAGTTAATGTCAAAGAAAACCCCGACCATCAATGCTCACTTAAGAAAGGATCTTAAACAAGTAAAGTCCCAACAAACTGGAGCAATGTTTCTTCTTAAAAACGGGTAATGGAAAGAATAGAAGCAGCAACACTTTGTCCTGATAGTCAGATCTGGAATTATCTTCTTTCTTTCGACATTGACATTTGTTGAAAGCAGTTATGTAACGTATACGGAAAATGCAAAACTGTATGGGATTTGGATCTGTCATTTTGAGATTCGGGAAACGCTGCTTATTAATTGCTTTAATTCGTGTCTCAAACGGTAATACATTTCAATGGGTCAATGCTGATGATCTTTTAATTTTTTTATCAAACGGTAATACATTTTGAACAGCCAACAGAATATGAAAAAGAAGCTTTCATTTCAGGAAGCAAGATGAGCCCCAAATTTAGCTACACATTTTTATTTTCAATCACATTCCATTTTTTCCGTTTCTATACCTTTTAATAAAGTTCCAACCTTTTTCATGTATATACTACCTTTTTCCGCCTCGATAGCACAGTGGACTAAGAGCCTGCTTTTCATCATTAGTCCGAGAATGGGCCCGTATTCAAATCCGGATAAAGTACGGATCTTGTGTTCGTATACGGTTGTGCCTATCTGCTTTTTCTGGAACTAACTCTGAAATAGGTACTGGCAACCGTTTGTAGCAAATCCTGGTTCTCTCGGTGTTCGTTAAACCAGCAGATGAATGTTCGTTAAACCAGCAGTAATTGAAAAATAATTTTGCGTAAACGGTAGTTTTTAATTATAAAATAATTATCATACACAATTCTGAAATTCCCTTCGGCACAGACCGTATAGTCTTCGAAATGATTCAATCCAGTATTGTACATAATAATTTTTCAAAGAGTAAATGATTTTATCTAATTGCATACTATTGATAAAACGTCCTCTGGAATTTCCCATTTTTAAGTTTATTATTAAATAAATTTTTTATAATTCTAAAATACTTGATTTTTCGTTTGGTTTGCAGTGTTTGAAGAAAAATCTCGCTTTATACTGGCATCTCTTAAAATAGTTGTGTACCCCTAAAACATTTTGAGGTGGTCTAGAATTTGAAAAGGGTAATATGTTTTGAGGTGGAAAGCATACCAATGAGCCATTCCATTATGACTACACCCAACTTGAGAAATGAGCGCGCCTGGAGACCGACGGTGGAGCAGGTGAAGTTCACAGAGCAGTTTATATATATTAGCAGAAATGCTGGAGGTCAGAACAGGGAAAGCTGCAGATTTATCTGAGTTTGATAAGGGACATATTGTGATTACACGGTTCCTGGGAACTATGATTTAGGAACCGGCGCCTCTTGTGGGTTGGTCACGTGCCGGTGTAGTGAGTGCGTGTCAAAGGTAGTGTACAGATGGCCAAATGACGAGCCGTTGCCCATCCATGTGTCGACCGCAGGTCATTGACTCCACAGGGGAGCGGAAATTGTCGCGCAATGTTCGCAGAGACAGCAAAGCCACAAAGCGAGAAATCATCCGCAGCTGCAATAGTTCTGTTCCGGCCACTGTGTCACAGCACACAATTCATCGCAGCCTTCTGTGCATGGGCCTGCGTTTCGAAAGATTCAGCCGGGTCCATATGCTCACTGCACCGCATCACCAACAACGCATACAAATAGTCCAAAGATCATCAAGATCGGACCGCGACTGATTGAAAGAAAGTAGCCTAGTCTGACCAATCAAAACACTGATGCATTACGTAGACGGCCGAGCGCGGATACGCAGATTACCAACGGACTCTATGGCACCTGGATGCACTGTTGAGGGCAAAGCGGACGACGGCGGCGGTGTTATGCTGTGGGTGATGCTTTTTTGAGGACATTTTAAGCCCCAGTATCTCAATACCATAATCCCTGGCAGCTGTCAGGTATCTGAACATCTTTGTGGACCAAGTTTACTCATTCATGGCAACTGTGTTCCAGGGTGGTGAAGCCATTACCAAGAAAATAGTGCGCCATGCCACACTGCCAGAATTGTCAAGAAATGGTTTGACGAACATGTTGGGGACTTCTGTTAATGCCCTTGCCTCAAAATTTACATGACAGGAACCCAATCGAACATTTCTGATCCGACTTGGAAAAGAGTGTTCGGGAAAAATCAGCTCCACCCGAAATGTACGAGAACTGGAGGACCTGTGTTGATATTATGGTACCAAATACCACGGGATACCTATCGCAACCTCATCGAATCAATGCTTCCCTGAGTGGCACCTGTTTTGCTGGCGAAAGGGGTGCTACAACTCATTAGGTAGGTGGTTATAATGTAATGGAGGATCGGTGTATACATATAGTGAAAGCTGGCTGTCATGATATTTTCAGCGGTCCCGGCACATCTATTATAGTACTCATATTCCTTACGCTTTTCATGTTTTTCTTTTTAAATAATGGTCATTCTTTATAATAACAGTAATGTTCTTATAGTAATGTAATAATGTCCTGTTGAAAAGCAACTGGTTCACAGAATTAACATCACTATGAGAATGAGGATTTTGTAATTAAACGCCAAAAAGTGGGTGCCACAGTTGAACATGATCTATAAAGCAAAGCAAGGAGTTAGTATAGCTTCACGAGACACACATCGCAAACATGCGCTTTGTTCACAAACCAAAAGACTTAAATTCTACGTTTATGGAAAGTAGAAATTCCGGGATATTTAAGCGGCATCCCTTCTATCTTTTCTTGTTTTTTTCTTTTTTTTTTTTTTTTTTGCTATCGAAGATATCCAGTTTCAGTAACTTTGTGTTAGTAATTTATTGAAGTTTCAGTTGTAAACGCTCACCGTTGTTTATATTTTGAAATGTCAATAACACATGATGAGCATTTTCACATTACCTCTTTCGGTTCGCTATTATTGCTTTTAGAATGTAATAAAATTCAAAACCTGTTTAAATGATGCATTCGAATTCAGTATATACTTAATCAGTAATTTAAGACAGATATATTTCTTATAAATTAGTATCAGAATTTTACTAACTTCGAAATACGTAGAGGTATGATGCTTTAGCCGCAGTGATTCCAGAAATGAAAGAGAGGTAAAGGATAAAAACGTTCAAGTACTTGTTACTGTGAAATGTTGCACATGCAATGGATAATTTAATATGTTTCATTACGTTTGTTAAGTAATTTGTCATAAAAGTACTTTTTGTTATTCCACTATGAAAAACTCGCTCTGTCAAGAAAAAATTTTCATCTTCAGTTTAATATCTCGGTGAAAGAAATGCATTAATATTTAAAAAGAGCAGCTGCTCAGAATCTGGGTAGAACATTTTTCTTCCTTTGCCTTTTGTTATTCTTCTTAATAAAATACATGCGGATGTATTGCGGTTTACGAATATATTAGTTTTGGTTCTACACTGCTGGGCATTAAAATAGCAACACAAAGAAGGAAGCATCCGACAGACCTGAAAATTGCATGATGCGTACAGCATGGTAGGACAAGCAAATGATTAGCAGCGCAGCGCAGATGCAAATCATTTGCGTCAGTAACACCACCTAGAAGCATTATAAGAGGAGATATGACAGAGCGAGTTTTCCATAGTGGAATTGTGTTTGCTTCCGGATTTTTCTTGCAGAAGGTCTCAGGATGCCTCGTGTAAGAAGACAGAACGATTCCCAGCAGGTGTCGGAATTTAAAAGCTGCAGAATCGTAGCGTACTAGACTGTGGAATATCGTGCCGTGAAACTGGTGCTCGAGTTGGCCGAAATCCGACCACTGTGATGCGAATTTGGAATCTATGGGTCCAGGAGGGTACGATGGATCGACGGGAAGGATCGCAATGGCCCGGACACACCAACGTCCGAGAGGACAGGCATGTTGTGCGCATGGACCCTAGGGAACGAACCAGCACATCACGGACCCTAGCTCAGGAATTAGGGTCGGTGGCACAACAACAAGTATCCGGACGTACGGTACGACGTCGTTTACAGCGGCACGGGCTGCTTGCACGGCGCCCATTGCTGCGCCTACCTTTAACTCTACAGCACAGGCGTCTGAGACACCAATGGTGCGATGAACGACTCAGATGGACACGGGAATGGCATGACATTGTCTTTCAGATGAATCCCGTTTTTGCATTCAGCACCATGATGACCGTATTTGTGTCCGGCGCCACCGTGGGGACCGGCCTCCTGGTGTTTTGCATTTTGCAGCGTCATATCGGCCCAGCACCTGGAGTAATGGTATGGGGTGCCATTGGATATGCATCCCGCACGCGTCTAGTACGCATAGCCGGAAATTTGAACAGCCAGCGTTATATCTCCGAGATATTAGAGTCTGTGGCTGTTCCATATGTGCAGGGCTTCCGGGGTTCATCTACCAACAGGACAATGAGGGACTGCAAGTCGCAGGCAACGTCCGACATTTCTTTGATGCCCAGTATGTTCCAATACTCCCTTGCCTGGCGCGATCACCAGATATTTCTCCTGTTGAAAACATCTGGTCCCTGGCTGCGGAGTGAGTGGCCAGACAACGAACACCGGCGACTTCAGTAGATGAACTCTGGCAGAGAATTGAAATCTCATGGAATGCAATACACCAAGGTGACATCCAGAGTCTCTTCGACTCTATGCTGAGCCGTCTGGCAACGGTTACTCATGCCGTTGGTGGCTACACTCCGTACTGATTTTTATCCTTTCTATGCATCCGAATTACTGCAAATTTTAATCACTTCATCCTTGTACTATAAGGTATAAATGAGCTTAGTTTGGCTGTCTTATCTTTTATCCTTCTTGGTGTTGTAATTTTAATGGCCAGCAGTATATTTTTTTTGGAATAACCAATGCGAAAGTGTTTCATATGCAAATATTTAAAGACCGTATCACTGTTTTTTTCGTATTCACTGAGATTTGTTAGATTATATAGCACAGATTATAGCTGTTAGTATATGCAAATGAAAAACAAACGTGTGATGACGTTTTGCCTTATCTTTTTATAAACGGCATACAGATTCTTCTGCTAACTGTTGTTACGCTGATATGTTGAACGAGTATTATAAAGAACTAGAGATATTTATTTGTACGCGCCGGTACTGGAGAAATGGATTTCTTGCTAGAACTAATGTAAGTGGTATAATGCGAATTCGCAGTTCCCTTTTATTCAAATATATCATGAAAAACTTTCTTTTTTTTCTATCTAAAGGAGAGTCATATAACTGCCTTGTTTGATTGATCACGGAGACGTCAAACAAACCACTGATTTATGGAGGTTACAAGTAGATAGTACAGATTGAAAATGAGCAATGAAAAATAAAAAAATGGAGAAGAGTTTAAATCCTTGCAATATTTATGTCAATGCGTGGGAATTAGAAAACCAAGATAGTAAAATCTTGTGATGCATTGATTATGATACGTTTTCCAAAACATCAGAAATTATTACTCAAGTTATGAGGATAATGGCTGTGGAACAAATCTCGCTCCTTTGACCCCATTTCTATGACATTATATAGAATTGGTTCAGCATACCTTCGGAACAACATACTAAAATTTTGTCGCAGTAGAAGCATTTTTAGTCAATTTATGAGGAAAATGGCTGTTGAATAAATTTTGATTTAATGGTTTAAAAATGAATGGAATAAATAATAAATCTTGAATGCATCTTGGTTTCATAAGGTTTCCGTGTGGCAATACATAGATTTAAATACGGCCGCCTAATGATATTCCAGCCCACACAAGAGCACTACCACCACTATAAGTGTCCTTTTCCTGGATATTAGAGAGAAGGTAGTGAGTACTGGCCTCTCTCCAGATGTCAACTCGGCGAGATTAACCTTGTAAACAGTATCGCGTCTCATCAGTGGACAGAATGGACCTCTACTGATTTTGAGTCCAGTTCACGTGCATTCGTGCCAAATTGCAATCTTCCCTCCGATGGCGGAGGGAACATTTCAATTTCGGTACAGGTATCTGTGCTCAAGTGCAGCCTTGTGATTTCGCGGTCCATTTTCCGGATTTCCTAGCGTCCCAGCCTCTTCTTTCCACTCATGCCACGTTTTCGTTACTAAACTGGTGTTTCCTCTCATAACAGTGACAAGTTTGGGGCAGGAAAACTATACAGCATCTTTATTTCCAACAATCCTTCACCGCTCAAAGCCAGTCAGTTGTTCATAATGCGAAGTTTTTCGGCGACGCGGCGTAGTGACGAACAGGAGACTTTTCGCCTAAATGTCGGTGTTGGGTACAGCTGAGTTCAATGCGCCACTACCTTTACCTATTCCGAATCTCCCAAATGGGCCCGACGTAGGTTATTTTGATTCATGTAGAGTTGAACTCGACAGCTGAAATACTTGAACGTGTACTCGGTAATTACTAGAAATCTGAGACAACGAGTGATTCTAATAGCCAGACCTTTTTTAAATGTAACAACATTTAATAGATGAGAAACTATCGCCGTTTGATTAACCATCTCCACGCAACAACAGGTCTAACCGACACTCCCCGCTCGAATACGCCGTTTGTCAAGAAAAATTCATGATCCACGTATGACAACTGGCCACCTGCCGTCTGTCCACGTCGAAGGCGAATCACACGAAGGAACATCAGCAGATTAGGTCATATGTAGAGGACTTTAGGAAGGGAGTGTCTGACTCCAGCTCTTAAAAAACCCTCAGAAATAGAAAATAAGGAAATTTGGGCTAGATTGCTTGATAGGTAAGTGACACGGAAGCGAGGTAGAGAGTGGGAGGAAGACGCCATTATTTATTACCGGGAGGGCAGTGGACCGGGGTCCGACGGCTTAACGTGTTAACCAGACGCACGGCGGATATTTCGTGATTTGAGTGTTCGTACCTGCTTAGGATCGAACCCGAGGTCTTCTCCGTAACAGTCACGAGCTGTGACCACTAGGCCACCCTTGCCCCAGGCAACCAGAGCGAACGCGCCACTCCCTTATATGGATTTCTCTTCCTTCCGCCCTCGGCGTCTCTGGAATCCTGTTCCCGTGGAGTATGTCTTTTTCTGAGAGAGGTGACCTTGCCCCAATACATCAGACCCACACGTCTAGGTCAAAGCCAACGGATGCCGCTAGGTATATACTTGGCTCGGCACTCCTTAATATGTCGTACAAAAGGAACCCTCCACGTCTCCTGCGCGGACGTTGGAATTTGCATTACATTACATTTGAAATAATAAATTGAAATAGAAAAGGTTGCCGCATGAAAATAACTATTGGGAACTTAACTCCGTCACCTTACATTCTTATCTTCACTGATTGCAACATCTGGTTTAAGCATACTCTTGACACCAAATCACTGACAGTCCAGCGGGTACTCCAAAGCCACATGCGCATTTGCATAGACTTTTTACTCATCTGCATGTCTCAACATGTTGTACATAAGCTGTGAGTTTCAAGCTGTTACCTGCAGTCCTGCAAAGTTTTGCAAATGTCACTGCAGTAATTTAGCAGAACAATATTACTTTTAAGCTTCCAGCCTTTGCTTAGTAAAATTGTGAACATGTAGGGATATGCTGTACGTAGTAATGAATTATTGAGCTTGGTTTTAATCCAAGTGCCAGTAAGGTTTTAGCTCATCGCCTATCGTTAGTCGTCGATACAAAAATATTATCAGATTTACAAAAAAAAAAAAAAAAAAGTGAAAATGGGATGAAACAAATGTTATTATATATGTGATGGGATGAGAGTTTTTGGATACGAAGTCTAATTGGCTGCGGAAGTGATTTCAAAATGAAAGGAACAAGGTTTTGGCTGATACTTTTAGGTCTTAAAATTGATGACAAAAATTAGGTCCCGTGAATTAAAAAAAATGCCGTATGTCTTTTTAGAAATCGAAACTGATATAGATAAACAGATAAAATAAGTACACAAGTGTACAGTCATTTGTAAGTTTTATGACTTTTTTTATGGAAACGTTTACGATGCAATCTCCAGCGGTCATCCACTGTGTTTCTGGAAGACGTTCAGGTGGTTAGCGAAACAGAGTCACATCCAGATAAAATTGCTCTTTTGTTAGACCAATCTCCATATTGTTCATTCAGATATATTTAAAAACAAAGAAAATTATACCTCGCACAAAGACTATTACATGAGAAAATTGTCCTTGTATTGTTAAAGCATTTAACGTTACTTCAAAACAGTATGTGTCAGATATAAATTATGCGCACTGTATTTTCTACGAGGTGACATAAATTTAGACTACTGGTTGACGCTGTCTAATAGGGCTGAGAAAACTCTCTTACTGAGCTTTGAAAGAGACGTATCGATTTTGGTACTTCCGCTTTTCCACCTATAAGCTAGGTTAATGCCACTACCTGTACCGTCCAAATGAAGACTTCACAGTCATATGTTGAACTCACTCGCAGGTTGGAATTAATCAGATTCCAGACGGCGCTGCGACAGCTAGCCCGTCAGTCGTCGGAAACCAAAGTCTTTCACTCGGACAGATTTAGTCCAGGGACCTGTGGTGATCTACCTACCCCCACGGGACCAGTACCTTTCACCCTTCGATCATAGCCCGTGTGTGTGACGTGCTATGGGTGGGACAAACAAATTTTAATAGCAAGTTTTCACATCTCTTGGGTGGGAGATCGGTCCGCCAACACGAAATTTGGGGACATTTGTGTTTTAATGGTATCTATCAAAACAAAATACATGCACATTTCTGACAATTGAGGGTCTCATGCAACCCTCTTACCAATATTCAACACTGAAACACATTACACACACACAAAATAATTACTTACATGGTCCACAGGACTTGGGCCTGTACTGCGGTGATGACTCCGGGCCAGAGACCAACAAACACATCACTCGAGCGCGACGTACCTCTGGGGTACCATAATCTATCAACCGTAGTTGACACGGCTTTTCATTGCTCCAGTTCCCTAATAAGACATGGACACGTCTTACTAAAGCTGGAGTGGGCGACGTCCACCCCGAGCCTGAACTTGGCATTAGTAGACGAGCAATTGCTGCATTTAGGTGTGGTTGCACATTTATGGTTCTGGTGTCCTACTACACCGGAGTTGCCACACTATCTTCAGATTCATTCCACTTGCTCCGGAAATGACCGAAGCCATTACACCTGGAGCACCTGACTTCACGCAATAACTCCTTTAAGCGAAGCACTGACTTCTTCTACGCCATACTTCTTCCCAGACCAGAAATATGGTGTTTAACCCTGTATTTATTAATATTATAGTACTCTAAGTCATCTTTCAATTCACTTTTCATTTTTTATTAAAATGATTTATGCTGGGGTTTTTTTCTTACCTGAATTGTCACATTTAATAATTTAAACATTCTTATCTTCTAATCTATTTCGTTTTCCCACGGATTATTGACTCCTGAAATTTGCCTATTAACTCGTTTAGCCTGAGTGCACACTCCGACACTTGCGTAGTGAAGCATTTTCCTTTGTGGTTACTTTGTTTCAATTCTGTGTTGTAATCTCTTCAAGTCTATTTTTCGTTGCTTACCAAAAGATTAGAAGACAACCCTCGGTCGTGCGCAGTCAAGTGTGTAACCACCTATTTTAAAATTATTAACCTATTTAAAGGTGTTGAGTTAAGTTTAACACAGATGTACAAAACAGTAAATAAGTAAGTTATAATTTATCATTAATAAAATTTATTTTCAAAATATAAAAGTGCAAGAAATATTAACTAAATGTTCATATGTAAATCATAAAATATCTTATCATTAACAAATCTTTCCAGTTATCTCGATTTGTAAAGGTATTTCTCTCTGGATACGTGTCACCCTGTTCATTGTTATTGGCAGAAGGTAACCTGTTCAACTAAGAAGCACTGTATACTAAATACAGCAAATCGTGTATGGACATTAAATTGTTTCATAGTTCACATTTATTATTTTCGCAGTATTAACCTAATCACGAAGTTATCCACATTTACAAAAAAAACCTGGATTTTTAAGTCTGTTAAAGAATTTGCCACTTTCTAGATATTTCCTTGTGCACTTTTTTCGTAAAATCATGTGTTTAATGGTTTCTATTAAAACACTATCTGTTGATAAACAGATGTCATTTTTAAGGAAATGGTTTTCCTAACGTCATGTTACAGACCAAAATTCTCATATATCATCATCATCATCATCATTGTCAACCATTGTCAATCCACTGCTACAAGAAGGTCTCCCCAAGTTTCCTCCACAATGGTCTGTCTTGCGCCAGTCTCCTCCATGACACTCCCGCATACTTTCGAATTTCACCCACCCATCTAACATTGGGTCTTCTTCTGGGTCTTTTCCTGTCCCTTGGAATCCAATCTAAAATTTCGGCTGTCCTTCGACGGTCTGTCCTTATGGCAGTATGTCCAGCCCATTTCCATTTCACGGATCTAACTTTGATCATGATGGCTTCCACTCTTGTCATTTTTCGGATCCACGAGTTCCTCTTCTTATCTCTCCTGGTTACACCAAGCATGCACCTCTCCATGCTGCGTTGAGTTGTCTGCAGCCTTTGTATGTCTCTTTTAGTTACGGTCCACGGCTCTGCACCATATGTAAGCACTGGAAGGATGCATTGATCAAACACATTTTTTAAGACATAATGGCATATTGCTCTTGAAAATTATGCTGTTTCTTCCAAGAGATATCCAGGCAAGTTTCATACGGCGATTAATTTCTTCATCAATGTGACCCTCACTTGATATCTGCTGTATATGTCAATATATATGTGAGATTCTGAAAAGTAATTTCTTTAATGTTGGTGCGTAAGTAATCCTAGTTCGAACGGGTCTAAAAACTGAACATCTTCTTTTAACGTCGTCTGCATCTTTGAATTAAATTTATTCATTTCTGTCTTTAGGAAAAAATGAAACTTTATGAAGCGAGCTTTTCTTTGTTTTCAGAGAATGATTTTGTTTTCCTTTTTTTATTCAATTGTACTTTTTTCTTCGTTCAAACCAAATCTCCTTTCACTTCTCATATGTTTCTGGTACAAAGATGTGTTGGCTGCCCCGGTGGCGCAGTGGGCTAAGGCGCTGGCCGCTGATCATTCGTCCGTAAGGGGTTCGAATCCCGCTCAGGCATGGATGTTGTTTTTGTCTTACGGCACTGGCTCTCTTCCTTCCCTGGAACCAGTGACCCTAAATTAGGGACGGACGACTGCTTATAGCCCATTGAGTTGCTCACGGTGGTCGTTAAACCTCCAATCTAAAAAAAATAAAAAAAAAAAAGATGTGTTCGAAACTTTTGATAAAAATATCTTCTAGCAATACGTTTGATATCAAGTAAACACAATAATATTGCAAAAAAACCAACCAAATAAAAATCGTTGGATACATTAGAATCAAATAACATATAATTACGAGGCTTGAAGACTAATATTAAAGTCCGGTTTAATAGATGCAAAAGAATTTTACAAATAATTGCCGAAATTTCGCTTACACACGGATTACTTCGTCAAGACAAAAAAACATACTGACTAAATTGACAAATAATAAATAAACCCGAAATTTAAAACTAATGTGATCATTGTGCATGTTCATATTGTGCACCATATTTTTTGTCGAGAAAGAATATGGGCATACAGTAGTTTACCTGAAATCAGTGTCTAATAAAACAGTCCATGGAAGCGCTATATCCTTTAATAGTTAATAAGTTCACATCTCCTGGTGAAGCCACATTGGTCTCACCTATTAACGTTCATTTTGCGGAACTATAAGGTAAATAGGAACAATGTTGTTGTTGAGTTTTATATTGTTATAACCACGGATGTTTTGCTCTTAGCCTTGACTTCCATAAGACGGAATTTAAAAATGGCGTGCTTACAAATGTGTTTTCAGGGGAAGGTCCATGCAAAGGAGCAACCCAGCTGTCAAAATAATTGGCGCTTATTGCACCGTGTACTTTGGTTAAAAGAACTTAAATAAGAGTGGCGACTATAATAATTTCTAAACAGTACATCAGGTCTCAACCCAGTTGACAGTTACTATCAGGTCTGTTGACAGTTACTATCAGGTCTGTTGACAATTACTATCAGGTCTGTTGACAGTAACTGTCAGGTCTCAACCCAGTTGACACATGCATAGACTGTTGTGTCAGACTTAGATTCCTGTTCAACCATACCTAAATTCTATCATGTATTAATCTATCACGGGCGTTATTGCGTTTGTGTTATACGAACGTTCGCATCGTTCGCTTTAACTTTTATTTCTCTTGGATTTACAATTTGACAGTTAGAGTCTGTGTTGTTTATGCCTCAAAAAGGAAGTATGTGTACAAGATAAACTCGACAATAATTCAGCAATCCCTACGTTTCCATTGCAACCCATTAAATAGGATTTTAATTGGTATCTTCAATCCTCGGACTTTCTTCCAAGAACCTAACCAAATTCAGCAAATATGAACTAAAGTTGCCCTCCCTCTCGGTCAGTGTAAGTTAGGATTTGCTAGGAGAATACAATCTTTGTTTCGATTAGAAATGGTGAATTGAATAGATAAATGATTTAAATACTGCAAAGATCTTCAGTTTTATACTCGGAAAATTGTACACATATTTATATCTTCTAAAGTGGGTAACATTGAAAAAAAAATAATCAACCAAAGACTTCCAATTTATTTGGGTGAGAAGAATGCTTTGAATGTCATAGTGACTAACCTGTTGCATGTACGAAGCTGTAGTGCCATTATCTATCAGCATCTCTTGTCTTACAATCATTCGGTGAAACCTCTCGTGCGAAATAGTGTTGGGCATAATCGTCTGAATTTAAGAATCGAAAGGTTACCATCGAGAGGTCTGACAAATCGAAATATTCATTCAAAATAATAAATCGAACGATTTCTAATTTTAGAATTTACCGGAAGATGGCGCGATACGCTCAGAGCCGACGTCTGCCTTTCACAAATCGAAATATTCATTCGAAATAACTATTCGAATGATTTTTAATTGGTGCTATATGCTCAGAGCTTTCTTTCGCTGAACGGAATCACGCTAAGGACACCTGATTTTTTTCGAATAGTATAACCTAGCTTCAGAAATTATAAATAACCAGAGTGGTTCCCCCTGCGAGAGATATGTCGATCACGTGAAAAACGAATACTTCCGAACCTCTTCAGATGTTTTCGGGTAGACGAGCGATTTTGCTCGTAACCTATGTTCTCGAGAAGAAACGAACGATTTCGCCTTTAGAATGCCCTCGTTTGAACGAGACAGAGTATGAGCAATCGATATTTCTCTCGAGACGTTTTTTTTTATTTGAAGGAATTTGGCGAAATCGAATGTTTCGAGAGATTTTCATAGTCTAATGAATCGATTATTTCTTCTCGATTATGCCTATCACTAGTGCGATAGCAGTGATTTAAAGAGCCAGTAACAAAATAGAACTTATTCAAAGCCAACACAAAGGGTTGAATGTATTGTTGGCTGTTCTCCCAAAGAAATTCGAAACTTCCCAAATAAAATGCGAAAACAGAGAAACCGTAGGCAAAATTCGTTGTTCTCTTTTGCTACGTGTGATGCAAGCTGCTTAAATAGCAAATGATAAAGGAAAAGGTTCCTTAAAAGAATGAGATTCGCAGATCTGCATACATATGTTGTAATTGATGATTGGAGCACCCAGCAATATCAGAAGTTAAATGGTAAGGCGCAAGACGCAAAAACCATGAAAGTCAATTTTTGGTGATTTTTATTTATAACCTGCATGCATGGAGAATAAATCAGCCTTTAATTTGGTGCACTTGTTTCTGTACAAGCAATAAGCTACTTGCATTTATTTCTAGTAACATTGGCAATTGCTATTATGATTCAAGTACTTTCTATTCATATATTTTGTTCTTCTTAAAACTTGGCATTTTGGACTAGAGGTAGGATTAACGGCGATTTTCCTGTCACATTGACAACGGTGACAGTTCCACGGATGTAACGGTGACTTTCAACGGAGACAAAATCACCACTTAAGATAGGGATGGCAAGTCGTCGTCTTACTGATGACGTCAGGGGTGACGACAGAGAAGTGACGGAACAGCGAATCGAAATTTTCTAAGAAAGCCTTTGCTTACAAATTTCCCAGGAAGCAAAGTTTTCATCAACAATTTTGAAATAATTGCACATTTCACG
Source organism: Macrothele yani (assembly GCA_039090855.1). NCBI lineage: Eukaryota > Metazoa > Arthropoda > Arachnida > Araneae > Macrothelidae > Macrothele > Macrothele yani. The sequence continues at coordinate 198,164,398 of CM077034.1, read as the reverse complement.
GGCTTTCCTACGCTTGGTGTCAGATATTATATTATGCTGTACGCTGAGCATCATTAGCACTATATTACAGGCACTGTAGCATAACGAATGCATGATTTATAACAAATTCTCATGTAGCTCGAATAACATTCCGTTAATCTTGTTTACTATATTGATTCCACTGATGGGATCGCCATGTGAAATAAACTGAAAAAGTAGGTACCAATGTTTGGTAAATGTATACTTTAGCGTCCTAAATCATTTCGTCCGAAAAATTTAACTGTGTGAGAAAAGTGCGACGTATAATTTTTTAAGCATGCGAAATAATGGAGAAAGGGGCAAAAATATAGTATTTGTAGATAAAAGGAAATAATTATTCTGAAGTATTTACCTGGGAGTGCGATGGTTTGGAAGAGCATGTTTATTATGACTAGAACGACGGAGCGGCGACTGCATTAAGGTGTAGTCAGGTGAATGGAAGCTTCGTTGAGAAGGGCAAGTAACGGGCGCAAGAATAAAACAGGAAGCTGTTCAGCAGTACGTGGTCATCGAAGCGTCTTGTAAGAATACGCTGAAGGAAAGAGGTCGGTTTTACGCAGCATCATAAGTTGTGTTTTTAAAGGGTAATTTTGAGAAAGCGTAAGAACAAAATAGTCAGTCTCCACACTTCATTTTGGATTTCTTCAGGGCTTAAAATTTCATTATCCACCACTACGACAAGAAGCTCTTAGCCTATAGACGATTTCTGAATTGAAGAAAATCGTTTATTTTGAAAAACATCTGTTTCACGAGGGAAAAATATGCGCTACGATGTACGGAATAACAGCAGTGCTACAAATGAAGTGCTTGAAGAAATCACCTACCCATGCACATCTTCCAAACCATCAACAAAACTTTGGGTTCAACCGGAAACAAAACTTCTTACACAACACTTCTGTCCCACAAAAATCATTTACATTCCTTCATTTATTTCCATTCGGATATATTGTGAAACTAATAATAACATTCCACACATATCTTTATCAAAAAATAAAATAAAACAGGTTTGAGCTGCTTCTACTTGCGCACGATTACACGACGCTTCACACTCTTCCAAATGATACACCCCACTCTTGTTGTATTCTTCCGCGCATTCACAACCAACTCTTATTCCGTTCCGACGCATGAATCCTTCACGTGGTGGCCGCTTGTATCGCTTCAGCCTCCCGCACCAGCTGCTGCAAACCAGCGTACCCGCAGGTTAAAACTTCGGAAAAATTATTTCCTCTTATCAAAAAATACTATAATTTTGCACCTTTCCCCATGAATTTGCATACTTAAAAAATTGTGCGTCGCACTTTTCCCACGCAGTTAAATATTTCCGACGAAATAATTTAGGACGCTAAAGTACACATTTACCCAGTGTTTTAACTACAAAAGAAACTCTTAAACGAAAAATTCTATATTTTACAATAAAATGCACATGTTTATTAATGTATGTTCACTAAAAATGTAGATGCCAAAATATTATACATAAAGGAGTAGACTCAATTAGTTTCCGAAATATCGTATTCGAAGGGGTGATGTTGGAAACCTAAGGCGCGTTGTTCACAGACCCCTTTCATTTTAAACAAAGAATCTGACTCAACTATAATGCGCAAAAGTGAGTGAACTAGACACCTCCGGTTGCTTATTATCTGCAATAAATATTAAGAATGTTTATATCAGGGTTTTTATAGAAAAGCGTCTACTCTTTTCATTTACAGAGGAGCATTGGGTATGGGTATTTCTAGCGGATGACCTCAGGAACAGTAAAAATACAAAGAAACGTACGGATAACACTTCCAAACGTGAAATACTATGGCCAATTTTTGAATGCCTCCAAAAATAGAAAGGGAAGTGTGGGGGTGACTCGTAAATCCAGATTACCACAATTTATGTTGTACGACACACTTCAGCACGAAACAAGAGTAAATACATTGTTTTCTACATTCCGCCTGTGCTCGTTTTTTAATTTGTAGTTTTTTAAAATCTTAATTCCATTGTAAACTCGGGGTTAATGAATTCTGTGCGATTTCATATTATCAAAATATACTGCTCAAAATAATTAGGGTGGAACGCGACTATTGTGATGTTATGCCAGTTAGCTGTGCTATATGTTTCGGAAATGTCGAAAACACAAGTCGAGTGTGACGTACACAGTAGAATGATGCAAACCACAGTTAGTCAAATTTGCCGGTCGTGCTTCATATGTGTCGTGACTGTGTCTAATCAGCTTTGCGAGCAGTATTCCGCTCACATCATATGCAGCCGTGGTAGACGGTCTGCGGACAATAATACCGTCCTCTTCGCCGCAAAGCGCATCCCTGCGTTTGCACAATTCGGTAAGTTTCGCGTGAAACGTTTTCAAAAATGACTGTATTACTGTAATTTTTGTTTATTTTATATTGCTTTTGATTTCTAACAGGATGTACGACACTGTTTTTTGAAAATTTTCGTCCCTGAACGTTGCACCATGTATCAAAAGTTAACCGATTTTATGTCATGAAATTGCAGTTCGAAATCTTTTGATAATCCCTATTGTTGCAGGCTTCATTGAAAGAATGCAAAGTCTTGGCATGCTTAAATCTATGCTATTAAAGGAGAATTGATGCCTGTTTTGTGTGCGTTATTGGTCTATTTTTGCGTTTTAATTTTGTGTAGTGGTTTGAAACTGGATATTGTTGGCCCCATCAAGGGTAATAATGATAAGATTAAACAATTTCAGATTCCTGAAATTATTTGCTGACGGTGACGTGCCTCTGGAATCAAGATAGCACATGTGAAAGCCATTTTTCCTACGATTCGCACGGTAAACAGGATGTGTAAACGACGAGTGCAACGAAAGAAGTTGTAATATCCTCATAACCTCAAATTTTAAAATTAATATACTCATCAGAGAATCCATTTCATCTTACTTCTTGTATTAATAATTATTTTTCAAAGATAAAGTAACTGAATGGCGCGTCAATGAAGAAATCTATGCATTTTGCTTTTTGCTGGCCTTGGCAGTTTAAAGGAAAGTAGAGATATTAGAATTGCGAAATTAAAATCGGACACAACTAACCCTACTTAGAATTAAAATATCAATGTATTGAAGGTTCAAATCCGATTTTTGAGTAACGAACAACATAATCTTAAAATATACTAAACGTAAGTATGTGAAATCTGATGAGGAAGAAACCGTTTTTGAACTCCATTTGCAGATGCGACTGGGTTGTTAGAGTGTATATATTTGCTGCTAATATTTGGAGTGTTTTGCTCTACCCTCAGGTAAGTCGATTGTTGTGATATGAGCTTCGGAATGGAACACGTACGAGAGTAGTGTTAATAACATAAGGTTGGTGACAAACTGGTCGGACAACGTGGTTAACTTAGGTTACCGGAAACCTAAAAAACATCTATACTAATGAAGGTCTTTTATGGTGAATTTCAGCTAGTTCCTCATTTTTTCTCCAATGGCGTAAAGTTTGTTTTGTATGTCAACATCGACGGAAAATTGAATTAATTTCCATTACACGATATTTGTTTGTTATTTTTTTACTTTACCCTATAAAATTGCACATTCCTAAAGTTTAATTCATTGCGCAACGCTTAGTGCCTAAATATTTACATACAAAATGCACAAAAAGTCGATGTAATAATAGTAGAGAACCATCAAGGCATCTATGTGGCGAGTAAAGAATTTTGAACCGCGCAGAGCGTTAGAAACAATTGAGCGTATCTCTTCTTAAATTTATTTATTCATCCTATGATAAACCCAATCAACAAAGCCACCACCCCTGATTTCATTATGATCATTAAATGACTAGTTCCAGATAACACAAAAGAAAACAGCCCCAAAGCATTATTCACTCAGATAAGAACAAACAAGCCCACTCTAAAATACACCAAACCTAAATATGTACCTCTCTCGGCTAAGCTTCACTGCTGCGAAACTTAGCCGAGAGATCGTAATGTCGTTTCGTGCTGACAACAAAGAGATACCCTATGCGACATTTCATTCTACGTCTAAAGTGTGGATTATATTTGCTTACTTGAATTTCTAATTACATTGGGCTATACAGTTCAACAGGAATAATTATGTCTCAAATAAAGTAAAAATCAAACACAAAATTCGAACAACTTTATATTTTCACCACATTTATATTATTCTTACTTATTACGGTACTCCGCTTCTTTTTCAAGCTTTATTTCATTCATCCCCCAGCGCCATGGTGTGATAGTTATAGATTATAATTTTATGTCCCTGCTGGTGAAAAACTATAACAACAAAAAAAAAAAATTAGAAAGAAACGGCTATTTCAAAGTGCCGGTTGCGGTACTTCGTGTCTGTTACATAGTTCTTTGCATTCGATTTTTCTTCCCACTACTCCTCCCTCTCCATCGTAAAGATCTTTTTTACTTTCTCCTTTTTTTAGACAGCACTATATTCCAAAGCTGCAGAGAGACAACGGGAGCAAGGTTGGTTTGTTCGCGTAGCTTATAATATCATTCTTCACGGAGACCATGTGCTCCTGCAACTGCATATCTAAAATACTTTTCTTTTATTTTTAACAGCAGGGCATATTGTTTCCGCATCATAATTGTTTTCCATTTCTGCGCTCTCACAAAATGTCCATTATGTTTCTCGAACGGATTGAATAAGCCATGGTACATTCGCATTCACGCTGGCGGAAAGTGAAAAAAGACACCAAGAAGGAATTGGCGGACGATCATGAAATTTACATATGTTGATGGGGTTGAGTTTCCGTAGGTGTGATGTTAATTTCGGGACCAACCGGCGAGCGCTTACGCCTCAGCACGTCATAATATGTAAATTATCGTCGGTGGTACGGCGAACTGAATGTAATCAGTCGTCGGCGTACGGATACGTGCGAAGACCCTGAAGAAGCTGCAATCTCTGGACATGGAAGACGTGTACGATTTAAGCAGTTATCGGACTTTCAGCGAGGTCGTCTGGTCGGACTCCGCGAGGCCGGGTGGTCGTATCGTCATATTGCGGAGCGAATTGAACGGGAAGTATCGGTGGTGGTACGATGGTGGCGTAGATGGTCCGAGGAACATTCCCACACGAGAAGACGTGGAACCGGGAGTCACAGACGGACTGATAAGCGGACCGATGGACCCATAAAAACACCGGCGTTGTCAAGCAGAACATCCACTGCTACGCAAATCCGAGCTGCCGTTGCACCTGAGGTGACTGTGCGAACAATCCGCAACCGTCTACTGGATGCAGGACTACGTGTACGTGTGCCTCTGGCATGTGTACCTCTTACTCCAGCCCACCGTTAGGAACGGCTTCAGTGGTGTCGCCAACGTCTGCACTGTAGAACGCAATGTCGATTTGTCGTGTTCAGCGATGAAGGGAAATTCTGCTTGGGAGCCTCCGATGGTCGTATGCGTGTTGACGCCGAGGGGAGCGTCTCCACCGTTCTTTCATCCGCCAGAGACGCACAGGACTTACACCTGGTCTCCTGGTGTGGGGAGCGATCAGCTATCACTCCCGTACGCAACTAGTGTTTGTACCGGGTACGTTAAACAGCACCTCCTACATTATCAACATCATTCAGCCCGTTGTTTTGCCATTAGTAAGGTCGGTCCATCGTGGTGTTTTCCAGCAAGATAACGCACACCCACACATGGCACGTGCAACGCGACATGCACTTCGCGGTGTGAGACAACTTCCATGGCCTGCACGTTCACCGGATTTGTCACCCATTGAGCACGTGTGGGGTTTTATGGGACAACGACTTATCCGGTCTTCACGGCCAGCTATGACCATCCCCGATTTACGCATCCAGATTGAGGATGCTTGGAACTCAATACCCCAAATTTTCATCCAACGTCTGTACGACCGACTCCATGCCAGTATTGCACAGTGACGCAGTTCATGGCGGTTCAACCTCGTACTAACCATGTTACATGGAAATGTTAATTTTCTGTTTACCAGCAAATTCAGCTGTAAATTGCCATAATGTTTTGATCACGTTATGCTCTGTATTTCGTTATTATGGTGTATAAATTTCGTTGGTATCAGACGTTTCCTTCTTGGTGTCTTTTTTTTTACTTTCCGCCAGTGTATTTTGAGTATTAATTTTGAAAAAATAAAAATATTTAAATTGTATGATTCTGAGGTTAATTTTTGCCTTTTTTTAAGATGAAGTTTTAAACTCGTTGCTAACTCTTTGAGTGAGCAGTTGGTGTCGAAGTTGTTGATGAATAGATTATTCAGCAACCGCGGATTATTGATTGCTTGTTGCGTGTGAAGGATCGCTCATGACTGTCTTCTTCGTAAGCAACTTATTGTGGTGTTTGATTGCCCTTCTGAAAAAGGCTAGCAGCGTTGTGAGCCACGGCTGGCGATGTGAACAAGTTCTGTTTTAACAGCGTGTAATCGGGTTTGAGTCTTGATAAACATGGAAGTTTGGTATGTGTGTATCGTGGCCAGTTCCTAGAAAAGCTCACTTGGAGGGGATCTAAAGGTGTACTAGCGTTCAAACGTACTATTACTTTTAACGTCGCCTACGTAGCGTAATTTCAATTTTTCTCGGATTTGTTTTGTGCTCATATTGCAGTATCTAATAGTACACTAGCTGTCAAATCACCCATTACTTTCAACGCCCTTTCCCTAGTGTAATTTTTGATGTTCCGGAGTAGGAATTGTGCTAAAATTTTCTAGAATCTATAATTCGTTTTTAATTGATGTAATCACGTTTAGAAATTAAACACTTATTATTGCTTGGATTTCTATATGCAGAGCATGCAGTTCAATGTCGATTTAAATGACAAAATTACTTTGGTGGCAAACCTTTTGCTTTTGCCTCTACATTTGTGTTGCTGTGAATTGGCATCTAGTCCCTATAGACATGAGTAGCACACAGTACCGATGGAAAGATAAACGGCGACAATAACCATCCTACCCAAAGTCAAAAGTTGCAAGAACAATATTATATCACGACCTCCATGTGGACTCCATTGGCTAACAGAAGGGTGAGTTTTTCTATGACGACTTGAGAGAAAAAAATCCCACAATACTAATATGCCAAATCGCAGAATAACAGCTGTCTCAAGGAAGAATTGTAAGTCACCTGCTTCCAATTGACAGCAACACAAATGTCGGGGCAAAACAAAAGGTTACCCCGTTTAATTCCTGTATGTAATTGATTTCCCTGTAAGATTGTTTTATACTAAATATAATTTTTCTCATCTAAATAATGATTCGAATCAATTTACTAAGTAACTATTTCTACAAATTAACGCTTAACAAATTTAAATTAATGACTTATCTGAAAAAGGAATTTCTGTTTCAAGCAGTAAAAATATTGAAAACACTTCAGAAGTGTTACGTGCATCTCTCCGAAACATATGCCAATGTGTTTGTTTAAATGGCTTTCCGATTTTAGGCACGGATGACTAATTATGAGATGAGATATATCAACAGCTGTGCCTCTCCACCACTGCCAGGGGGCCATATAGTTGTGGAAAAACTAAGGAGCCAGCAATATTAAAATATTTGCACAATAAAATTATCCAAAGCATTCCAAGAAAAAAAAAATTTCCAATAAAGCCTCCAACCCAAACAAAAACCTCTTCGGCAACGCTCTCTCTCCTTCACAATCCAAGCAAATATCGAAAGTCCAACTGCGTATTAAAGAAAGAGAAAAAGGAAACACTCTTTCCCTTTTCAAATGTCTGTTATTAAATTGTGAAACTTTTCATTTCGTGTAGTGTCATGATGTATAACTTAAACAAGACTGATAACACGTCGCACTTGGGAAGTACAGTCCCTGTATTTTATTTAATTCCCACAAAATGTCTTAACGCAAAATGTATTCGAAAATCTGTGATGATTTGTGTTTGTTATGTGTTGGATACATACATTTTATTGAGTTCGATATGACTCAGTATAACAGCGTACCACCGGATGCAGATGCAATAAGTAATTTTTTTTTCAAGAGCAACAACTTTCTCCGCGATCACAATTGTATATACTCTCGTTTAGTAGCACATTACGGTAGTTAACGTAGTTTCTCGTCCGACCACTTGAGTGCTAGAAAAATATTACGAGCTATACTCTCTATGTTCTGTTTTGGGAATATTGGTTCACCTGGATTGCACTTGGTTATCATCCCAGAATAAAAAAAAAATTGAGGGGTCAGAGCTGTCTAACACTGGGGCCTTTTCAAAAGCTTTTCGAAAGTGTAAAATAGCAAAAAAAAAATTAAACACCAATTTCATACTTTTAATATGTTTTAATAATAATAAAGTACAAAGTAATTATTTAAATTACTCAGCTTTATTTTAATATTTATAATTTGATACATTCAAAGAACATGACATTGAAGTATTTCTCCAAAAATTTCATTCCTTATACGTATTAATTCAAAAATTTCTAACCTCAGTTGAACACTAAAACTGGGTGAAAATTCACAAAGATTGGTAATTTGTTACACAACTTTTGAATGAAAATAATTGCTAGTTTGTCAAAGCAACGATATTGAATGATGTTGATCTAATGGAAGATAATGAGACCATCAATTAACATAGGCATGATGGAACTTAAAAATTTGACCAAAAGAGCGTTTGCATTGTAACGCCAGGAGAGTGAAACAAAAGAACAATGTATTGAATGTGCAAGAATTGTTCTTTCAAGTTGAACAAAGGCTCGTGAAACTCATTTAGAACTAAATCATGAGTTATTTCTTTAAAAACGTTTGATCGTAACCTCCTCGAGACATTCGAAAGCCAATTTACTTTGGAAAAATCATAAAAGAAACAGCACACAAGGGTGCAAATAGCCTTGGGACTGAGCATTATAGCAATAGAAGAAAGTGATGTGAACAGAAAATGAAACTACACACTTTTGTAGAGTCGACTGATGGTATGTGGAGAAATTAATGAAATTATGATAACGGCAGGTTTTTTGAAACACCATCCAAGTGTTCGATGTGACATTATGCAATGAGGAATATTTTGTTTTTTATGGAGAAGATCCGTTGAAACCAGTGGTCTTTGAAGTCACATCCGTGGTACAGTGATTGTCATAGTACACCATGTGCTCTTCGCACAATTATCCAGTTGGAGAACTGAACACAACTTTTTAGAAAAACTTATAGTGAATCATGTTCTGTAAGTTTGCCGGATACAATGCTAGGATGGTTTTCAGTTACATTGAGGTTCCTAAATTATATATGTCCATATTTTAATGGAAAGGGGTTGAAGATACTCGGCCCATTCCAACGTACTTACCAATACTGAGAATTCCAAACCTATATCCATGCATCAACACAGGTATATATGTTACAATATAATCTACGTACGCTGTTCATTTCCTACCAACACATAAAATGTTCTAGTCATAAATGATCCATCGGCTCGAAAGGTAAAATATATGAATTATTTTTTGTTAAAATTTGAACTGTGTTTATTTACATAAATTGCTGGAGACGCACTAGTCATTTGAAATGAATAAAAACATTTGGTATTTTTAAATTTTTAATTGATGTTTGTAATTTGTGGCATTATTTTTCTTTATAGTGCAAAACTTAAAACAACACACAGCAGCCAAAAAATGTTTTAGATGGGAATATCTAGAACACTGTTCCTGAAGTTCCTTTTGGGTGTTGTCAGATTATTTTAACAAATTCCGGAATTATCCAAGCTAGGGTTCAATGGTATTTACGAATTTTTACTCAGTTTTACTCGCAGAACTTGTCTAGGGTGTTTAGAAATCTTCCATTCACTTCATGAAACATGTTACACATCTCACATCTTATATTTTCTTACTACGAAGTTTTTACAAAACGTTGCTGTCTGTGTAGGAAAAACAGTGATAATTATGGGAGCTGTTCCTGAGAAACAGAACGGCAAACAAACTATTATCACTTTCTATTTCTTGAGTGACAGATATGTTTATTTCTGGTGTAGCTTCAAATTACAGGAATAAATATATTCTTCCTCACAGAGTAATGGAATCAATATTAGTCTGCAGTTGGAACATTTAATCGGAAACGAATATTTCCTGAAAACCAAGTGCCAAGATTTCGTACTAAGGAGAGATTCAAACTGTAACTTACTAAAGAGGCAGCTAATTTCATTCTTTGTGCGGGAACAAAATGTCTTTGAGTTTAAACTGAAAGAATCCAGGATGTCATATGTTTTATCTTAAGGAAAATTATGTCTGTTTAAGCTAGAAACATGATAAAAGTTACAGAAAAGGCTAAAACTAACAACACAGCACTCACGGTTCATACTCTTGATTCGTGGGTACCTCGTTGCGTTTATAAAAGCTCAGTGACAACTGTACTAAAAGCAATGTCCTTCGCAAAAGTTCATCAAAAAGTAACGAGCATGCAGAGTGAAAATGGGGAATCAAAGAACAATCTGTTCGTTCTCATCAGTTCTTCCTAGTAAACGGAAGCAGCTTGTTATTCAGTTAACAAAATAACTTCGATATGCTGCATTCCGCTCTTTTACCTTAAACAATTAACGAACTCCAGCTTGTATGTCAGTCAAGCCGTATTCATTTTGTTTCGAGGGAAGGTAAGCGAAAGAAAGCGGCTCCAGAGAAAGGAAGCGGGCCCAGCGAAAACGCTTCTTCGTAACTAGCTCTTGTTGCCAACTGTTAACACGGTGGTAACACCTGAAGGACATTGAATATTTTCCTTTCCCTTTTAATCTGTAGTCGACGATTAGACAGATCCAGCTGGAGAAATACTGTGATCGTCTTTCTAGATCACCTCGCCAGGCCAGAACTGCAAAGTTCATTGGTACTGTTCTATTTGGGAATACGGCTCTCTGCTCATAATTTCGGTTGTTTTGTGCACGGAACTGGAATTACCGTAACTCTCTGCTGTTGTACTGATCTCAGATCTTTTTGTTCGGCAGAGAAAGCGGAGTATTCCTCTGCTCCAGTACTGAGCTCTGTTCCTTTCGCGTGGAATTCGAAGTGTTGTAGCCTTCTCCCCTGCGATATATTTTTACTTTACTGCTCTGAACGTACGGGAAAAACCATATGTGTAATCGTTGTTCATGTCTTTTGGTCCTGCTACCTGTTCTAGAACGAATTTATGAAGCACATATTTAAGGCAATATTAATTCATTGATATAATTATGCGAATTCGCTTCATTCTTTTTATTTCATTTTCATACCTATAGTTTGACGTCGAAGAGTATATTACACATCTTTATTTCCATGAAGCAATAGAATTCATCAGAAAGAAGTTTTTCTCATCCCTTATAAATGCAAAAAGAAAAAGGTTTTGAACAACTTTTTAACAATGTCCTTTTACGAATAAACAACAGAAAACTTTGCTCAAATCAGTACTTACTAAGCTAACAATAAAGTATTAGCTGAGGAAAATTATTACTGAATAAACATGTTTTAAAAAACTACAAGGTATGAATAATAGCGGTTTAACTATAGCGTAGCATACATAATTTTAGAAGATCAAGATTACAATGAAGCAGAACTATTTTTAAATGTTCGGCCTGACAAAGGCCGCAATGATATTAATAAATAAAAACAATAACTGTTACTCTCAGCAGTCCCGCAATATTCATTTGCTAGTATTTAAATTATAACGAAGCAATTAATAGCGGTGACGGTACACCATCTATACGTAAAATAGTGAAAATATATCAGAAATCTAATATATTGGTTTAAAAGTATTTACGAAAATAATATGATTATTAATCAAATGTAATTTTTGATAACTAATATAATGAAATTTGTGATCTTTAACAAAAGGGCTTTTAACTGTAGCTCGGCTTCTTAAAATTACGGAAGAAAAAACACCCTGGAAGCTGTTACCTTAAACAGCACCCAATGCTTTCGCGTGGCTGCGAAAATGCACTTCACGTGGTGCAAAATTTCCGTGATTTCTGCTCATGAGCATTCCGGTAAAATATTGAAAGTACACGTATCTGCGATATTTTAAGGAAATTTTGTATACATAGTTACTACCAAACTCGGCTGAAATTCAGTTTGAGATAACTTATCGTCTAATTAAATTTTGTGATGATTATTACGAGTCCTGACTTACATGTATGTTTCACTATCTCTTATTAAATTATTTCCTTTGCAGATGGAAATATACATTCATAGAAATTAAAAATTGAAAAATTCCGATAAAATCTTTAGGTAATCGTGAAAACGGGTGCTTTCACGGTTAGCAGATGATATCACCAAAAAAGGAAGTCAATGTCTGATCCAAAGTTTTTACAATCGCGCTACGTGGTTTAGATAATAGCTGTTGGACAGTCGTTGGGGATATTCTTGCTGCGTTATCGGTTGATTTCACTTCAGATTCAGCATATTCTTTACCGAAACAATTAAATCAACGGTCTGCATGCTCCTACGAAATAATAAGCGCACTTCAAAATACACTACTGTCCGCCCAAAATGCAAAACCAAGAAGGACACGAGATACCTAAGCCACACTTACTGGACACATTACAACATATACAAAGATGAAACGATTGAACTTACAGGCCAGTGCGACTTGCGGAACACGCAGACATCAATAGTTCGTGCGGCCCTCATGGCTGGCAATAACGGCCGCTACACGCCGCGGCATCGAACGAAAGAGGCTTCGCATGTGGGCTTGGGGTATGTCGGTCCAGGATGCTTCCACACGTTGCCACAGTTCATCAGGAGTAGCCACGGGTGGTGCATGCCGGGCCGCTCGGTAGCCGATCAGCGACCAGACGTGTTCGATGGACATATCGGGAGAACAGGCAGGCCACGGCAGCAGTGACACCTGGAAGGCCGTGAAGAATTGTTGCACGATGCGTGACACGTGCGGCGCGCGTTGACTTGTTGAAACGTGGCCGCTGGCAGGTCCTGCAGGTAAGGGAGACTGCAGGCTTCAAACGTCGGATTTGTAGCGGTGGCTGTTGAGTGTGACCGGCGATGCGTACCAGAGGGGTGCGGGTGTCATATCCAATTGCGCCCCTAACAATAACGCCAGCCGACGAACCGGAATAGCGATGCATACTGCAGGCGTCACACAGTCTCTCGCCACGGTGAGAGACTGTATGACATCGTGGTGTTTGCAGGAAGAAGCGGGATTCGTTGGAGGAGACAATGTCGTGCCGTTCCTGATTCCATATGCGGCGTTCAACGGCCAACTGCCGCCGCACTCGCCGGTGCTGTAACGTCAATGGTAATCAGAGCAATGGGCCCGTGAGACAAGTCTCCGCTCCTGCAGACGACGTCAAACGGTACCTGCTGATATATGTTGTTGCGCAACACACCCTAATTCCTGCGCTAACGTTCGTGATATGGCAGTGCGATCCGTCAATGCCCGCCGCACAACATGCCGGTCCACTCGTTTGGTGGTGTGCCGCGGCTGCGGCAATCGCTCACGTCGTTCCGTCCGTCCCTCCTGCACCCACCGAATCCATACTCGCCTCACTGTGGCTGGACGTCTTCCCACACGGGCGCCGATGCCTCGGTACGATTAACCGCTGTATCGATAAGCCACTATTCGTCATCTGTCGAACTCCGAAACGTGCTGGAATGACTACCGTATTCTGCGATGAGGCATCAGGAAGCTTCCCATGCACAGGTCCGGCAGCACAACACACTTCCGCTACTTATACCCCGCCTTCTGTGAACGCTTCTCATAGTGCTTCTCGGTGGCGTGGCAGGCGCACATGACTTGCATATGCCCAGTAATGCTAATTGTTTGCATGTCCTTTCGAGGACGATGCATGCTGCGAATTTCAGGCCAATCGGATGCTTCGTTCTTGGTCTTGCATTTTTTTTTTGATTGGAGGTTTAACGACCACCGTGAGCAACTCAATGGGCTATAAGCAGTCGCCTGTCCCTAAGTTAGGGTCACTGGTTCCAGGTAAGGGAGAGAGCCAGTGCCGTAAGACAAACACAACATCCATGCCTCACCGGGATTCGAACCCGGACCCCTTACGGACGAACGATCAGAGGCCAGCGCCTTAGACCACTGCGCCACCGGGAAGGCATTGCATTTTGGGTGGCCAGCAGTGTACTTGCATGGTGAGACAAAGTGAAGCAGGCTGGTTGTCTCCACGAATTGCTCACTACTTGAACAGTAGTGGTACAGCAGTAAGACTGTTTCGGGAGCAGCAGTATGCCCAAGTTCATGCACAAATACATAGAAGAATCTGGTTGCTACAAGAGAAAAACTGGGCGAGTTGATGGTGTCATAGCCCGAAAATTTTCTACGTGTTATCTTCCTATCATCAAGCGAAATGTGCAGTATTTTAACTGGGCAGTATTCGTAAGCATACAATTTTATGTTTCACCATAGCATACAGCATGCAACGCATCATTATTATTTCAATTGTAATCACAGACGCGAAGATACCAAAACAAATGTGAATGCAGCCTTACGTTACGAGCAACAGAACTTGGTTTAACAAAGAATTCAGTCCTAGAGGCAGGAATCTGAACATAATCTTCTGCGCGAGACTTAAAAACATTTCACAACATTAGAACAAAAGATAGTGAGATAAAAAACTATGGCACTTTCATGCCACTGAAGAGGAAACTATGGATCTCTCGATGACGGAATGTGAATAACATATTTCGCATCGTTATCAGATAGTACTTCACTAAGAACTTTAATTTTCTGTTGCGTTTTTAAAATCGTATACATTGCGTCAAATTTTGGTTTAAGCAAAAATATGTGCCTATTATTCTAGTGCTGAATCTATGTGTTACGAAATGTTAGAAATGCTATGACAGTAATTTTTCACTTTGCATCTTTGAGTCCATGCAATTATGAAGGTGTAAGGATAATAATAAATTATTGGAGGAATAAAAGGTGAAAATAATACATTTTCGAAATATCATCATTTCTTATTTACATAATCTACAGAAACAACAATGTGGAACACTATTTTTTCGAATCTGAAGAGTTATTGTTGTAGTTATTTTATTAGAGATGGAGCAAACGCTCCCGAAAATTGCAAAATAAATAAAAGCAATATGCCTACTTTATGAAATAATGATATATATAGAAAAAAATTCCGAGCTAAATACTGATAACTGTTGATTACATTAAGAAGATTTATTTTTAAAACAAAGAAAATGCACGAAAGGAAGAATGGCAAACTATTTCAAACTTACAAATAAAACGGCAGTCATAGATAGTGTTTAAAATCAGTTTACGTTTCGACTGACAGTGTTTTAAATAATTTTACTTTTCGACTGATAGTGTTTTAAATCAGTTCATTTTTCGTATTCTTACTCCCAGATTGTTTGTCCAGTTTCCGTGATCATTAACTGGACAAATGGTAAAGGAGTAAGAATACAAAAAAATAGAGAAAAAGCGTGACACGCCCTCAAAGCTGTAACCAGTCGAGCTACATGCCGTATTGTCAGAAACTTTTTCCTTAGATCAGAAGACCAGAACTAAAAAACTCCGTAGAAATCAGTAGATCATTTTCCTTCAGCTTGAAATATGCACCAGCTTACAAATGTAATGTAGTATTGGATGTGATCTCAATACGAAAGAACACTTAAATCAATTTGTATATCAAATGTTACCAATACTAAACAAATTAATATTAAACAGCGGAATGAAAATTCAAATATATGTATTCCTGAGTCGCTTTCTTATAAGATATCCCTGACGATCAGCATCATTAGAACTAATATTGGTGCAAATATTCATGACATTTTCCTTTTAATTTCAACACAAGTGTGTCTGTCCCTCTTGTTTGCATGAAACCCAAGACTTATATATCTACACTTCTTACTCAACGATATCCACCCATAAGTACTTGAAATACTCATAAACGTGTCGTTGATACAGAGAACGTGCTATCGACGTTTTCCTGAAATTCTGCGTTTTAACAAAACTAGCTAAACTCTTTGTAAAACAGAACAAATAATTATCTGGAAAAAAAACGTTTTATAATAATCGGTACGAATTTAAAAAAAAATAACGGGTTGCATATAGAGGTGTTGAATGATTTTGGTCTTGCTCAGATTTTTCTCTTTAGACCAATTCTGAGATGAGTCTTCTTCATTGGATCAATTAGATGGTGAATACTAGAAGAATGCCGACATACTGGGAAAATGCAGACATTCTTAGACAGCATGTCCCTGATATTACTGATGATCAGCTGTATGAATAATGCTGATCATTAGGTGGTCTTAATACAGAGAAAAAATCTGCAGATCACGGAAATCTATCAGTAGACATAACACAAAATCTGTAGATCGACTGATAAATCTGTAGAATGGCAACACTAGCTTCAGATGACTCAGCTTTTAGTAAGTTAACAATATTTACTGACACTTAATAGTCTTTGAGATGTTTTTAGGAATGGAATCTTCCCGGGCTTATTTGTGTTTCTGTGTGTGCGCCAAGACCTTCTGTGTAGTTCAGCATCGGTGCTTCACTGCTATTTGATTCCACAATGTTTTCCATCAACATATACAGACCTATTTTCTAATTAATTTGCTCATTCTAAAAGGTGGTATTATTTCTTTTGAATTAATTCACGACACCCTGCCCTCGTTTTGCTTAATAACATTGGACTGTATGTTCTCAAATCTGAAAAAAATAATGTGTGTCCGCAATGCGAAGTGTAAGATCATATGACTCTTTGTACTCAAATGCCTAATACATCATGGAGTTTCATTGACTGAAAACAAAACGGCCCATTTTCTATAAAACCATGATCTTGACAAGCTACAGCACTTAGTAGGTTAAGGATGCGTGCATGTTCAAAAATAAACACGCAAGTGTAAAAACCGAAAGTTTTAATTACCAACTATACCGCATAAAATAAACATAACTGACAAGAGCATGATGTTGGACACTCATGTGCCGCCAAAACATCTCTTACCCGGCGCAAAAGTATTTCTAAAGGCTGCTTGTGGTATCTGATATCAGCAGGTTACCAGCCGAA
Organism: Macrothele yani; assembly: GCA_039090855.1. Classification (NCBI taxonomy): domain Eukaryota; kingdom Metazoa; phylum Arthropoda; class Arachnida; order Araneae; family Macrothelidae; genus Macrothele; species Macrothele yani. The sequence continues at coordinate 198,147,493 of CM077034.1, read as the reverse complement.
CGTATACGTCATGTAAGTTACGTGGGCCACAGACCGGAGAGGTCTGGGGCCAGCAACCATCATTTTTGCAGGGTTCAAGGCAGTGAATTTTGTGACATATTACTCTCGTTACCTGTATTCAATTTACCAGAGAATTGTTGCACAATACCTCTTCTGCTGTCTCGTACCAGATGTTCCTGAGATTTTAATGTCACCAGTAAGGCAAGACGACCGGTATTTCGTTTCTAATAACTCGCCGCCGCCATAGGTTGTCGGTAGCTGTGCAATTATCCTATGCTACGGGAAATGCGATGTCGAGGCCAAGAGTTCACAAAAGACTAAACGACAAGGTTCTATATGTATAAAGTCCAATGGAATATATCCGACTCGCCGTATTCTTCAGCGGGGTTGCATATTAATTGGGGCCGACAAGAGCATGACTGAAAAACTAGTCAATGTTCGGCAGTTCAGTGACGATTCATGGTGCATCTAAAACACGGATACTCGAGGTGTACGCATTTCCCAAGAGACAGGAAGCCGAAACATTTCCTCAAGGACTTCGGAAATTGACCACTACACCGGTGTATTCCTGGTTTGGTCTAGGGTTAAGTTAAATGGATGCACGACATTTCATGTGTTTCTAAGAAGCACCAAAACTGCTGCACCCATGAGGATGACATCCTATAAATCGTTGTACGGTTTGCAGCATAGGTTTCGGCTCCCAGTTCCCTTTTATGCACCCATAACGCAGGTTCCCAAAGGTGTCGGATAGTCGATGAATACATGAAGCGTGATGATTCACAGGATGGTGTGGTCCGCAACATCACTGAACCTAAACCCGATCAAACAAATCATGTCTGGGATTCTCTCGAAAGAGTAAATAAACGATTAATTTGCGCTTTATAGAATTTCTAAACCGCAAATTTAGGGAAACATTTCTTAAATACTTTTCCCTGTAATCCTTCTTTCCCACAATTTTCCTCCATGTATTACTACGTTCAGCAAACTACAATAACTCAAGTCTGAAAAGGAAATGTTTATGCCGATATTACTCCAAGTTCCAAGATCTCCACAGAGTAATTCCAAAATTGTGGGAACTCAACCACCTGTATTGGCGTCGACTGCACGAAGTGCATTTATTTTAATAGTAAAGAGACAGGAAATTTTTAGCATCCTTCTGTCGCCTTCTGCTATGCAGTTCGCTTTTTCGTACGTCGTTATAGAAAATCAAACGAAAACATTTTAATAATATACAATGTTTTTGAAACTCATCTGTTAGCAAATGTTATGTGGTTAACTACTTCCGAATCTACTCATTAGAAATTTCATAAATTCAAACAGTTCTTAAGTTTAAGACAAGTGTTTTGATCATAACTGAATACTATCTACTAATAATGTTCTTCCTACCCATTAAATTATTACTACAGAATCGTCATTCCATTATATTTTACTGAGTTGTTTCCATGTAACATTATACTTCACAGGATGAAAAACCTAATATTCAATGCATTCAGTCTTATATGAACAAAATATTATAGATACCATAATTTTTTTCTTTGTTTTTCAGAACATTTCGATGAAGGAACACTTAAATTAGCCTTTGACTAGGCTTTTAACAGAACTCTTCTGCCAAGTAGTCGTGTGCCTTGCCTACCAGTTAGGTATGCCAAGTTTACTTTATGAATTTTGAGTATCCCGTTCGTGCGCTTCATCCAAAATATACATTTTGTCGGTAAATTTTGCCATCAATTTTTAGTCACCCTACAGCTGTGTAACGATCTGATAACAGTGAAAATAGAATATATTGATATTCTGGCACAAAAAAAAGTTTCATCCATGTGGTTCGAACGGAAAAGAAATTCATAGGAATTAAGAAAGCAAATCATTCTGCACTTGAAACCAACGAATTCGTCAAATGTCATAACTTCCATAGTATCAAGTCCTTCGTTACGATTTGATTCACCACAAGTAAGGAAATCTTTTCACATGCTCGGATGAATGGAACTGTCTGTGAGTTTTGAACATATTGTTTTATCTATTAAAATACATTCCTTGATTTGGCCGTTGCATGATAATATGTCATGCACCCTAATCACTTTCTTTCTCCGCCAACTGATTTTTTGTATTCATCTAAAAAGCTACAGATGCCGTTCTTTGTACAATTAAATCCTTGTCTTATGCCTCTGCTTAGCTCTCTTCCAGTTACTTCATTAGAAGTATAAGATTATATATTCTCCCAGTCATAGAGCAGACTCTTATGACATGAATTTTTGCGTTCGCTGTACCCGTTACGTCTACGGAATTTTCACCTATCAAACCACATGAAGAGCAGTATTTTCGCACCCTTATATCATACGATCTGCAATAGAAGCGCATGATTATTTCACCGTTTTGTTTATGCAACAAGCGTGTGTTTTGCGACAGAAGTACCTTAGTCATTTGTGCGTCCAGGGCAAAACTTAGAAGACTTTGATATGGTTACCGAGGAATTCCACATGAAATGTAAAGCACAATGATAACGTCCCATAAACGAAAATTCCAAACCATGTACGGTGCTGTGCAAAACTTAAGAACGAACCTGAAATGTAAGTTCACGCCGAAAACAGGAAGGCCATTGAAACGCAAATTAACTCAGGACCGTGTCTGGGAACAGGACAAGAACACATACATAATAACGGCGCACGCCTTGTGGTTTGCGTTACATGCGAACAAAATGCGCTCACGCGTGACATGCGTGACAGGCGACATGCGTCACACCGTCTGTCACCAGACGGTGTACATAAGTTTTACAGGCATTCGTTTGTGTTTATTGAGTGCTAGAGACTACGAAATGGCCTGTCGAGAACATCCTGATGATTTTACTCGATACGAAAAATTTGGGGTGATCCAGGAGGAGTGAATTGCGATGAGTGTTGACAAATAGTACGGCTTCTCCCATTGTTTCATATTGTGTGTGTGGTCGACGTTCAGGATTACAGGTACAGCTGTGCGAAAGACCGGTAGGTTGACCTAAAAAAATACCTTACGAAGGATCTCTATGTGCTTTTACAGGACAGGAAGGATCGACATCATACGGCAAGTTACTTCGCAAAATAACTGAATGTGAGCACAAGAAGCACAGCATCGCGGTTTACAGTTACCAGATGACACACAAGGGTAGACTGTTCGCCTGACGATCAGTACGCTGTGATCCATTAAAACTGCTCACCGGAGACAATGTTTAAATTGTCCATATAACATACGGGCTGGACAGCAGAACAGTGATTTTTACTGATCAGAGTAGAATTAGTCTCTATAACGATTCTGTACGTCAGCTAATCTGGCGTGATGTAGGCACTATGTTTCACCCCCAGAACATCAATTGAATAAATTGATATGGCGGCCGCGGTGTTCTCGTATGGGGAGGCATTCTTATCGATGGATGTACGGAGCTCAGATAACGGAAGGATATAATCTAACAGGTGCGTGATACTCTAAAGATATAATTCTTCCCTATGTTAGTCTCTTCCTAGGTGCCATTGGTCCTCAGTTAGTGTTAATGGAGGATAACGCCACATCCCGTAGTATGGTGGATGTTGATTTGATGTTGTAAAATGAAGACATTCAGCGGACGGATTGGCCAGCACGTATACCCTACCTAAATCCCATAGGACACGTGCAAGACGTTCTGTGATGACGCGCTAAAGCATGTCAACACAAGCCGGAAACATTCCAACAGATGAAGACGACGCTGACGGAAGGATAGACGATGTTACCGTAAGACCTCATCAAAAGCCCATTGAAATTCATTCATTAATGTGACGGGTAAACATATCCTCTACTGGGTACCTCCTCTTTCATTTGTACCGTGTTTGTCAGTTATGCATCTTTATCATGGCACCCAATTCTATGTAGCTAATTCTGAAAACAGTTCCACTCTATCCTTTCGAATCTGCAGTTGTATCGGTGTTGTTTCTGCCATCTTTTCGGTAATTAATGAAGCTCTTATGGTTTGAATTTATCATGCCCAGGCCACTCCTGTTCAATTCCAGATATCTAATCCTGACTCGTCCTTAAGTTTTGCACACCAGTTTATGTCGATATATAAAATATGTGTTCACTCTGAAAATAGCGTTGGAGTCCTAAAAGAATATTAAATGCTCTTGAAGAATCAAAGATCGAAAAATAACGATCGCAACTTTTTTCTTGTTGCAAGTTGCAACTTGGCAGCCAAGGAGATTAAATATATCTCTACAGACCGGTTCAGCTGGATCAGGTGTCACCGTGATGGAAGACAGTGTGAACGATGGCACAAAGATGTCGCGTTTGTTTGTGTCGTCTACGAATGAAGAACAACGTGGTGTAGACCGATTTTTGTGGGCTATGGGTAAAACTCCAATGGAAATTAGCAAATAAATATTCAGTGTGATGTGGTGATTGCCTTCAGAGGGCCGTGGCTAACTCAACGATTCACCACGTTCCGGTCAACCTGTAACCGCGTCATCACCTGCTACTAGGAGAGGCACGGAGAAGGCTATTCTGAGTGACCGTTCTGATCCATCTGCGCACCTTTGGGAAAAAAGTTCAACATTTCGTATGGTATAGCGTACGGTATTGCACATGACAAATTGTAATTCTCAAGTTCAGTCCGTGGTGAGTGCACAAGAGCTTGACAGACGACCAGAAGGGACAGAGAATGATGTCGTCCTTGGAGCACGTGATCCGTTACGCAGCATGACATGAATATCTTGCAGGTGTAGTGACGGGCAATGAGTCCTGGACGTGCGACTACACACCCCATACAAAGAAAGCTAATATGGTGTGGAAACATTCTTAATCCCTGACACCAAAAACACTAAGAGCAAACCATCCTGCACAGAAAGTCTCCATGACGGTATTCTGCGATATGCATGACGTTCTTCTGGTGGAGTTTCATCCAACGGGTACCACCGTGAATGCAAAAATTTACTCTAACACATAGACAAAGTTGTGTCACGCCCTTCGTTACCAAAGATCCAATTCAGACGATGCAAATGTCGGACTTCATGACAAAGCCCGCCCACATGTTGCACAACACGTTCGTGACAAAATTTTTCAGTTTGGCTGGGAGGTGCACAGACAGTAGAGTACGGAACTGGTTCCTTCAGACTTTTACCTTTTTGGTCCCTTGAAGAAAAATCCCTGGTAGGCCAACGCTTAGGTTCAGCTGATGAAGTCAAATCGGTTGTTCACAGTTGTCTGAGGTGATCTTTGTTCACACCAGTAAACGGACATTTGTGAGCAAGGTATTATAAAACTGGTACCACGCTTTGATAAATGTCGCGAGCTTCTCGGCTGTTATATTAAAAAATAGCTGAGAAATGTAGTTTCCTATACATATGCATTGTTTTGCCTATTTTTTAAACTGTGGCAAAAAATAATAGTGTGGTTTTCTTTTTGATCCACGCTCGTAAAATGATGACACAACGAAAAACAGTAAACTGAATTGTATCATTTGAATCGTTTGTTAAAAAATGGCAGCCACAGTTAGAAAACGGCGTTACGATTCTTTCCACCGCAAAACATTGACGTCACTTCATTTACAAATTAATTATTGTTCCTATTTAGTTATCCAAACGAGAAGATTAAATTAATACCGTATACAAAATACGAAAAAAAAATAACAACCGATAACAGCGGGACGGGCTTTGACTGCTGCGAGAGGTGCATTCCCACCAGGCACTCATTGCAAAGGCCCGCCCAGATGTACACAGTTTTTTAAATAAAAAAGGTATGAAAAAAGAAAGATAAAATACCTTGCTAAAATTGGAATGATGATTGAAAAAGATGAAAAGTGTGGCGCACACTGTTCGATCCAAACCACCATAACGCAGTATTGCTTCAATTAAGTGCAAAAATGAGCGTTCTTCATGGTGTTTTCTTCAAGCCGATTGTCTATGTAGTATTTACGTTGTAAATATTTCTTATGCGCAATTCATAAAAACTTTTACAGAAAAAATAGAGCATTATGGGGCGTCCTTATATGAAGTCGAATCGAGCGCCAGGGATACCAAAGTTAGTTCTGTCTTTTTGTAATTCCTTAGGAATAAGACACTGATTATTTACATAAAGTAATATCCACGCTTTCTGTTGGTGATCGTTTCACTTTAGAGATATAAATTCACGAAATATAAAAATATATTAAATTAAGCTAGGGAGAAACAAGAAACCATATTGTAAAAACACCCTCTTCTATCTGCTTTGTTCTAGTGTCGCATTCTGGTTCCAAGAAGTACATCATCTACGGTGTTAAATTGTAAATCGTAGAAATCCAAATACAAACACATATTAAAAAATCGTTTTACCACAAAAGCGAAAATCTTCGGCATTATTTTGTTACATTTGCAGATTTAAAAACGTTTAATGTAATGTAAATCATAATATAATTATTATACATAACTACAAATTTACATATTTGCTACTTGTTCAGTATCTATTCAGGCAATTTAAAAACAACTTGTAGATGACTTGTTGCTGTCGAGAAGTTTTGAAATACAGCGTTATGGAAACTGAGCTTAGGATCATTTCTCACTCTGTTGCAGGAAACACTAAGTGTTTCTGGGTAGTGAGTTGCTCTGAAGAACGTGTTAATTATCTTCAGTGTGGAAAATCAACGTATACAAATTCAAAACTGACTTAATACATAGACAAAGGGTCATCTGCAGTCCATTATAATGCGATGACTTCGTTCGTCCATATCCTATGACTATGCACTTTTTATTCATCATATTAACAAGTTGAACTATTTACAGCACATGATTTTCTTACTTATGATTGGTTGGGTATCTTTTGGCCATTCCTTCCTGGTTTTATTTCGGTTTGGTGTGTTTCTATTGTACCCTTTACTAGATGCAAGAGCTGTTGACTTACATACGATTTGTATTCTCTGTCTCCACTTCCACTGAGGACCAAAGTGACATGCTCCGATTATACCTATCGTAAACTGTACAATTCCGTTTATTTATGCAAAGTAGTTACATTGATATAATGCAAATTATTAATTGATCCCAAATTCTCGAACTAGTATTTGTCTGCGTGCTACGTATTCTAAGCTTCGATCTTAGTGTTGTTTTATTCTAAGCTTCGATCTCTGCGTGCTACGTATTCTAAGCTTCGATCTTAGTGTTGTAAATATATTACACAAATTTTAAGTTCAAAAATTGCCCTATTCTTCACTACGTGGATTTATGTCGAACCTCTTGTCATGGTTAAAACATTAAATAACTTTTTTGGTGTTAGCCCAACGTTCATTTCAACAATGTAAAATTTATAGCAAATGCACCGGAACAGGAGCGTGCATGTTCCAAATGAGTTCAGCCTGATTTTCTCGGTGTAGAGCTGACGTTGACATTGGTTTTTAACTGGAGAGAACAGGTGTTTCCACTATATGCTTTGTCTCTTGTTTTCCAGTTCACAGTTATGAACTGGTTTTAGAATCTGAGATTTTGCTTCCTCGTCGTCCGTTACAATCCACTCCAAAACACTCGCATCTTCTTCATAAATTTTCAGCAATTGAGTCGCAATCTACAAGCGTTACTTTTTGTGCAGATCACTAAGCTGTTTCGGTGCACATCTTGCGCACACTTAAGGGTACCACAACTCAACCTGCGCTATGGCATCGGCGGATCCATAGCGGATATCTAAATGTGCGGCAACAGTGAAGAACACATTCCGTCGGTCGTCTCTGATCAAGCTATTCGTCTTGTCTATAGGGGAGTGTTGTTGGCCGATGAAATCGAGCTTCGTGCGCTCGCGTCATTTAGACATGTTCTTCCCGCTTTAACCTTTTCAACCCATTCATAATATTTTCATTGAGTGATGCTGGTTTCACTTCCATACTGAGCAAACATATTTTGCAAATTTCAGGAAGTTTCATTTCCTAGGACCAAAGAAATTTCTCAACGGCGAGTTGTGTGCCTCAAACCGCCACCCACCCTCTAGCTGAGCGTCCATGTTTATTCGATCATGTGCATTTAACTTGATCTTGGCTTTAATGCTCTAACTACTCAATGCAGAATTCTGCGCTGTTCGTGTTAGAATTACGCATAAGCCATTGCGAACGTGTTGTACGGCGTCATCTTAAATCCGTGGCGGGTATCGCGTGATTTTCAAATTGCTTTTACTTTTTGGTAAACCTACCTACAATTTGCTTATTCAAGTATTCAAGAATATCACGAGTAATGCATTTTGGTGCAACTGAATTACATTATCATAAAGAGGAACATATTTTTCAGTTAAATATAATAAAAAAAGAATTCATTAATAATGTATATTTACCCAAGTCGTGGGGAGCACACTATTTGCTCAGCTTTTCTGAAAGCCATTTAGTTGGCTTGCATTTAAAAAAGTGTTATCGTTTAGCCGTCCGTAATTTTTTAATATTTTGGACCACCCTCCAGCATGTCACATTTTGTCCGATTTTTGACACTCGACCCCCCTAAAAGTACATCCTAATTCTCGCAAACCCCGCTTTTTTAACGATTGCTTTTAGTAGTCCGTTGAGAAACAGAAAGAAAACGTAATTATTTAAAGGGAATCTTCCACATTTTTACACATTTTCTTCCGAAAATATTAATTATCTAACCACTCATTTATTCACAAATGCTAAACGAACTTTATCGTTCTGAAATAAAGATCTAAAAATGAACGCATGCAGTCAAAGTTGCAACACTCCCGATCATACTATCTACAAAACACGATAGATTTGGTAGTACAAATACGAGAAATTAATTTTGTGATTTAGCTAAATATCATAAGAAATCTGAAGTAATTTATACTTTTTTTTAACTATCAAAAGAAGAAACAAGAAAGATGACACCTGATTTTCGGGTATCATGAGCAAGTCTTTTAAATCCGTTCTGACGCGGATTAAATTTACCAAAGTTATTCAAAATCAATTGAACTGATATGGAAAACAGTAGTATCTGACCGAGGAAAGAAGTTTTCATACGGGTTTTTATCTCGCAGATATCGCTCTAAACGGAAACGTCAGGAGACTCCTTCTGGTGGCAGACTTGGGCGTTAACAAAAAATTGAAATTATGTACGAAACATTTCGCAACGGAAACGCCCTCCTACAAAGAAAGAATTTTTCAAATCGGGCTTTTAGAAGCAGATATATCTACAAATATAGAATATGCATCTACGGCCCCAGGCGGAAAACCATGCATTATTTTAAGAAGAAAGTATTTTCAAAAGGTTTTTTGATGTTAGCTGTATCTGTCTACGAAATAATTTTTCAATTGAGTTTTCAGGATCTGAGATTTTACTGCACATACATCAGACGCAGAAATTAACTCCTACGTCACCTGGAGGCCAAAATGTTCTTTATGAAATATTACATATTACATGCAAAACATTTCTTCTCAGCAGCTGTAGCCGGTGAAAAAAGAATGTTTAAATCATAGTTTTAGAAGCAGAGGTGTCGAGGAAAACGCAGTTTGTCTTTACTCCCTTGCGGGAGGGATGTCTATGCATTACTTGAAAATTTTGAAATTATATGATCAACATTTTACACTGGAAACGCTGTCTGAAAAAGAACATTTTTATCAAATCCGACTTCTAGAGCCAGAAATATTGACAGAAATAAGAGAGATATCTACGGCCTCTGCTGGAGAAACAATGCATTATTTTAAGAAGAAAATAATCTTAAATGTTTATCGGCATAAGCGGTCTCGGTTCACTAAAGATTTTTTTTTAATCGGGGTTTTAGAATCTGAGATTTTGCAGCAAATACTAACGAAGCAGAAATTTAATTCTTACGCCCCCTGGTGGCGAAACCATATTTTATAAAAAAAAAATAGAAATCACAACATAAAAAAAAATTCGGAAGCAGCTGTATCCGGTGCTGGAAGAATTTTTCAAATCTTTGTTTTAGAAGCAGAGATATCGATGAAAGCGCCACTTACCTTTACTCCCCTAGCGGAAAGTCAATCAATTACTTGAAATTTTAAAATTATATTAGAAGCATGTTGAACCCTGAAAATCTGTCCAACAAAGAGAAATTTTTCAATTCGGACCGTTAGAAGCAGCGATATTGACAAAAGCAGGATATACAGGGTGTCCGAGAATTATTGGACACATTAGAAAATTATATAAAATAAAACATTAAACAGATACCAAAAAAAACGGACTAAACTAACTTACAATGTAACTACACAAGTGAATAAATTTCGATGTGAGGTCCTTTGGCTGCCCGTAGTACGTCCAAGCGTTACTCGATTTTATGCCATGTATTGGCAAGCATCTCTGCAGTTATGGAATTAACAGCAGCTGTCATACGCTGCTTCAGTTCCTGCAAATCAGTACAAGTCGTCGGATAGACACGATCCTTCACATCACTCAACATGAAATATTCCAATGGAGTTAGATCTGGAGAACGAGGAGACCACGGAATGGGACTACCACGTCCACTCCATCTGGTGAGGAAATGACAATTTAGGCACTTACGTACACACGTTAACCAATGCGGAGGCGAGCCGTCTTGTTGGAAAACGACGTTGTCATATCTTTTGATCTGGGGTATAGCGAAATGTTCTAGCAAATCTAAGTATAGGTCACCATTTATGTTTTTTTCTCAGAAAAAGAAAGGGCCAATCACTTCTCTTTTGATAAAGCGCACCACACATTAACTTTTGGAGAATCACGTTCCAGTTCAATAGCAGCATGAGGCTGTTCACTTCCCCATATCCTACAGTTTTGATGATTCACAATACCTGATACATGAAATGTGCATTCATCGCTAAATATTCCAGTACTGAGAAAGTTTTCGTCGTTTTCCACTCGATTCACCATATCCACAGCGAAATCGTATCGCAGAGTGTGATCATTTACATGCATCTTTGGCATTATTTGAATTTTATAAGCATGGAACTTTAATTTCATGTGCAACATATAGTGAACTGTCGATTTCGGAATGCACAGTACTCCGCTTGCTTTACGAACGGATCTCCTGGGGCTTCGCCGGAAACTTTCATTTACTTGTTCAACCGTCTCACCGCTGACGTTAGGCCTACCGGCTCCTCCACGAAGTTTCACATTGTCAGCTTCTTTAAACTGTTTTATCCACCGCTTAATTGATCTCGTTGACGGAGGATTACAACCATACTCTAAACGGTCCCGTCTTTTAACTTTAATGACCGACTTTAATTCCGCAAACCATAACACACAAATCGCCTTGTGCTGTACGGATGACAAGGTTACTGCTTGCGCATTTCTCATACATTCCTCATCAGGGCACACCTAGCGCCATGTCTCGGATTCTGGGTAAAACAATTCTGCTAAACGAAAAAATATAGAAACCGTGTTAGTAATACGTGACATAGAAAAACAGACAATGCTCATAGCTTCTTTTGTACATAATTTTGTAATGTGTCCAATATTTCTCGGACACCTTGTATATCTATGCCCCTGGCGGAAAAGATATACATTATTTTAAAAAGAAAACATTCCGAAACGTTTTGTCTACGTGAGTATAATCAGTCCACGAAATAATTTCTTCAATCTAGATTTTAGAAGCTCAGATTTTGCTGCAAATATATCAAAAGCAGAAATCAAGCTTGCGCCAGCTCGTTGTCAAACCATTTTATACCAAAAGCTAGAAATTATATGTAAAATATTTCTCATCACGCGCTATGTCCGAGGAAGCCAAAAAAATTGAAATCGGAGATTTAGAAACAGAGATATCTAGGGAAAACTCAATAACTTTTACGCCCACTACCGGAGCACCCATGCGTAACTTGAAAAATGCGACTAATCTTAAAAATATCTTCGACACGATTGAGATAGAAAAATTAAATAGTTTTTTTAATTCTGTGTTTAGAAGGAAATATATGTATTGGAATGTGATTTGAATTCGATATCATCTGTTTTACGCCCTCTAGCGGCGACATTTCGCATCGAAAAAAACAAACAAAATAAAGGTTCATCATTCGCACAGTATAAGCTTCCTAATGCAAAAGGAATTTTTCAAATCGGACTGTTAGTTGCAGAGATATCCCGTCTACAGACGGACGGACAGAACGATAACGTAAGCACGATTTTTTTATAAAAGACGTGCTAAAAAGACAAAACAAAACAAACAAATATCATCCATTATATGATTGCCGCTGGACGTCCGAATTACTGAACCTTCCCCCTGCCCCATGTCACATTTGGTCCGGTTGCCAGGAACCCTACCCTCCCACTGTAAACTCGGACGTACTTTATGGACAGCACCAACGTCTTTGTGATCGATACACACCTCATATTTTGGCATCTCATATATCGACCGAAAGATGGCAGCACGTAAGAGTACATTTCTGGATATCGGGGAACCCTGGAATATATTGTGAGACTTATTTTCATTTGGAACTAAGAGTAAGATCATATATTGCTTTAAATGTTGTACACCCGGACAAGTCAAATATTAACGTAGATAAGATTGGGATTATTTTTCAATCTGGAAAAAATAATACCTTTCACGTGCTCTGTTGATTACACAATCTACGCAGGAAACTACTCCTCACCAAATGTGTTGGAAGACAGTTAAAAAGGACTACAGTTGTGCACAGAAGTATTTTTATCTTTAGCACTGCATATGTATTTCTTATATGTTACCTCGTGCCTAGCATTAAACTTATAGTATTGGAGAAAAGGTATCCATGCACGCTTCTTTTCAAACCTGTAAAAACCATACATTTCAGTACGAGAGATTTTCACTTGCTCATTGCTTGGGGCAGAGTGATTTGTTATCATATATTTTATCATACTGAATCAAATTTTGGTATAAGTTGAAAGGTTAACGTACAAAGCACAGTTTCGTATGACACATAAAAATGTTCAATGCAGTGTTTTAATATACCGCTTTGCAGGTTCTTACACTATTTCTGGGAATCTCATTTTGCTTTATTTGTCGAGAGAAAAATTATCTCTTGAGCTCGTTATGAGAAATAGAGTGAAGATAGAAATTTCTGTTGTCAGTGGAGTATTGATGCGCGAGTTTTACTACAAATGTCATGGAAGGTTAGTCTTTATAAATATACATTAAAAATAAATTAAAAAATCAGTAAAGTACATCAGAAAAGATTTTCCAAATGGAATCTGAAATTATTTTTCTTATGTTTACGTTGATTCATTTTATCTTCAAGAACGGTTTGTGTGAGAGCCATTATAATTGCCCACATTATAAAATTGCTGCTAATAAAAACAACGTGACGCGTGTAGGAAGTTGCAGCATTGATGATGTAACTTCAGTTATCAGTGAAGCAAAAGAAAATGTAGATAGATATAGTGGTGTAGAAACACTTAAAAATGTAAATCACCTTATGTACTATATAAAAATTGTAGCACTAGATTTCACGCAAATTTGTGAGTTCCTACTTCATGACGGGACAAAAAGGAAGATAAATGTATAGCATTGCTAACACCAATAATTCTGGGACATACTACTGCACTGTACGTATAGTTGAGGAATCAATCATAAGTATATGTAACCCTCAAGGCCCCGAAATGAATATTAGTCATCAGATAACTACAGAAAGATTTAATCCAGATTTTAAAGCGAGTTTCAATGTGAACTGAATAAAAAATTCGAAGCATAGCATGTTCAGTCTTTTCTTATACAAAGACCAGTCACAAGAATAATTTCACATAGAAACCATTTGCCCATATGCAGAAGAAGCTGAAGTCGATAACATGTTGTTGTCGAGTAAAAGGATTTTAATTATCTGTAATATGAAATCAACGTCTCTGGAATTTAAAATTCTTTTATTGGAGAAACGTGGTAAAATTGACTACAATTTAAATCAATGACAATTAAAAAGAAATTTACGGAATTATGGTACAGTAAAATAAAAAAAAAGTTCATAGTCTTTATAAATAAGATGTTGCACTGATTCACAGGGGCAGCTGGTTGCCTAGTGTGCAACGTTCGTGACTGCCGTTGAGAAGACCTCAGTTTCGATCCCAGGCAGGTACGAACGCTCGATACACGAAATATCCTCTGTGCGTTGGATTGGCACGTTAAGCCGTCGGACTCCGGGTACTGGTCCCCGGTAATAAATAAGGGCGTCTTTCTACCTCGCTTCCGTGTCACTTTCCTATCAGGCACTCTAGCCCAAATCTCTTAGCTTCCTATTTCTAACGGTTCTTTAAGACAAGGGGTCAGACACTCCCTTCCTAAAATCATTTTACATATGAAAAAAAAATAACACTGATTATAATTAATAGAATTTAACAATGTAACTTTTCCTTAGACTTAATATTTCAATTGCATATGCTTATAGCCCATTGAGTTGCTCACGGTGGTCGTTAAACCTCCAATCAAAAAAAAAAATCAAACTGGCACCGCAAGACAATGAATTCCAAACAGTCATTTTAATAAAGGGAAACACTTTTCAGAAAAAACTTCAGTTGTTTTTGTTACCTCTGCATTTTACGTCAACTGTAAGCATGTACATATTTTAGTCAATGAATTTTGTTATGCTCCATGAAACATTTTGAGCTTAGATGGGATACGATATGTTTCTTGAAATCGAAGAAATGATAAAGAAATATGAAACCAGAAATGATGAAACAAAATCTCTACCTTATTCTAATTTTTTTTTTTGGGGAGGGGGGATTTGTTTTTATACAGCACTGCAAACTAATTTTTTCACATGCATTATTACTATACACCGATGAGCCTTTACATCATAACCACCTACCTAATAAACCTCATTGAATCGATTCGATGAGGTGTTGACAGGTATCCTGGGGTATCTGGTACCATAATGTCAACGGTAGTGCTTCCAATTCATATACCTTTCCTGGTGGTGGTTATTTATCGCGAACCTGCTTTTCCAAGTCGAACCACAAATGTTTCATTGGGTACACGTCAGGTGAATTTGGAGGCCATCCGAGTGACCAGCATTTTCCTCGAACCACTTCTTGACGATTCTGGCAGTGTGGAATGGCGCATTACCCTGTTGGTAAACGCCATCATCAGCAGGGACACAGTTGCCATGAGTGGTGAACATGTTCCGCAACGATGTTCAGATACCTGACACATGTCAGGGATTGTGCTATTGGGGTAATGCAACTTCATATCATTTAAACTGCAAGTGGGAAATACGAAAATCCATCCATGTAATATGTACAGATCATAGCTGACAACTTTCTCTTGGGCTGAAAATTCCATGTTCACTGTGTTTACGGATGAAGATATGAGACTAAAGTCGGGTGCCCCATTTCACGTGTATTCGTGCAATGACGTTCAGAATTTCATATATTTTGACGACGCGAGGTAAGGGTTTGCGCGTTCGTTTGATGCTATTATTGCCAGCTAAAGTTTAATGTATTAAATGGAAGACCAAGCATTTTCTTTTTGAGAGAATTTTTTTTATTATTAAATTTTACCGCTTGGTTAAAAAGCAGTTCACACGTTCCTAAAACATCTCGTCTCTTCGTATATAAATAAACTTTTAAAATGGAATTGAGAAACACCAAACCAGAATAGGCGAAGGAACACAGTGATCACGAAAGTGCAACTTCTGTAATTGTTGCGCAAAATATCAGAACATTGTATCCTGTATACACGTAGGCATCTTGATATGGTGAGGAAAATTCGGCAGGTGAAACAATCACGCTCCGATTCACATTCCACAATCCAATATCGAGCATAACACGAACACCGAAATCTGCCAATCTAAGAGAAAAACACTCAAACACGCAATTTTATCTCATCCAGCGTTAACTCTCAATGTGGCAGACATCTGAAGCCAGGAAAAGAAAAACAATATATCCTCCAAAACCATCAACCAGTCAGATAAAATAAATAGAATCATAAGTTCCATCGATCATCCTCACTCAATTTCATGCAGAAAAGACAAAGACTACCCCGTTCAGTTCAAGGGAGATTATCAGGTTCTGCAAGTAGAAGGATGCCCTCTTCAAGGTCTACAAATAGAGACATGTTCAACAAATGCAAAAATCAGTACAGTGTAGCCTTTTGAAATTGAACATCCTAGGCACTATCATTCTTGAGTGTTGGTGAGAACTTTACGAACACCTAAAGAAAAACTTTATAAGAAAATTAACAATAATAATTTTATTATTGTATGAACTTATATTTTAGATAATAATACTGCTAGATGTAAAGTTGACTATGAACAAAAGATGTACGTACGATTCTGAAAGTTTTATGCAGCTAAAAGACACATTTTTTTATTATTATTAGTTGCCCTGTTTCATAAGGCCATGTTCTCTACGAACAATTAATTAGAACTAAAATCACCTTTTCTGCTTTCCCCTCTGTCATCCTCTCAGAATGGATGACCTACCAGTACTTATGTTTTAATTACGTTTAAAAGTTGACTTTAACCTGTACATTCGGATTTGCTGAGGAAATCAATATTTTTTTTAATTTTGGTATTTATTTTAATTGCTGTGAAATTTTCACCAATGCCGTTAAAGCGTGACGTAACATGTGCATCATATTTCGATTATATACAGTGTTGCAAATTAATTAGTTCATTTATAATATGAGTTCACGCTTCCTAAGTAAAAATAAAAGAAGCATTGCGTTTACCTTTTAGAAAAGTTTTCTATTTCGACACACGAAATTTTAAATATCTTTCGTAGAGCAGCAACCATCTAAGAAAATCTTTCAGTCAATAGAAAGAGGCATTAAGTCTTGGACTACCATGGGATGAATAAATTCCAGTTTTTTTAGATGATTTATATATTGTTTCTGGCACTAAGATTTCCCAACAGTTATTTTCGTTTTAGTTGGCATTTACGTTCATACGATGTATGGATTTTGAAGCATACAAAGTGCAGAACGTCATCGAATGTATAACAACAACGGGAACATTCAGTAAAGTTAACATTGTGCAGCTCAAATGTTTTTAAAATCAAAATAAACTTTGGCTAATGTAAAACATTAATAGCAAGCATGAATATAACAACTGCAAATATTTGGTGTAGCGATGAAACAGTATACGTATTTGAAACCCACTTTTCCATCAACGAATGGACGAACTTAGTATTCTCAAAGAAAGCTTTCGTCAAAGCAAAGCACGAATCCTCAATAAAGTATTTCAGCATTTCAGAGTTGGTTTCACACTTATTAATTTTATTCTGCATTTTACTTAACGGGATAAAAATCTTTAATAAAATAACTATTCTTCTTCTTGCTAGATTAATTTTTAGAATTCTTGCATTTTCAAGTTTTAAATATTAATTTCACAAAAGTTTTCATAAATAGCATAATCCTAAGAATTTCAAATGCTTTTAAAATGTACAATTCTGCTTAAAATAATAAGAATGTACTTCGAATCCGAATTTCTTTATTACAATGTATATTTGACGCCAATAAATTCCGATTGTTTTTGTCCCTTTTACTGCTTTTAATTTAGTTGGTGTGCTGTCCCTCTTTATTTTTTATATTCCTGCTTCTTATTTTAGTCTTTAAAGAACTAACAACACTTTATTATTCATTATAGTTTATCCATTCAAACTACATTTCCAGGTTAAAAAATGTGTCGATATTTCCGTAGAAGCTAGAAGGAGCTCTTTCGTTAAGATTTAAATAAATTTTATCGCACAATAAAATAACCGCAGAAATGATACCTACGCATGAAATCAGCGGAAGTGTTAGTTAACGTCTCTATAACACATAAGACGGTAATCATGCGAATTCATTGAATCAGACTCAATTGTCCGCTCACTTGTCTTCTAGGTCGTAGAAAAATGAGTAGCCCATTGACTTCAATTAAGGGTACCAAATTATTCCTCAAGAAGAATGTTTTGTTTTAATTTGTGAAGTCGCCCCGCGGTGGCGTAATTGTCTAAGCAGTGGTTTGTTATCTTTCGGCCGTGATACACCCGGGTTCAAATCCAGGTGAGGCATGGACGTAGTGTTTTTCTTAAAACGGTTTTTCCAATATTTTTGTTCATCGGTTGTTCCGTCTAACTTAGGTTTTCTTTTTCGGTTTTCTATTATTAATGGGTGGTTTATAAAGTGAACATTCTCTGGTTTATACTCGGCTGTTAAAATAATTAACCCGGCAGTTTCAAAGTAAAAACGAAACAAAAAAGCTCACAACTGGTTTTGCAGACAGCATATCGGTTTTGACAATATATTGGAAAACTTATCTGCAGTAAGAAATTAAACCTTAATTCAGTAGATCAGCATATATCATTCAGTATGTGACAAAAGTCCAAAACTTCTCTGAGTACATGACTGAAAAATCTTTAAATTTAAAAATCTTTAAATTTGGAGCTGCGTGAAATCCTTACATCTTGGAACTAATATCTGCTATTTCTGTTTCAATATCACAC
This sequence comes from Macrothele yani, assembly GCA_039090855.1. Classification (NCBI taxonomy): domain Eukaryota; kingdom Metazoa; phylum Arthropoda; class Arachnida; order Araneae; family Macrothelidae; genus Macrothele; species Macrothele yani. Next base: position 198,129,197 of record CM077034.1, on the reverse strand, counting down.
GCTCGATTCGCACTTCCAAATGCACACTGCCGGCCGGTTGGGGCAGTTGTCTAACCGATGCCTTATGACCTGTCCTCCGTGAATGATTCGTTTTCGGATCCCGGGATGCATGGGTGTTGTGTTTGACTTATGGTACTGGTTGTGTCCCTCGCTCGGAAAAAGTAACCCTAAATTAGGGAGGGTTGAATATTTGTATTCCGTTGAGTTGCTCATGGTGGTCGTTAAAACCCCAATGAAAAATATATATATCATGGTGGTCGTTAAAACCCCAATAAAAAATATATATACCATGGTGGTCGTTAAACTCTCAACCGAACACACGCCATCGATTTTCTGATCCGTTCTTGCCACTCAACCGCGGACCAAAGAGAGGGCGACGTAGGAGATTTCAATCCTCTATCGAAAAGCTAGTGTGAAACGGTAGCATTTCATACTCTAAATGCTCAAAATGAGTTTTAACTCCCTCATCCTCAACCGCTTCTGTTACAAATGGATCACAGGCCTACTCTATATTTGGGACGCTCACACGTCTTGTACCTAATTTATGATGATTTGATGTACAAACAACCTCTCACATAAACATGACTTCATTCAGATGAAACATATACAAGTGTACATTAATTACTAAAGTCATTGATACATATGTACAGTTTATTTTGCAAACTCCTTGTGAAGAAACATATTCAAATGAAAAATAAAGCCCAGCTTTTGTCAAGTGTATTTGAGCACTAAGAAAATGTTTTGCAGCTTTATTTAAGAGCAACACTATTCGAAGTTATTTTAAAAACTAATGTATGGTCTTCCTCAACGTTACAAATATATTAAGTTAAAAAAAATGAATTTTTGAACAGCAAACTTGTTGTTTTTTAATGTAAAATAAGTCACCATCTGAAATCAGCCGGTGATCATGTAAAGAATGTCATGCGTGATTATAGCATTTCCATTTTCTCCCCATTACTATGAAACCTCCTCTAGGCTTACATTTTCTATGCTCTTCGTATATTGATCAAATGAATCTCACTTTAAGGTAAAAATGTAAGCAGAAGATATAGATGCATTTACAACCGTTTTTCTTTAGCTTTGGAGCTGTAAATAAAGATACCATTTGAAGTGGGTTTAGTAATATAAGAAAGTGGAAAACAATATTATGATACACAAAAAGACAACATGAGCCAACTTCATGTTAACAGTTTTATACAGAAAAGGCAATAAACAGTTTAATCAGTCTTTCTTAGGGATAAGAATTTAATATTACTCTTCAAAAATGTTACTTACTCTTCGTGGAAGTGATAGCAGAATGGCGTAGAAAGACGTTCTCCATCTTTGGAAATTATAATTTTTTTCACGGGAAAAGCGTATTCTTAAGTTTCTTTCGCTGCTCGCTTTCCAGAGCAAACTTAACTTTTACATTGGTTTCTAAATTGAGGGTCAAGGTGAGAACTTCACAAGAAAATTCAGTCATTAATAATGCAGTGATCACTCTAGGATTAATACGAATTGAAAGGAATTCTGAAATGCACTGTTTAGTTAGCCTTGTTCTTCAATAACGAATTTCCTTTGCTTAAAAACGACAACATAGTTTCATTTGTGTTGAATAGAAATTTTCATAAAAAGTCATTAACCATGATTCTATGGAAATGAAAGATTTTCGAAAAAAATATTTTTCTAAAATATATCGCAGATATATTTTTTTCAAATGACTTAATTTTCATTGTGTTTTCGTAAGGGTTTTATAAGAATTGTAGATTTAATTTCGTGATTTTCACACATGAAGTTTCAATTTCGGATTCATTTTAGGATAATATAAAGATAATTTTTTTACACGAATGTGTACCTCTAATTTTCTTTATATATATGTCATAATTTCGTTTATGTATCAGAAATTCATGAAGTTGATTTCAACACACGTTATTCTAATGTTGAAAGTATGTAACAATTAACTAATTGGACAACAATTTCACATCATTGTCACTGGACTAAATTCTGATTTTAGAATATAAATGGAATACTTATTAGTTTATTCTGGATTATTAAATCTATGAAATTTAGTTAATGAACTGTATTTTGGAAAACGCTGGGAACTGCACCAGAAAGAATATTTTTTATACATTTTATTTGAATGAATTCTTTCCAAACAGCTTTTCTCCAAAGCGGAAATTTCGAATAACCCTTTTTTTAGGAAATATGGGTCGCACGAGTTTAATTTTTCTCGTAGTTCAATGTCTAATAACCTATACAGTGCGCTAAACACAGTTCCGAGACATCTTTGAAGAAAATCTGTGAAGAGAAAAACTGTTTTTATTATAATTAAACTACATGTAACCCAAGTTTACAAAACGTGTCGAAATATACTTCAATCGCTAAAACATCAATTAGTTCAACTTTGCGATAAGTGGCCATTTACACACAAGAAAATCCTTTCCGCAAAATCGTATGACACAAATTTATAGAATTTGAAAAGATACAAATAAAAGGGCTATTTTCTTATTTGTTACGGTTTTTATTTCACATTATTTTTACGTCATGAAGTTACAAAATCGTTGGTGAGCAATGACAGACATTAGAATATCACGATATTTTCCATTACAGTGTGTAGAGGTTTGTCTAAATTTTGTTCAGCAAATCAAATGTTGGAAGAAAATATAAACACTTTTCCGTTTGAGAGTTCGTGCATTCCATAAATACATTACGAGGTGTAGAAAGGAATAAAAGCTTACGGTTTATTTTCGTAAAAAATGGAATGTAATAATATCTGCCAAGAAAAATGCTGAACTCCAACGGCAATGACTTTGAATATTGTGAAAGGTGTTATACGCCTTTAATAGTTGGTTAACGGATGAAACCCGCAGTTTTAGCACAAAATTTCTTGGAACCATTCATTTGAAAGAGGAAGGATGGAAGAATCAGTATCCAGTTTTATTGCCACATTCCCTTGTATGTTATTGTTTTTTTTTTAGTTTTTCTATCTTAGTCGAATAGGTTCGTTTCCAAAGCTTTCGTTTTTTGTTTCACGCTGTCCTGTTTTACATATTTAATGCATTATCACCTTAACATCTAATTTTTTCTATTTGCGGTAGCAGGATGGCGCATTGCTCTAGCACTCAATTTAAATGCTATTATCTATTATTCCATTTAAATATTTTAGCATTTTTTAATTGAAGGAATGTACCGAAGCTTTCCTTCTAATTAAATGAAATAAAATGCAAACCGATGACAGCATTTCAGACATTGTAGCTTTAGAGAGAAAAATGCTTAACTTCCTAGGACCGGCAATATTTTTACTCATTAGGTAGCCCTACTTTAGAATTATTCTTTTGTGTGGCTAGATATTCTGTGCGAAGAACTGATAAAAAAACAACTTTGCAATGATTAATCATTTATGAACTTACAAAACAGCGTGCTTTAAAGACCATTTTTGAGTACTTGGTTCTAATAATTTTATATCAAAAAGTCTGCCGCAGAAGGAAATATTGCATAACATACTACTTGATAAAAGTTCGATTCAATTCGTATATGAGGAATGGAAATACAAAAATTGATTTCAGTGGTTTCATAATTGAAATGTTCTGATGAATAAATTATTAAAGGTTTCACCTTCAATTCTTCTACAGATGTAGACACAGACCAGCCACTGAATTACAAATTTCATGCAGATAAATGTAAACGTCCCTTACACAGGATATATGCAAAATACTTCGTTACAAAATCTAGCCGACTATGCATTTCTACTCCTCCTCAATAAGCGTCTGTAGAGTTGCCCCAATGGGTAAACAAAGTCTCCTTCAGATTTCGATATACGGTTTGCCGTGTGCGACTGATTTGAAAGCAACAACGCCAACTTGTTTCTCAAAAGGTGGGAGGGGGAGGTGAGTTCCTAATTTATTTTGAGAGACCCGAACCGACAGCGCAATGTGCCTTTTGGCAGGTGAAAGAGAAATATAAGAGAGTTAGGAGCAGATTGCACTGATAGAATAGCACGAAAGAAAAGTATGGAAATATTCGAGCACAAGGAGTAAACGGTTTCCCGTTAGTAGTGAAGTTGTAAGCTGCCCTACATACTTACCTGCAACAACAAGCCGTTCCAAGCGATATTTCTCTCAGCAGAAAAATGCCCGGTACACCGCTGCCACACATGAGTACAGGGGGAAAATAAGGGAAGGACACGGGAAAGGGGGAACCTGAAAAAAAAACATCGCTCACAGAATAAGTTTCCCAGAGGAAAATCGACGTTCAACACCGGATAAAACAAAACTGGTCGTTTGCTCAGTGTTCCTCTCGGGTCCGCTATTTGCTTCGTTACTCATCAGCTAATGAGAGAAAAGATTTTTCTCCATTGGCTTAAAAATTTTTTCTCAGGTTTACTTTTGTTGATTCTTGCCTGACATATCAGAATAACCATAGCTATGATGGTGTGAACACAAGATTACAACGAACGAGGTTTAAGTTACTCATTTTGAGTAAACAATAGGAAAACAATAAAAAAGGCCACAATGAGGTTTATTATTATTAGTATTTTTTTATTCCTTATTTATGGAGACGGTAGTATAAGGGCCAATCACTTTTTTCTCGCTACTTGTCTGCTTGTTACGCAATTGTGTGCAACAGTCCAGAAACGTAAGTCCTGTATATTTTTTTCACCAAAACTCCTGATGTCAATTCTTGCTTTCTTCCCATGTGTGAAGAATACCTTCAATCTAGTCCCAGTTATTTTTATTTTTTTTTGAAGTATAACTGTGAACTGGATTATTTTCAGGAATTTTATTTAAAATAGCCTTCGGTCTTTTAAACTTGTCAGTATCATTGATAACATAGTTTAGGGCCTCCATGACAAGAGGATTGAGATGTTTCTTGGCTTTATCGTAATACCTTTGCGTTAGATCATACATAGTATAATGTATATTATTGCTGGAATGTCGTGTATCAAAAGGTGATATACCTCGGATCTCAAATAAGTAGTTCTAAATAAGTATTGCGTGACGACGATCTTTCTGGAACGAGATCGAGGTCTTCTGAGAAAGCTCTTTCGGAGAAACAATACATCCGATGTGCAGCAATTGACCAGTGTATTCAATTACGGTATTCCCGACCCGTATCTCAGGAAACTGTAAGCATTATTTTTTTTTATTGAAGGTTTAACGACCACCGTGAGCATCTCAGTGGGGGTATATAGTCACCGTCCTTAATCTAGGGCCACTACTTCCACGAGGGGTAGAGACCCATTGCCGTAAAACAAACACAACATCCATGCTTCGCCGGGATTCGAACCCGGACCATTTCTCGGTGCCAGCGCAATGATCCCTTCGCCACCTGGAAGGCTACAGGAAATAGAACAGGTTACGTAATGGCGGTAAATAGTTCATCTACAGTGGTTTCCCGAACACCATGACCAGACTTTGCAAGACTGGAGAAAAGTCATGTGGTCAGAAATTTCGAGCTAGAACTTCTCTTGTTCCGAAAACTGGCAGAACGTTAGGTGGAAGCCTTCTGGAAGCAAAGTATCCGGGTTGAATTGTAAACACAACTCAGTGTTCTGGATGCCGTGTAATAGCGTAGGTCACGCCCAGTCGGTAAAGAACGAGTCGCTTGATATTGTTTATTGCTGAAATGACGTGTATCCTCTAATATTTTTTTTGCAAATTGTCCATTCCGTAATGCTGACTTTCCATTCAGCAAATGGCTGCTGCTTATGGACGGCAATGCTCCTGTCAACAGTGCACGATGTGTTCAGCAGTGGGTTTTCGACCACGACAGCCATTTTCCCAATTTCCCACGCAGTCCTCCTGACCGTAGTGCACGATGCGTTTAGCCGTGGTTTTTCGACCACGACAACCATTTTGAATATCTTCCACGCAATGTTGCTGTCCATAGTGCACGATGTGTTCAGCAGAGGTTTTTCTATCACGACAGCTATTTTCGCAATCTTCCCTGTCCTCCGCAATAGCTGCATCTATAACCCATTCAGAATGTATGGGACACTTTAGAAAAAGATATACCGAAAGCAGTTATCCTGTTCCGTGAATTCTGAGCTGCTTAAAATACTGTCTGATGAACGCCTGGTATACTGGTCACATAGATGCAATCGAACGCCGTGCAGAATCTATGTGAAATCGCATACCCGCTATCATCATCATCATCATCATTGTCAACCATTATCAATCCAGTGCTGGACGAAGGTCTCCCCAAGTTTCCTCCACAACGGTCTGTCTTGTGCCAGTCTCCTCCATGTCACTCCCGCATATTTACGAATTTCATCCACCCATCTCCCATGTGGTCTTTTTCTGGGTCTTTTCCTGTCCCTTGGAATCCTATCTAAAATTTCGGCTGTCCATCTATGGTCTGTCCTTCTGGCAGTATGTCCAGCCCATTGCCATTTCAGGGATTTAACCCTGATCATGATGTCTTCCACTCTCGTCATTTTTCGGATCCACGAGTTTCTCTTCTTATCTCTCCTGGTTATACCAAGCATGCACCTCTCCATGCTTCTTTGAGTTGTCTGCAGCCTTTGTATGTCTCTTTTAGTTAAGGTCCACGTCTCTGCACCATACGTAAGCACTGGAAGGATGCATTGATCAAACACTTTTCTTTTAATACATAATGGCATATTGCTCTTGAAAATTATGCTGTTTCTACCAAAAGCTCTCCAGGCAAGTTTTGTACGCCGATTAATTTCTTCATCAATGTGACCCTCACTTGATATCTGCTGTCCAAGATAAACATACGTATCTGTTATCTCCAGTTTTTCTCCATCAATCGATAAATCTTTATTTCTTGTAAAAGCATTGAACATCACTTTTGTCTTCTGAAAGTTCATTTTTAATCCCACTTCTTTACTCTTGTCAGCAAGTTCCTGGATCATACTCTGCAGCTCTGATGGGGTAGTTGCAAAAATGACTACGTCATCAGCAAAACGAAGGTGGGTTAGATAATCCCCATTAATCTTTATCCCTTTGTTTTACCAGTTCAGTGATTGAAAGACATTTTCCAATGTGGCATTAAAGAGCTTCGGAGATATGGTGTCACCTTGTCTCACTCAATTTCCAATTTTTATGTGTGTTGTATTTTCAAACAGCCGAATCTTTGCACTTGCATTTTCATAGATGTTATTAATAATATTAATGTATGCATCTTCAATACCGCAGGATTTCAGAGCCGTGGTAACTGCTGATTGTTTCACCGAATCAAAGGCTTTTTCATAATCGATAAAAGCCATGCACAATGGAAGTTCATATTCCCTCGCTCTTTCAATTAGTTCTCTCAGTACGTGGATATGATCTATTGTGCTGTAGCCACTCCTGAATCCAGCTTGTTCTCTCGGTTGAGCCATGTCCAGTGTTACCTTCAAGCGGTGTGAAAGAACTTTAGTGAAGATTTTATAAACCACTGATAGGAGGCTGATAGGTCTGTAGTTCCTGAGATCCTCAATGTCACCTTTTTTATGTAGCAGGATCATTGTAGCATTGTTCCAATCCTCAGGAATCTTCCCTTCATTAAGGCATCGAGTGAAAATTTGGGCGAGTACTGTTTCGATTTCTCCACTTGCTTCTTGTATGATGTCTATAGTAATTCCATCTTCTCCTGGAGCTTTCCCCCGCTTCATGTTCTTGATTGCATGAGCAACTTCTGCTGGGAGGACTGGAAGAACTCTGGTACCTTTCATGATGTCTGGAGTACATGTATCATCCCTTTCATATAATTTGGAGTAGAAATCTTTCACTCTTGTCAAAATTTCGCCTCTATTTCTTGTTATAGAACCATCTTCTTTTCTCAGAGCCATAATCTGTTTTCTTCCCTTGCGGAGATGTCCCTGTGCTATCTTAAGGCTTTGGTTGTTTTCAATTGCTTTCCTCACTAGCTCACAGTTGAATTTCCTTACGTCTTCAGTGATACTTTTTCGTGTTGTCTTGCATAGCTCTATATATTCCACTTTGGAAGTCACATCTTCTTTAGTTGTCCTCATCTCTCTTCTTTTTTGCATCAACATTTTGGTTTTTCCTGATAATTTGTTCACATGCAACTTGTTCTTAGACCCAGCTAATTTTGTTGCTGTTTCCATTAGAGCTTTGGTTACTTTTCTGTTAACTTCCGAAATATCCACTTCTTCCGATGTTAGGCCTTCTAAAGCAGAGAATCTGTTCTTCAGTTCTAACTTGAAAGTATTATGGTGTTTTTTAAGGTTGGTTATGTCAATACATTTTGTTTGTCTTATGAGCTTGCCACGTTCCAGTTTAGTGTTGAGGTGCATCTTACATCTCACCAATCTATGGTCACTACCTGTGTTGAACTTGTTCAGCACACTGTAGTCTTCGATGACGAATTTTTTGTTACACATAATAAAATCAATTTCACTTGTCGTTCCCATTGGATGTCTCCATGTCCATTTCCTGTGTGGCTTTTTCTTGAAAAAGGAGTTCAAGATGAAAATTCCTTCTGCCTCTGCAAACTCAACGAGAGTATTTCCACGCTGGTTTCTGTTGCCGTGACCGAATTTACCTACTGAAGTTTCATTCTGTTGCCGTTGCCCTATTTTTGCATTGAAATCTCCCATAATTATCTTCAAGTGCTGCTTACCTTTATTATTTAGATGACGAATTTCCTCATAAAATTCTTCAATTTCTTCTTCAGGATGACTTGTGGTGGGTGCATAAGTTTGAATAATCTGAGCCTGGTATCTTCTCGATAGTTGGATAACGAGTCGTGCAGCTCTGTCAGAGGAACTTTCAACTTCTACCACTTTGTCCTTCAGTTTCTTGTTTATTATAAATCCAACACCACTAGTTCTTCCAGTATCTGTCCCACGATAATAGAAGAGATGTCCACTTTTCAGTTCAATGAGATCTTCTCCTTTTCTCCTTAACTCACTTAGCCCGACGATGTCCCACTTGATCCTTTGTAGTTCCTCTTCCAATTCAAGAAGCCTTGAATCAGAAGATAGGGAGCGTCCGTTATAGGTAGCCAAGGTCAGCATCAAATGGCAGCCTAGTCCGGTCCTCCGGGGATTCTTAGCACCCTCTGCCTTCATGTCGCACTGGCCGCTGCCTTGGCCAGGTACATTCCAGCTGCCGGAGACTGAGGGCCAAGATTTAAGTTGTAGAGTCATTTGGAGGTGTTTGGCCATAACTCACCACGCTGGCCAAGCGGGTTGGTGAGTGTGGAATAGCATTTCCTCTGATCCCGATGGTATAGTTATACCGCTATTGGCGGTCGTCAGAGACCCTTTAGTGGGAACAGGATGCACCACGAGAAGGCGGGGTTGACATTTGTCAAGGAGAGGCTGTGATGTTACGCATCACCTGACCTTATACCCGCTATACTGCTGGCTAAAGGAAGACCAATCCGGTATTAAATAAATGCTTCCAAGTCAGTTGCCTGTAGTTCTAGGTTTGATTTGGGAAGAAGTTGGGAAACATTATGTCGGCCTCTCTCGCACCTTATAAAAGGTGTTTTCTGTTTTAAAATACCTGCATGGCTCAAGGAATTTAATAAGATTCATTGTAGTCAGAATAATAAAGGCAAACGATGGATCAAATTCGTGTCTACCGTCGGAGTTTTTCAAGTGTTACCTTAAAAATTCTTGTACGTTTTTCTTTCTAAATAAGAATAATGTGTTTTGAATACCGTTCCCTGACCCTACTATATTCTGAAATTTAACGACAATTGCATTTCTCTTTGATTAAGGATTTTGTGCCAACTGAAAAATTCAACAAGAAAGGTATATTCAGCACATGCTACATAAATTAAAGAATCAGACTTTTTCTTTCATACATAATATTGCAATACTTGAGCATTTCCTCATATGTACTCATTTTCAGCAGAAATTATCAGTAGTAATGATTCTAAAATGACGTACGATGTTACGAAACACTGTTCAAGAATAATTTATAAAAAATCAATGTACCATACAGCATTTGTAATACCTTTCACAAACCCTTGCAAAATTTTTAAATTTTTCCATTTCGAAATACTGAGCCATTTCACCCGAGAAACACCAGAGGTATAGAATATGATAATGATACACGCCTTAATTTCAAAAACATCATATGTGTTTGACAGGCAGCAAGTATTATCACGTCCCAGCAATAAGTATCTTGTTCCATGATGTACGATTTCATCAAAAACACAGCGCTGAGTGAAATACTACCTACCTCTGTTAATGTCCTGCGTATCTGGGGAAGGTTACCATACCGCAGTCCCGGAAGTTCCAGAAGAGGCTTGCAGGTGCCTTTGAAAGACATCTCATACATACTTTGATGGGTAATATGCCATGGGTGCTCTATCGCACATGGAACACGGGCGTCACTTGCTGTCAGGCTAGGATGATGTTAGCAGTCAGTGTTAGAATGAAACCATGGCGGAAAACGTTCCACGACATATAATTCAAAATGGAAATATCACTGAATGAATGTAATCCCTTACCGTCAGGTTCCGTTTTGAACATTTGATGTGGCCGGCTATAGGAAGAAATGGCAACCAATAGTAATATGCCATGTTGACAAGCACTGAGCTGCTAATAGACAACTAGAGAAAAACACCTGCGTTCACGTCTTAGCCAAATTCAAACTGGATGGTCGGCGGTACCATGGCACGAACGCAACCCATTGCTATACACCTCAAGATACAATTTTTGACCTCCAGCCAATGCCAGTGGACAAATAGCTAACAGGAATCTAAAAGAAAGATATTTTCATAAGAAATTCGAAGAAAGATGTTTTCCCAAGAAGAGAAATAATACCTGCTCATTTGTATGCTTCTCTTAAATATACTCACTGACAATGAAACTTGCGCACCTAGAAGAAAACATGCTACAACCGCGAAACTTTGCAAATAGCTAGAAGGCTTGCTAGTATGCAAATGATCCACGTTTCGAGCGAGTGCGCATGGCCGCACACCCCTTTGTGGCGCTGCAAACGAGAAACCGACCACCTTATAAACCGGCGTGTAGTCGATGCATCATGAACGCGAAAAGAACCTGACGACGCAAGCAAAAGTACAGCGTGACAATAATGCCGGGAAGACACCGGCGACTTCAATTCACGCAAATTCCAGACTCTCAGAGAGGCCTGGACATCGGGCTGAAAACTGCAGGGTGGTCGGCGCGCCGTATATCCAGCCACGTGCATTGTTCTGTCCATACCGTCTAACTGTGTTGAGAGCAATGGACACTTGACGGTACTGTCACACGGCGGAGCAGCTCCAGACCGACCAGGATCCCCACCGGTAGAGAGGATCGACTGATCGTGCGCCAGACACGAACCGATTCCGGGGACCCTGTCCACTATAGAGACAGGTATAGCGGCACCTGTGTGACTACGAACCATTTCCCGACGCCTCGCGGAAGCGAATCTGCGATCGCAGCGAACCTTACGTGGGAAGCCATTAACACCTAAATATCGCCGGCTCCGTGTGTAATCGTGCCAGGCCTGAACGACGTTGAACGCCACAGACTGGCAACGTCTAGGGTTTAGCGATGCGTGCAGCGTCGGTTTGGGTACAAATGATAATCGTGCCCGGGTGTGGATGTCCCCGGGTTAACGGCACAAATCCAACCTCACTATCGAGCGCCACACCTCCCCTACTGCAGGAATTATGGTATTGTACGTGAATCATTGACAGGCATTTTAGCTAAAAAATGAGAGCCATGCGCTCTCATTCTTGGCCGAGATTCCAGCTGCGCTATGCTAGCAAGATACTACCCGACCGCACATGGATCGGGTTGCCCAGGACTGCATACATCACGTCCAGTCACTTTCATGGCATGTCCTCTCCCCGGACGTGATCTCTATCGATCATTGTGTAGGACAAGTTGAAACGCCGGATACCGCCGTTGTGCACTATCCGGGATTTGGAGCACATGGACCAACCCTTGTGGGCCAGCCTGCCGCAGGACATCAGGCGTATGTTCTCCTATATTCCGGACCGTATTGCAGTATGTATCTCCCGAAGAGGCGATGCGACAATTTTTTGAAAGTACCCAGACTGCGTGCCACAGATCCCTCTGTAATTGTTATGCAGCTCTGTTTTTGCTATCATGTGTATCGTTCATCTGAATCATTACGTCCATAAAATTTCAGTTCCATCTGATACTTCCTTTTTGGTGTGGAAATTACTTGTCCGTCAGTGTATACGACGAAATCAATTATCAGTCCGATTGGTAATGAACTTTAACAGCTTTACAATAACCAGAAGAAAATGTTTAGTTCCAAAACGCAATGTTCTCTCTATCACATTCTAAGTATTATTTTTAAAAGTTACCGCATACCCACCTTATTATTTTTTTCATCCATAAAACCTGTACATAGTGCAATGTTCCTGTCTCCTAGGAAAATTAAATCTCTGATTAAATACTGCATTCAACTAGGAATCTTGATGTGAACTGGGTCTCACGGAATCACATATTTTACCATTTCTGGAAAACGGTTGAATGTGCATTTCATTCTCGCTGAACAATCTTTGAACCTTGCTACAATAATTTCAAGTTGGGAATCTATTCCTAAAATCGGAATAACTCAGCCAAATAAAGGAATTAAAAAATGTATTCTTGTAGTTTATTATATTTTAATTTTGGAATAAAATGCCGAATTTTATGTGTTTTCAGACAAATGTTTGTATCGCTATTAATTGTGATTTCTTTTAATGTCTTAAATCGTTATTTAGCTGCTCTGCTCTTGCTGGAAAAAAACATTTCCAACAGCAATACAGAACGGAACAGAAGGGAAATTCATATTTCTAAACAGACGCAAAAGTATCACTCACCACATTAAGTACTCAATTGTTAAATTTCCAGTTCATAAGCACTGAGAAATTGTGTGAAATTCTTTACATATTTCAAAAAATTGCTTCACCGTTTCATTGCAGTGAATATTATCACATATATTACACTTAAAAAAGTTGAGCAACAAGCCACATACTAAACAACACACCGGAGCCCTAACGTATTATAAGGGAAACAGTGCGCTCTGAGATGGGGCGATGGCAAAACGGAACAGGGAGTGAGCACAGCTGTGCTACCATCTATCTTCCCTTTTAAAAACTAACCCAGGGCCGAACGCTTCCTCTTTGTAAGAATGCAACGAAGAAATTCATTGACTTCACCAAGAAAATGTTCTTTCGCAGTTTCAAAAATCGGTCATGAGACCTTTTTCTTTTTTTAATGTATCAGCTCTTATACAATCAAGCGTCAAACATCGATGTTCAAAAACACCAAGCTGTACTTGGCGTATAGTCTTGTCGCACTGACCTTGATAGCAGAATTTGTTCGATATAATGTCAATCGTGATCTGAAGGCAATACTGTATGGTTACGCGCGAATCGCTGAAATCTTAGCCGGACGGTGAGCAAAATAACACGGATGGCGCGCCTTTTAGTTAGGTCCTGGGGAGAACACTGATTATGTAATGTGTGCTAAAGGAATCTGACCTGTTTTTTTTTTTTTTGGTTTTAGTCAAAAATATCCATATATTTTTATTTCATGATCAGAGTCATGTTGATTTCGAAACATGTTTCGGAGGAGTGAACAGTTTTCTGACACATGCCTATTTCTTTTGATACAACTGCTAAAACATTTCTGCAATAGATTATTTTAATAGTACTAAGAAAAGTGTATTAGTGGGTACCTTAACCACAGATCAATATAACTATTTTCAGTAATAAATTTTAAAAGTAAAGTACATATTTATTATCAAAGCATTAATTTGTCAATCTGTAACATTTTTAAACGTGAACTGTCGTGTTGGCTCATCCGGGCTTTCGCTTGGGTGAGCTCGATTTGTCCAAGAAAGAGTTTAATGTAATCGACTTCCCACAGCGCCGTGTCGTTTTTATCACTTTAATTGTTGGTGTGGCAGGAAACGTGCTAGTTTATAGAAACTTTAGGTCTAATAACTCGTTTTAGAATTATCAGGTACTTAGGTTTCTTTCCCATCACTTGAAAGGGAGAAGCCTCTGTAAACTGGGTAGTGCTCCAAGATGTTAACCAGTGACCTTAGTAATAGCTTTTAACTCTGGCCCGGATTTAATCTGATTTGGACTGCAAACTATGCAGTTTATTGCTTGACTTCTTAGGGTAGACATACAACCAAATGGCTTCTCTTCTATATATCTATGTTTTTTAGACAGGTGGTATTATGTGAATTTAACTGGACTTTATTGTAACTAAATTCGTTCAACTACTTACAAAGGTAATACATTTTAGGGCAGAAAGGATTTAAGAGTTTCTGATGTGAAATGAAAACTAGAAATTATTTTTTGCAGAGCGAAACATTATACAAAAGCAGAACTGGATTAACGAGGATCGCCGATATATGTTGGGAAGCGTATGAGCAGAGTCGAGAGCACGTGACCCCCACTTTAGGAAATTCAAATGCAAGTTCAGCCTGAAATGGGACGACAAATATGAGTGAAAGGCTTATTTGAGTAGCAAATAAATTCAAAGTGGAAAAAACAAATGTTTGTAAACAACACACGCCTTTGTACATATATTTTAGGTTTCTCTGTGATTCGTTTTTGTAAGAAAGTAAAACTGTAGCAAAATGCTATCAATGTGATAATTCATCATATACGCGTAACGGGATGTAAGGTCAGGTGATGCGTAACATCACAGCCTCTCCTTGACAAATGTCAACCCCGCCTTCTCGTGGTACATCCTGTTCCCACTAAAGGGGCTCTGACAACCGCCAATAGCGGTATAACTATAACATCGGGATTAGAGGAAATGCCATCCCACACTCACCAACCCGCTTGGCCAGCGTGGTGAGTTATGGCGAAACCCCTCCAAAATGACTCCACAACTGAAATCTTGGCCCTCAGTCTCTGGCAGCTGGAATGTACCTGGCCAAGGCAGCGGCCAGTGCGATATGAAGGCAGAGGATGCTAAGAATCCCCGGAGGACCGGACTAGGCTGCCATCTGATGCTGACTTTGGCAACTTATAACGGACGCTCCCTATCTTCTGAGTCAAGGCTTCTTCAATTGGAAGAGGAACTACAAAGGATCAAGTGGGACATCGTGGGGCTAAGTGAGGTAAGGATAAAAGCAGAAGATCTCATTGAACTGAAAAGTGGACATATCTTCTACTATCGTGGGACAGATACTGGCAGAACTAGTGGTGTTGGATTTATAATAAACAAGAAACTGAAGGAAAAAGTTGTAGAAGTTGAAAGTTCCTCTGACAGAGCTGCACGACTCGTTATCCAACTCTCGAGAGGAGACCAGGCTCAGATTATTCAAACTTATGCACACACCACAAGTCATGCTGAAGAAGAAATTGAAGAATTTTATGAGGAAATTCGTGATCTAAATAATAAAGGTAAGCAGCACTTGAAGATAATTATGGGAAATTTCAATGCAAAAACAGGGCAACGGCAACAGAATGAAACTTCAGTAGGTAAATTCGGTCACGGCAACAGAAACCAGCGTGGAAATACTCTCGTAGAGTTTGCAGAAGCAGAAGGGTTTTTCTTCTTGAACTCATTTTTCAAGAAAAAGCCACACAGGAAATGGACATGGAGACATCCAAATGGGACGACAAGTGAAATTGATTTTATTATGTGTAACAAAAAATTCGTCATAGAAGACTGCAGTGTGCTAAACAAGTTCAACACAGGCAGTGACCATAGATTGGTGAGATGTAAGATGCACCTCAACACTAAACTCGAACGTAGCAAGCTCATAAGACAAACAAAATGTATTGACATAACCAACCTTAAAAAACACCATAATACCTTTAAATTGGAACTGAAGAACAGATTCTCTGCTTTAGAAGGCCTAACATCGGAAAAAGTGGATATTTCTGATGTTAACAGAAAAGTAACCAAAGCTCTTATGGAAACAGCAACAAAATTAGCTGGCTCTGAGAACAAATTGCATGTGAACAAATTATCAGGAAAAAACAAAATGTTGATGCAAAAAAAAAAAGAGTGATGAGGAAAACTAAAGAAGATGTGACTTCCAAAGTGGAATATATAGAGCTATGCAAGACAGTACGAAAAAGTATCACTGAAGACGTACGGAAATTCAACTGTGAACTAGTAAGGAAGGCAATTGAAAACAACCAAAGCCTAAAGATAGCAAAGGGACATCTCAGTAAGGGGATTATCATCTCAGTAACAGATTATGGCACTGAGAAAAGAAGATGGTTCTGTAACAAGAAATAGAGGCGAAATTTTGACAAGAGTGAAAGATTTCTACTCCAAATTATATGAAAGGGATGATACATGTACTCCAGACATCATGAAAGGTACCAGTACCAGAGTTCTTCCAGTTCTTCTAGCAGAAGTTGCACATGCAATCAAGAACATGAAGCGGGGAAAAGCTCCAGGAGAAGATGGAATTACTGTAGACATCATACAAGAAGCAAGTGGAGAAATCGAAGCAGTACTCGCCCAAATTTTCACTCGATGCCTTAATGAAGGGAAAAATCCTGAGGATTGGAACAACGCTACAATGATCTTGCTACATAAAAAGTGACATTGAGGATCTCAGGAACTACAGACCTATCAGCCTCCTATCAGTGGTTTATAAAATCTTCACTAAAGTTCTTTCACACCGCTTGAAAGTGACACTGGACATGGGTCAACCGAGAGAACAAGCTGGATTCAGGAGTGGCTACAGCACAATAGATCATATCAACGTACTGAGAGAACTAATTGAAAGAGCGAGGGAATATGAACTTCCATTGTGCATGGCTTTTATCGATTATGAAAAAGCCTTTGATTCGGTGAAACCATCAGCAGTTGCAATGGCTCTGAAATCCTGCGGTATTGAAGATGCATACATTATATTATTAATAACATCTATGAAAATGCAAGTGCAAAGATTCGGCTGTTTGAATATACAACACACATAAAAATTGGAAAAGGAGTGAGACAAGGTGACACTATATCTCCGAAGCTCTTTAATGCCACATTGGAAAATGTCTTTCAATCACTGAACTGGGAAAACAAAGGGATAAAGATTAATGGAGATTATCTAACCCACCTTCGTTTTGCTGATGACATAGTCATTTTTGCAACTACCCCATCAGAGCTACAGAGTATGATCCAGGAACTTGCTGACAAGAGTAAAGAAGTGGGATTAAAAATGAACTTTCAGAAGACAAAAGTGATGTACAATGCTTTTACAAGAAATGAGGATTTATCGATTGATGGAGAAAAGCTGGAGATAACAGATACGTACGTTTATCTTGGACAGCAGATATCAAGTGAGGGTCACATTGGTGAAGAAATTAATCGGCGTACAAAACTTGCTTGGAGAGCTTTTAAAAGAAACAGCATAATTTTCAAGAGCAATATGCCATTATGTCTTAAAAGAAAAGTGTTTGATCAATGCATCCTTCCAGTGTTTACGTATGGTGCAGAGACGTGGACCTTAACTAAAAGAGACATACAAAGACTGCAGACAACTCAAAGCAGCATGGAGAGGTGCATGCTTGGTGTAACCAGGAGAGATAAGAAGAGGAACACGTGGATCCGAAAAATGACAAGAGTGGAAGACATCATGATCAGAGTTAAATCCCTGAAATGGCAATGGGCGGGACATACTGCCAGAAGAACAGACCATCGATGGACAGCCGAAATTTTAGATTGGATTCCAAGGGACAGGAAAAGACCCAGAAGAAGGCCACATGGAAGATGGGTGGATGAAATTTGAAAGTATGCGGGAGTGACATGGAGGAGACTGGCACAAGACAGACCGTTGTGGAGGAAACTTGGGAAGACCTTCGTCCAGCAGTGGATTGATAATGGTTGACAATGATGATGATGATGATACGCGTAACATTGTTCATGTACGGTGTAAGTAAAATTATTTATGGTTTTTAAAATAATTTGTGATAAAAGATGGCCTTTATTTCAGAAAACTTAGCATCTTGCCTGAAATATGCTGCACTGTTCGTCATAGTTCATTATCAATAGTGGTTGATTAATAATTCATAATGAAAGCGTTTGTTATGGTCTCAAATGATCCAAATTGTGTGACTTTACAAAGACATTTTACTACAAACAGGAAGTATTATTTTACTATGTAAACCTAATCAGGCCACGACGATCTCATTCCAGGAAGATTGTCGTTGCCCCACATTTACACCTCTTAGACAAACAATATATGGCAGTATTTTCCCACTGATTAGGTCTAGGGATATCTCACGTAATGATGAAATCTTGCGTTCTGAATTTATGGGTCTCCACTAGTAGTCAGCTACAGGCCTCTATCCTATTTTATTAATTCCATTTGTGAATAAAGCAGTAAATATCACCTATATGCCCCGACATCCATTTCTTATGATAAATGCAGTTACATGAAATCAAAACGGGAAATGTATCTGGTATACATGTCCCATTTATTATGACGTTGCATAAATTTTGTATTTGTTTTAGATACATTTATTTCGAAAAACTTCAAAAACTCCAACAAATGGATTCCAAATTTCATGCATATACTTTGTTTACTCAATGGCCTGTGGGTAAAATTTACGTAACATTTCTATAATCCGTAGTATCACGATTTTTGGAATCACAGATTGATGAAATAAATACTTGTTGTCTTCGCTGTTAAAACAAAGTAGAGGAAGTACCCTAAACGAAATTCTCTGAATAGCATTTGTGTTTACAATCTTAGAAGGAAAATGATTCTTAACTTCTAACCTTATGGCCGTATAACTTTTCAGTTCACAAATGGAAAGCTGGATGTGTCGCATTCTTTCACGGCAGCTATTATCAATGTGACGTATTTAGAAACAATCACTATCTCATTTATCTATGCGTGTTCCTAAAACGTTTAGATATAAGTAAATAACACACGTATGCGTATCAGGCTACACAACCGTAACCTGCGTCGTCGAACAATTGCATTTTTCTTATTTTTGAAGCACATTAATACACACAGTTTGGGTAATTCCCCGTCAAGCTTTGGTTTCTTTGATTAAAACCGTTTGCATAAAAATGTTGGAGAATCATGTTCTTCGCAGGTTGTCCGCGTACTCCTGGACAAATGCAAGGAGGACGGCTCTTTCCCATATCAGTTTTCTCCCGCGTGATTCAAAATATTCGAAAGTTTGTTCTGTTTCTGTTCTTTCTCATGCTCTTGACTTGACCTTTTCAGTTCACGTATGAGACAAATTTCTTAGCGGATTGTCGGTGTAGCGCGCAATCATATTCTTTTGAATCTTCTAAAATCTTAAAGCATTTTAATTCTTAGAAAAATCAGATGTATTGTTGGCTATTAAATATTATGTGCACGTGATAATATAGTATTCGACTTTGTCGAGCTTCAGTTTTTTCTTTACGCATAACCTAATTCAAAAATGCAATTTGAATTTTCCAATTATTAGTTTTACTTTTCGTCTTCAAATATTTTTCTCGAAATGCAACATTTAAAGAAACCACGGAGCATTTTAAAACTGTCTTTCTGCATTTCCAAGCTGTTCATTGAATAACGCACACATTTGTTTTTATTGTAATTTATTTCAGTAGCGGCAAAGCGTAATTCCTGAAGGAAAATACTTCGTTGTAGAATCATCTTTTCTGAAACAAACCGTAAATCCCTCTACAATCTGGGCCCATCTCTCTGGAATGGTCGTGAAATATCTTGGAATCATCGTTTTTTCAATTAGAGAATCGAATCTAGCAATCAGAGATTCTCAACAAAATAAATTGCGCCATTATTTCTCGCGCCCTTTTTCAGATACACGAAGAATACTTTTAAATTTTCAGTTTGTCTAGATGTTACGATTTAAATCAAATTATATTCGTTATTGGAAGCCCACTCTACCCATGTGACTGCCAATGATATTTCAGAGGGTGTGGACATGTCACGCTATGTGATGAATGTTTTTCTACTTTGTTTGAAGTAACACGATCTGTAGAGAAGTTGTTCAATACAACCTATTTTATTATGTAGCATACTACTGCTACAGAAACATCTTTCTATTTGCAGCTATGCTAAATGCCATGCAATTTAAAAAACTGGGGTGATACTGTTCTAACGCTCTGTGTAGCCCGCAATTTGTAAATACTGCCAAATAAAGACAGTTATTAAAAAATCCGGAATGATAAGCGTAATTTCTCATGCATTGAACTGTGAAAGCTTTTATTATCTCACGTGCGCAGTTGGGGGACCTTTTCTAATTCAGAGAAGAAAGACATTTTTTTTTTTTTTTTTTTTTTTTTAGACATATTAAAGAAAAGTGTTAAATATGATTTTCCAAGTAGCTTATTCAGTGCAAATCCATGGGATTTGAATTCTCCTGTTTCGTATCATAGTTGAATTAAGCTATCAATCTAGAGAGTAAGAGACGTGAAACATCAAATTTACCGTATTTTTAATTAAGCGTCTCATGCTTGCTGATTATACTCTAAAAATGCCCTTCCTTTTCATGAAGTAATATTGGTTTCCAAATAATTGAGAAATGGTTTTTTTTTCTTCAACTGACTGAAGTGTTAATATTATTAAAACCGAGCAAAGAGGTTATATTCTATCACATTAAATCCCTTGAAAACCGTTACTTTCTAGAGAAAATTGTTAAAACCATAATGTCAAACAGATTTCCGTCCTGTCTATGCTACCACGTCTTTAACAAGAACACCAGCAAGATGTTCTTGAACATAAATATCAAGCGTCTGCTGAGGACTTTAAGTTTATTTTTAATATAATAAATTAATTTTTCGGATTAATTAGTAAAAGCTGCTAATCAAAAGTTTTAAAAAAAGGAGTTGCCTTTTTTTAAAACTAACAAATTAATAATAATAAGGAGTTCCCTTATTATTATTAATTTGCTTTCATATTTCAAATAATTACATATTCGTCGGTGTACGTACATCGCTGATGTGAAATTAAAATCCGTTTAGACGTTGATTAAATGAAATTCCTTATTTTGAAGTTCTTATTGCATTTTAGATATAGGGTCACGTAAGAACATCTGAGAAAGACCCATGCTATCTGAATCTAACGTTTTTTCTTTTAATGTCTTTCCTTATAAGAACGAATTTCCGATAGAATTCAAAATTTTAACAACGTACGAAAATGGCGGAGGTTTTTTTGCATTTGAAATGTATCCGAAACTGTTGTAAATCACAATGAAGCAGAATATTTTTGAAGAATAAGAATCCTGGCCTAAATGAGATTTTACGTGAAAGTATTACATATGTCCCCAAAGGATTGGAAAGAACAGGAATATTTAGCTGAGGTCGTCCCCTACAAAGTTTGTTTTTCCTTTTTGATCGTATACTGGTTAGTGTGGTGTATCCGAAGAGCCGACGATAAGCCAATTGTATCTGTTGGTTTGAATTCCCCTATTGAAAGAAGATAGGGAATCTCAGAATTTGAAAATAGATACTCCATGGCACTATGTTTTCCGTATATATCTAGTGAATATGATAATTTCATTATCAATGAATTCACACGTAAGAAATTGACACGTTCGTTTACAATTTTGAAAATACTTTCATACTGAGAAATGAAAAAGCTTTATATAAAACTATGTTTATTAAATTTAAATGAAATGTATGTCTATTTCCAACCGAATCCCGTGTTTTACTCCTTGTCTTTTGCCACCTTAGTGTGGTATGTTCTTACAAACATACACTCATTGTCATTAAAATCCCACAAAGAAAAACCGTGCGATTAACGCGAAATTCGGCGAATACTTACGGGGAAGGAAGACATGCAAATGATTAAAGTTTCATGCGATCCGGTGCGTCCAAGACTGGCGCTGCAATCACAAACCTTGGGCTTTATAAAGCGCCCCGCAGGCGACTCCACAGTCGTGTCGAAGTGCATGGTAACAGTCTATTGAGATCCATGAGCTATAGAATGCCAATGAGCAGTCGTAGATGTGCATAATGACAACTGACGGAGTTTGAACAAGGCCATATCATCGGGATGATAGAGGCAGGGACGTCGGCGAGTCAAATTGTCCGCCATTTGGACCTGTTGAACAGTACATTGCGATCGTGTTGGGAACAACGGAGACCGGAAGGCACCCGGACATGGCGGACTGGCTCTGGATGACGCAGACATACCACCAGCAGAGAGTACCGTGAGCTTGTGAGAGCCGCACGCACAGATGCAACGACGTTTTTGCCCAATATCCAGAGACTTGCGGCGGCTGCACACGGGACTCCTGTGTACGCCAGAACCATCTTCAGACGTTGGAGAGCGAAAAAATATGGCGATTCATATGACATTTATAGAAAAAATATTTTGTTGAATGGTTTGCCCAAAACTTTAAATAAGCCAGAGCAACTGCTGCGTATGGCAATATTGACTGTTCGTCATCGGATATTATGCCCCGCCTTCTTCCAGGAATATAAAAATTGGAGCTCTGGAGAGTGACGCTACCTCCTGGGGTCAGAAGATTTCATTTTCCACTTGCACTGGGATAACGGGATGTTGATGGTGTGGCGTCGAGAGCATGAGGTCGTGCCCCATCGTTACAGGTCGGCTCATTTTAAGGCGATGGTTGCTCTCTGATTGTTTGTGCAAAATTCTTGTGGGACGAATTACGTCCCAAAATGTGTCTGGAGAGGTCCTTAACAACAGGCGCTACCGGAATGTGCTGGCAGATCACCTACATGTTTTCGCGGCCTTATCGCATCCTGCGGCGGATGGTCTATTCCAGAAAGAAAATGCAACGCCACGCAAGGCCGCAACCACAAGAGTATGGCTCCGGGAACATTCGTCAAACTTTGGAGCCACAGAGTGGCCCCTAGGGTCCCCGAATGTAAACTCTGTGGTGGATCTTTGGGATGCCGTAGAGAGAATATCCGATCCATTGACTCTGGACCGAAGTCTATGTCAGAGTTGTGGATAATGCTGCAAGAGTCAGAGCGGGAATTACCTCCCGAAGACCCAAGGCATCAGCCTCGGCGTGTTCAGGCTGTTATTCGCAATCGAGAAGCACCAACACGCTGTTAGGTAATGTATATTAGGACAAAGTCCTCTAGAATACTGTTACACACGTTGTAAAGGCAAGTTGGCTTCAATGATAATGGAATATTTATATCTTAACTCCAGAATATTTCTACATGCCCAGTATATTTACATTTAAATGTTGAAAGCTCATATAGGTTATATCCAGTGAGACATAACAATCAGTAATGAAGTATATGGAGGAACACATATTTCGCTCACCTTACTCCGCTTCAGTCCCCTTGGATTGCAATGCATTATGCCTCTTGTCCTGCGTCCACTGCTGTACTACATCATTAAAAGTATTCCCCGTTAAACGTTCAACACAATAACGAATATCACCACAATTTTAAAATAAGGGGGCGATAAGTTAAAATCATTTTGAGACTATTGTTAAGATTAGATTACGTCGACGCAGCCAGAATTTCAGCAGTTGAAACATTTCGCAGTTCTATGCCATGCTATTATGAAGTATCAAGATTATAAATGGAAATATACTTAAGCAGGTATCTCTAATGCTATGTACACTATGTCATGACGAGGCTAATTATCTGTCTTTTTCAGAAAAAAAGGAAATGCTAGGGGCTTTGTGAATTTAGCGTATCATTAATAATTTTATGTTTTGCAAAGCGAGTAAATGAGTAGCTCTGCTAAAATGACAGTGATTCTCAAATCCATTATGTATTTCGAAATTCTGAATAAGTTACGTCGTTAAAGCAAAGTTTAAAGGAGGGATATTGCTGATTGTTATACTGTCTTCTTATATGTTGTTTAGAAGCAATCTCAGTATTCGACGCTTGGATTTCATGTTCATGGTGAAAATATTACGCATACATTTTTCTTCAGTGACTCACCTGATCAAAGAGAGGTATACGGGAGTTGGAAATCATTATGTTGCTATCTAGAAGACAACGCGAAAAACAACTTTTTAGAAAAATGGTAAATCTCTCAGAAGTTATCAACGTAATAAGATGGAAGTTTTTCTTGAAATGCTTCGGTATGCTTCTTCTGATTTCTTCTACTCTGCAATGTCATTTGTGTAATGTGGGGAACAACCTCATAAGATATCGGCGAAAGTCACAGAGATTAGCAAAACTTCTTCGACGCTAGGTAACGCATGTTTCAGAGAAATATACCATACTCCGAAGGTGAAAACAATGAGCATTTGTTCCCCTGGAAGTGAGCTATGCTGCATTAAATTACCCGATCAAATTTAAATTTTAAACTGATGATTCACTGCTTAGGTGTGATCAGTAATATCTTAGATTCCTTTATAATTTCAACACTCAGTCAGGATTATTTAGCGACTGAAAGTTATTGCATTAACTCAAAAAAAAAAAAAAAATTGAATTTAAGTCGTATTACAACGCTTAAACAAGCGTTGGGAGACAAATTACTTTTCAATGTACATACAAGACGGATTAACCAACCACATATAATGAATATATTGTGTTTTTTAATAAAGCACTGAAAGAAATGTAATCCTCTAAGAAGAGGTCATTCTTATTTAATCGATGATCGTACTTTACGAAATGCTTCCCTGCCAGACACGTGATCAGGGTCTCTACCTCGGGTTGACCTTTGCAACCACTAACGTAACACCGCGTCCCGGATGGCAAACTAACACGGAGTCTTTGTGGTATTAGATCATATGCGAGAAATATCGCCGTGTGTTAATCTAGAAGCGTAAAGGGGGTTCCGGAAACGCCTGGATCTCAGCTAGCAGCTCGTATGCTTATCCTCGACTGGGGAACCGAACTATGCTAGTACGCGCATCAATCTCGTATCCTTAACGTCTGACCAAACATAAAACACAACGAATGTCAGAAACTGAAATGAAATACCTGGCCTACTTATCACAAGATGTTGCTGTATCACATCGGAAATTTAGAGTAGTCTGATTGTTTTTAAATAATTACATTTGTTCGTAAATGCAGTGCCCATGAATGTCTTAAAGTGTCTATTAAATTCTGAAAACATACCGCCGTTTAAGCTATAAGAGTAGCTAGCAGTATACGGTTCGTTAAAGTTCACTTCTTATGTTTAACATCGTGTGAATAACTTTTAATATGTCAAAAAATATGAATAAATTTAACTAAGTCAACACTTGATAAATCTACACGTAACAAACACGGACAAACCTTTGCCAACCTACTCCTAACTCCATGGTAAAAATGTGTTTGAAAAAATAGTAACAGGAAATTGTTTTCTTTCATATCCACAAGAAAAGGGATAAAGAAATGTTTCACTTTTTTCAGTGATCAGAGACAAGCATCATATAAATTAACGAACCCGATTTATACAAATGAGTGAATTTGACTGCTAAAATTATTTTTCCTGAATCTTCGGTTTTACTGATATGCTAAAACTTTAATACGTATTTATTAAATACACATTTTGGAAAACCGTCTTAATAGTTGTATAAGTGTCACACCAACACAAAAATGAACATGCATCGAATAGCGAGAGCATTATTATCGCTCGCCTTGCATGACGTTAGATTTCTTCGTGACGCCAAAGCAGCTGTTGTCGGGCGAGGCATGGAAAGTACAAGATTTCTAAAGGTGACTTGTGGTATCTGGTAGCAATACGTAACGAGCTGATCTTTCAGCTCTTGTAAGTTTCATGGTTGAGAATAATGTCTGGTGAATTCGGAGACCAAGGCAGTAATTTAGAAGTTTCCACATTTTCCGTTAACAATTCTGGAGTAATCTACGCAATGTGTCATGATTCATTACTTAAGTACTACTGTAGAGGAATGCGCCCAGTAGTACCAACGCACCGAAAATGTTTACCGGGTCTGAAATTATATTTAAGCAAGCCTTATGGTTTCTTGCACAGGAATAACTGGATCCAGGTTTTTCCAGCAGACCTGTTTGTTATCGTCCACGGTTCGCCCAGGTGCCAGCATTTACCCAAGTAAACAACGCAGATGTACTCGTCCGTTCATATATTAGAGCACCATACGAAATACATCGTACCAACCGGCCTTATTCCAATCGCTTAAAGTCCAAATGTGATGCTCGCGTTCCCATTGTAGGCGATGTTTACGGTAAACCGTCGTAAACATTGGCACTCGAAATGGCCAATGTCTTCACAATTCCATTTTCAGCAAAGGTTCGACGTAAGAGATCAGTCAAAAAGATAGTTGCACTCGCCTGCATTTTTTGTCTAAAATATTTTTGGATGCGACTTGTACTTCCCCCTCGTGGCAGACTGTTAACTTTGCCGACTTGGCGGGAACAGTTCGTCTGTGATCACTCGTTAAAGATGTCGTGTCCGTTGGAAGTAGCTTCCAAATTTGAAATCCGTTCAGTGATTAATTTTTTTAGGGCCAAAAATTTGAACCCCACTAAAATTCCACGCAAATTTATTAAAATGTACGGCGACAAACAATTTTCTTGGAAACGATAGGAAAATGGCGTTCGTTGTTCCAGAAAGGACGCAAGGGTATCGAAAGCGATAACGGGGAGGGAAGGTTGTCAACTTCGACGACAAATAAGAACGTTGCCCTTATTAAGAAATATATTCACGCAAAAAGACAAATCACAGTAAACGAGATCGCGAATGAATTGAATATTTCGCATGGAAGTTTGCACAACATCATGGCCAAGCGTCTTGAGTTTCGAAAAAAATTGTGCTCGATGGATGCCTCGCTTACTCACAGAACAGCACAAGACACAACGTTTTCAAGCAGTTCTCGCTTTTTTGGATCATTATCACAGGAAAGGAAATTAGTTTGGGGACAATTTGGTGAATGGAGACAAGACTCGGTCCCATCACGTCTCACCACAAACGAATCAGACGTCATGTGAGTGGAAATATTTGTGAGTCAAACATTATCCGCCTCCGAAAAATGCTGAAAGTTTTCTTCCGCAGTCAAAGTTATGTTCATCTCTTTCTTCGACAATCAAGGCGTTGTGCATCATAAAATCATGCCAACGGGCACACGATTAATGCAGCATCGTACTGTGGAGCTCTTAAACAGCTGCGGAAGGTTGTTAAAGATCGACATCCAGGAAAACTGTCGATGCCATTGTCGTTTTACCTGAAAATGCCGCACCACATTCGGCACGCTGCACGAAGTCCCTTCTAGACAAATCCAAATGGAAGGAATGGTATAACTACATTCATACAGTAATGGCTTTCGCCTTATGATTTCCATGAGTTCGGTTCCATGAAAAAAAAAACCTTCCGAAGCGGCGATATCACTTAGATGAAGACGTCAAAAATGCGACGCAGAAGTTGTTATGACGTGTTGAACCATATTTTTTTCCAGAAGGGATAGACAACCTTGTGCGACGCTACGATAAATAATTAAATAATTTGGGCGATTTCATCAAAAAATAGTTCTTCTGTTGTATTTCCGACGTAAGTTTAAGCATTCCCTAAAATGTTCATATTTTTTTACATGTTGGTGCAACTAGCTTTTCACGTGCCCTACGTATTGCTGTCCGTTCTGATTTGTTGCTTGCGTCGTCATCATTTAAATTTCCAGCGAGTTGACAACACTGTCCCATTTGTTTTCTATGACCATGTAGAGTAGTATCCGCTCACATTAATATTTTAAATATAATACTTTCTACGGCACACGGCATTTCGAATTCAGAACAAGACATCGGACAGTATTGATACCAGAACTACAGTAACACCAATGAGCCGTAGCTCTGTGAGGTTTTTACTTTAACAAAGACAAAAAATTATTAATGCAAACGTCATTGGAAACAATAAGCATCCAAATGTGTATATTAAAAAAAATTAACAGTCGTTCGTGCAAAAGTTCAAGATCAACTGTTTCTATTAGGATATTTCTGTCGATTGCGTCAGCTGGTGTCCGTATTACTCAACTTTCTGTCGGTGTTACATCATGCTGCAACGGCAGCTGTTGATAGAGTTGGGGTAAGCGTGCGAGTGTCAAGTTCGTTTCTGGTTTTCGTGCTGAGAGGTTTTGTACGTATATCCTATATAGCGACAAATGGGAAAAAAATCATTAAATATCACTCAAAGGGCACAAATAGTCAGTTCATATCATGAAAATACTCCGGATGCGAACGTGACCTAAGCAGAAAGATAAATGTCAGCAATACTGCTATTCATAAGGCGATCGTGAAATATCGAGATACAGGTGAATTTAGCGACCGAAAGGGTAGTGAACATCCAAGGTAAACAAACCCACATTATGACAATACCATAAAGCGTATAGTTATCAGTTCAAC
This sequence comes from Macrothele yani, assembly GCA_039090855.1. Classification (NCBI taxonomy): domain Eukaryota; kingdom Metazoa; phylum Arthropoda; class Arachnida; order Araneae; family Macrothelidae; genus Macrothele; species Macrothele yani. The sequence continues at coordinate 198,101,083 of CM077034.1, read as the reverse complement.
TATGAGTTTCGCGCAAGAAATTATCTTCTACATTTTAAAGGTTCTGATATTAGTACCAGCACTGCTCTCCGACGTCGTAGCAAGGATTCTGGATTACAATCTTCTAAATCTTCACATAAATCTAGAATAATATTTGTCATGAAAAACAACAGACTCCAGTATGCGAAGCGCCGTCAATCGCGGATTGCTGAAAAATGGAGCCCAATTCCTTTTTCCAATGAATCAAGTATGCGTCATTTTGATTCACTTAAAAGACGTACTCGACGATCAAGAGGCAAAATGTTTGATGAAAAATACACAGTTAGTACCGTGACAGATACACCTAGCCAGATGATATTATGTGCTATGTGCTAACCCTAATCTACTAGGTTCTTCTGGTTGCTCCTGTTGACGTTCTCTTCCTTACCTGTACTGCGTTATACATTGTTTAATTTTTGAACAGTGGGACTGAAAAAAACTTTTAAATTTTTATTTCATTAAATTTCCCAAACTTCCGCGCCATCACCATCACTGAATCCTTATTAGCGCTTGCTAAGTTGGCAACATCGGGTTTTGCAGTGCATCTGAGTTGGACCTTAAATAGATTATTTATGACCAAATGCTTTCGAAACATTCAAGTTATTTCAGTCATCGAGCAACGACAAATAAACAGGCTAGCTATCAGGCTAAGTGTCTCTTTTCAAAGAGTTTCCTGTTAAAAAATTTGTATAACCAATTTATTAGATTTGTGGCGCATATGATCGTAAGAAATAAAATAGCTTTAAGCTGTAGAACACATTGTTGCTGTGTCAAAGAAAAACGTCAAATAAAAAAATTAATAAATGTATATTTATATTTTATTCGTTGTGTGTAATGAGCTTTTGAATGCAATATACTCTGAAGAGGAATTGAATTAGAGATACCTGTTTAGAAACGTGTAGCACCACCTTCGCCCTGATGACGGCGGCGATTCGTCTCGGCATGGACTCAACAAGACACCGGAAGCGTTCAGAAGCCATACTGATCCACGGCCCCTGATCAAGCTCCCACAGTTCACGAAGATTTGAAGGAGGGGTAAAAGACTCGAACATCTTTCTCGATGGCATCCCAGATGTGATGGGTGGGATTGAGGTCAGGTGACCTAGCTGGCCGAGGAAGCGAGGTCACGTCGCCGGAGTGTTGATACAACCATTCGGATACAATTCGGGAGCGATGGCACGGTGCATTATTTTATCTTGTTGCAGGATGAGGTCCCCAGTGGGATGTTGAAGACGCACAAACGGGAGCAAATGGTCGTCCAGGATATCCCGCTAACGTTGACCTGAGAGGAACGATGTCACACGTACCAGGAGTCCCATTTCAGTCCACGTAAACAGTCTCCAGACGAGAATGTCACCCCCACTAGCGGTACCCTGCTCGCAAGAAGGATCCATCGTTTCATGTGGTTTGCGCCGTACTCGTATCCTGTCATCCGCATGTGCCAACGTGAATCTCAACTCATCAGTCCATGCAACATTTTTCCACATGTCTAGGGTCTGTGACGATGTTCCCGCGCCCATGCTAATCTTTGCACCCTGTGATGTGCGGTCAGTGGCAGTAGCCTCGTGTGACGATGGCTTCTGTACCCCATAGCAAGGAGATGGTTCTGGATGGTGTGGCTGCTTACACGTTTTTGTGCACCAGTGTTAAATTGCCGAGTGATTTCTTGCACTGTGGACCGTCTATCCGCTGTTAAAATTCAAGCTAGCCGACGATGACCCCTCTCGTCCACATGCTGTTGTCCACGGCAGTTGGCCCTTGCAGGGATGGTTTTACCGGATTCGATGTACTCACGGTGCGCCCGTGACACAGTGGCTCGTTAAAATCCCAGTGCCTGCACGACTTCCGAGATGGAGTGACCCAATCGTCGGGCCCCGACAATTTGCCCTCGAACAAATGCGCTTAGATCTTTCGTCTTACCCATAGTGCGTCCGACTCTTACTGATTGCCGTCGCATCACTCCTTATATTGTCGGATCGTTGCATACGTCATGTCATTTCCGTTTACAGGGCGGCCCACAGCGCCACATTTGCACAACGCCAGCTGTCTCTAATTCAATTTACCTTCTTTTTCACTTCAACCCCAATTAATTTTGTAAGAAAAACTAATCGTGTTTTCTTTATATTTTTATTACTTGAAAAACACATCAATCATATAATTTAGAATTCGTTTTGGTTATGTTCATATCTATATTGTGATTGAAGGATAGACTGCTGTTCTGCATTCTTAAGCAGTAGCAGTAAATTTATTTATATTCATCAAATTTCGTTTACAACGTTCACATTTCATCCACCTGGGATGTAAAATAATGTTATCCCAAAAGCCTATGTAAAAATAATTGTATATCAGTCTCAAAATATACCACATTACAATAGTTACCGAGCTGAAATGTGTTTATACGGCTCAGTATGCTACAAGTTTTTATGGGTAACATTTTTATGGCTTTGCACGTCTCGTGTACATAAAATGAAAAAAAAATATATCTATGAATAGATAAGTTAAATTAAGTTTTGATGTGTGGATAACAAGGGAATTCTTTGTTTTGGTGTTTACACATACATGAAGTTAGGTTTTGGATGTGTTGCTTTTTTTTTTTTTTTTTTTGATTGGAGGTTTAACGACCACCGTGAGCAACTCAATGGGCTATAAGCAGTCTCCCGTCCCTAATTTAGGGTCACTGGTTCCAGGGAAGGGAGAGAGCCAGTGCCGTAAGACAAACACAACATCCACGCCTCACCGGGAGTCGAACCCGGACCCCTTACGTTCGAATGATCATAGGCCAGCGCCTTAGACCACTGCGCCACCGGGGCGGCAATGTGTTGCTTTCAAAGCGCTTCCAGAAACATAACACTCCTCAAGTGTTAGTCGTATCCTTAAGCTATTTTTCCATATATGAGGTTATTATGTTTATAAAAATTATAATTTTAGTGATTTCGTGTTAGTCTAGTTTAATGATAAAAATATTTCCTAATTTTTTTTTCTGCGTGGCTTTTTTTTTTAAATTGGCAGGTAGAATTTCCTTTTGTATTCCCTTTAGAAAAACTTTCAGGGCATCCTTCTTTAGGATGGGTGGTGGCACACATTTTGAACCATCTTTTAGTATGTATTATGTTGAATAACGGGCATTAGAGCCCGTGTAATAAATTCTTTTCACGCTCACACTTCTCGGTCACTATTGACTAATGCTTTGGTGCAAGGGCGCATGTCCCTTTTAAGCTGATTGTGGCTTTAAGAGATCCTAACTTCTCAAGCTTTCGCGCGCATTTTGACGATTCTAATGCTCCCTTCTGATACACATCATTTCTTTTCAGCTTACACCAAAGGGATTCTACTTGCTTTGCAAAGGGCAGCACAAGAAGCATAAGTTACGTAAGGCAAAAGCAATGAGAGACAAATTAAAAGGATTTACTTTTTTTGCAAACGGCTGCTCCAGAAGCGTGAGTTACACAAGGCAAAAGCAATGACAGTCAAATTATAGGATTTACTTGCTTTGCAAAGCGCAGCACAAGAAACGTAATTTACCCAAGGCAAAAGCAATGGCACCACTTAAGGTGACATGAAGTTTGAAGCGGCATGCTGAATTTGATATTGAAGATTTCTCCGATTAAAATCAGTGTCGTGCATATAGCCCTAAATCACACCCGAAAGAGGGTATAAACGTATCAACAATGTAAAATTTCGTGCTAAATAATATTCTAGCGAGTACTCATGATTATTCCTATGTTTTAACGTTGACTCTGTATCTAACCACGAAAGCGTAATAACTTTTCAGTAACTAGTTCCAAGGAATCTAAGAGATGGTGAACTGGTGTCAAAGGATGGAAATTCATCAAGGCCCGAGGTACGAGGTACGAAATAATGTACAACGAACGAAATTCGAAGATACTAATTTGCAGTGTTCGTTATATCTGTGAAATCATTACATTGTAACCGATACGAATATACCAACAAACACTAATTTAGAAAATTCTCCTGCAATTTTCGAATATCCCAATAATTTATTTGCTTCGATTATAATTAAATATTAAGGATGGTAAGTGGGATTACCTCATTTTCAATTTGTGGAACATAAATTTTTAAATCTGCTATGTTCCTTTTTGTTCTTAACACCATACTTTTCCATTGTAGAATCATCATCGACAATTTTTCTTTCTCTTCGAAATTCAAGCATGAAAAGAGTTACGGAACACCAATAAACCCAAAAACTGACTAAGCGATGAATCTAAAAAGAGTTTTTTATATTGAAATCAAATATTCCAGCTTAATGGTTAATAATTTGACTTGGATGGGACTCAATTTATTTCGTGCATAATTTTGTTACATCCGAATTGGTGCTAAAGGGTTTAAACTGTATATCCTTCCACCAAATAAATTAAATTCAGTTTCTAGTATAATACAATTCTTTCTTGTGTATTTCTGTTTTATTAATGCAATTTCGAATTTGTAAGAACGCTGCGCAGTAGAAAACAATTACAAAACATAAGCAAAATAAATCGCTGCTCCGCAGTAGAGGTTTAAAAGCTAAAATTAAAACACAAACGCCTACTCTTGCAACATCTCTATTCTTTATTATAACTAATTGAGTAATTACGTAACTCGAATAATCAGTATCCTGTTTCATATTTTAAAGCTGCCTAGCAAGTTTTGTTGTCAAGGCACCCGCTGTTGTTTCTTCTCTTTAAAACAGGAAGACTCTGTAGGAATCATAGTGGTTTCGAATCCTCTGTTTGTGTGGCGGTGACATGGACACTACCGCTTCACATACGAACACTGGTATTCTGTTATTGTGAGCCGTACTTTACTGAGCTCATACTTTGTGTTTTGCATATCTGCTTCAGTCATTGCGTCCTCATTCCTGAGCTCATAATTTGTTAGTTCGAACTCATACTTGTTATCTTTCAGAACTGCGCGAAGTTTTTTGCCATATTTCCATTGATAGTCCTAATTGCGAATCAAATCGAGATTATGAGCTTTGTGGAAACATAGGAATATATAAAGCCATTTCTTCTAGAATGGACAAGGAGAGGTAATGCCTACGCCAACGTATAGGAAATCATGCTTTTTAACTCATAGTGTAACCGTTGTATAACAAATTTGAATAGTTTCCTAAAGTGAAATTTCAGTCCCTTTCATGTTGAACAATACATTGGCTTTCGGTTGCAGTTAATTTCGAAACGTATATAAAATGCACTTAATAGAAAGTGTAATGTGCTGGTTTAGTCCAACCACAAATGAATTTGTACACATTTAAGTTCTTACTTGTACTAAATAACTTTAATAAATATTACGTATACAAGCAAAATAAATTTTTGTAAGTACGTGTAATTGTAATGTTTACTTCCAGAACGGAACTTTCGAGTTAGGCAAGGATAATGAAAGCGTGAAACGTATTATGATTTAGTTTTGTTTAGTTTTTGTAGTAAATTTCACGTAAATTTCACGCGACGCAACCTAACTCAATTATAGTGTGAACGGATAGAATGTTTCTTTCAGTAGCAAAAATTAGGAGACACAGAGAAGATCATGGCAATAATTTTGCACTGAAGATCTCAAAAGAACAGCACGCCAGTGTATGGACATGGAACAAAAGCATTGTAACCGTTAGAGCGTACCATTTTTCTGTTTACCAAAGGTTCAGAAATCTATCCGCGATGCTACGTATAGAGCCACGTCAGGAATGCTAAATGCATTAACTTGTACATTTTATTTTATCTTCAACCAAAGATCTTCGCTCTTTCCACGTTTATAAGTTAGTCACGGAAAAACTCTCATTGGCCGCCACCAGGAGTCGAACCCAGGGTCTTCCAGTTACGCGCCGGATATGCTTTCGTACACCACAGCGGCCTCGAATTCCTCCAGACTCACACACGCAAACTGCTAAGCCAATTCGGCAGGTTGCTTCTTGGATCCCCGCACAATGCTGGGGATTCACCAAAGATGGTAAGCAGCAAGATAAGAAATAATTAGAAGGCGAATGAATAATTAATAAAGCCATTTAACGTGGACCAGGAACATCAAACAATGATCTTCGCTCTTTCCACGTTTATAAGTGAGTCGCGGAAAAACTCTCATTGGCCGCCACCGGTAGTCGAACCCAGAGTCTTCCAGTTACGCGCCGGATATGCTTCCCTTAAACCACAGCGGCCTCGAATTCCTCCTTCTAATTATTTCTTCAGTTACTGCTTACCATATTAGGTGAATCCCCAGCATTGTGCGGGGCTCCAAGAAGCATCCTGCCGAATTGGCTTGGCAGTTAGCGTGTGTGAGTCTGGAGGAATTCGAGGCCGCTGTGGTGTAGCGGAAGCATATCCGGCGCGTAACCAGAAGACCCTAGGTTCGATTCCCGGTGGCGGCCAATGAGAATTTTTCCGTGACTCCCTTATAAACGTGGAAAGAGCGAAGATCTTTTGTTTGATGAAATCAATTTAACTTTAAAATAGACAAATATGGTATGTGGTGGAGCAATAAGGTAATAGAAAACGTTTTTATTTGAGAAGTCCTAAGGCTTTCTAGAATATGTAGCTTAAATTCAGAACAAAAGAAATATGTTAAAATATTAATTAATCAATTTATTAATAACCAAGTACCTAAGCACTTCTTAAAAGTTGCATAAAGAAAAATTGTTCTCAAACATAGCGTTAGGATGAAAGACTTAATTTAAATTTTGATGACCTAAAGAATTGTCTAAATTAAAGCTATTATTAGAAGTTTAGGTAATGATGTGGTTATCTACAATTTTTGGAACCTATAATACTCTATTTTTTCCCTCTCCTTTGATTAAGAAAAAGTTTAAAATATAAAATATTAAAAAAATACATAAAAATATTTACTAAAAATAATTAAAAAAATATATATAAATATAAAGGCGACTAAAAATAGTAATATTTAATTATCAAAGGATTGGGTAGGATGCTGATATTTGGGTTATTGAAATACTTTGAAAACTTCTGAGAACAGAGATAAAAAATTACTTCACTTCCAGGAAGTTTTACTAGTATTCTGAGTTGCTCTGAAAATGTATTACGGTTTTTTCAGCATAATAATTCTGGATTTGTTGGAAGCTTCCATATTGGAAACTACCCACCTTTTAATTCCCAGGACGGTTCTGTACTTGGAAGCTGGGTAGCGCTACGACAGGAATGCCCTTTCATTTAGTTTTGGCTGCCATGTTGGGCAGTCATGGACTATAGGCTCTTAATACTGCAATATTTAAGTAAGTTACAATTTTGTTTTGCATCTGTTATTAAAGGGTTTTTCTTTATTTGGCTTCTTCAATAACCTCTTTAAAAGCTCATTTTTATTTTAGGCAGTGTTGGTAGTTTTTTCGCCAAATAAATGTTCGGCGTTCTCGGTTCCTTTGTTGCAGTAACCTAGTTTACTGTTACAGATACAATGCAATAGGCTTAGAGCTTTCGTGCTGGTATTTGACTGATTAAAACAATATTTTGTAAATAGTTACCTCACAATAGCGACAATCTGTATTGCATATTATATTTTAATTTATTTTTTTGTTCTTTACTATTTGCAACTTGGTTCTATGGATTCAATCACTCATTTTACCACAGTGACTTAATACTCATGCACAATTAACTAGTGTTTTTGTTAAATGATAATTTTTCAGTACTTTAAAGTTTCAGGACAAATGTTACTGCATATGTATACCTTTTATTTAGGACAACCTCCTCACATTTCTTCAGTATTTTCTTTTCTTTATTTTCTTTGTTTGTTCTGTAAATTTTTGGTTGTCTGCCCACCTTCTAAAGTGTTTTTTGTTAAAATTCTCTTGGACTGGTTATTTTGTATTGTACGAGTTAATGTTTTAATACTCGGGCTACTCGGGCATGATTTACTGGCATTTTCTTAAAAAAAATTATTTTTAAGTACTAAAAAAAAAAAAAAAGAAAGGAATTCTGTAATTCAAAGTTTATGCGCAGAAGTTTACAATGTTTACCTTTTTATTTGGCTAAGATATTTACTTTTCTTCAGTAAATTAATTTCTTCATTCATTTCGTAAAAAAATTGGATGTTTGTCCCCCTACTAATGTGTTTGCTAAAATTCCCTTGGAATGGTTATTGTGTGATTGTGTGAGCTGGGCAATGGGATTTAGTGTGCTGTTTTGGGGTTTTTTGACCCTTTTGACATCAGTTGAATTTAATCTTAAATTTAATTAGTCCGTAAGGCAAACTAGATTAGCAGAAACCCACCCGCTTCTGGTTTTTGTAGATCAATGAGTGATTTTCTTCATGCTTGCCCCTGAAGAAGCCATAAAGGAATCAATCATTGGTTTATATCCCAATGTTCTTCTGATTAAAATTTTCTTATTTTGGTAATTTTTGTCTTTGCTTACTCCGGAGCTCGTTTGCTTCGGACACTTGATGTTTGCTTTGTTTTGTCTCTGGTTTGTTCTTGATTTCTATTTCTTTTATGTTTCCTCTTCATTTTTTTTTAATTTTCTTTCTTCAGACTTTGCATTGTTTCTGGATTATGATTTGATCTTTCTTTCATGCAGCCTTTGGCACATTAGAATTTCAAAGTTGCTTTTCGCTAGGTATTTCCTGTGGTTTTTTAGCTATATACATACATATATATTTTTTGTATATATCATCATTGTCAACCATTATCAATCCACTGCTGGACGAAGGTCTCCCCAAGTTTCCTCCACAACGCTCTGTCTTGTGCCAGTCTCCTCCATGTCACTCCTGCATACTTTCGAATTTCATCCACCCATCTTCCATGTGGTCTTCTTCTGGGTCTTTTCCTGTCCCTTGGAATCCAATCTAAAATTTCGGCTGTCCATCGATGGTCTGTTCTTCTGGCAGTATGTCCAGCCCATTGCCATTTCAAGGATTTAACTCTGATCATGATGTCTTCCACTCTTGTCATTTTTCGGATCCACGTGTTCCTCTTCTTATCTCTCCTGGTTACACCAAGCATGCACCTCTCCATGCTTCTTTGAGTTGTCTGCAGCCTTTGTATGTCTCTTTTAGCTAAGGTCCACGTCTCTGCACCATACGTAAGCACTGGAAGGATGCATTGATCAAACACTTTTCTTTTAAGACATAATGGCATATTGCTCTTGAAAATTATGCTGTTTCTTCCAAAAGCTCTCCAGGCAAGTTTTGTACGCCGATTAATTTCTTCACCAATGTGACCCTCACTTGATATCTGCTGTCCAAGATAAACGTACGTGTCTGTTATCTCCAGCTTTTCTCCATCAATCGATAAATCTTCATTTCTTGTAAAAGCATTGTACATCACTTTTGTCTTCTGAAAGTTCATTTTTAATCCCACTTCTTTACTCTTGTCAGCAAGTTCCTGGTACATACTCTGCAGCTCTGATGGGGTAGTTGCAAAAATGACTATGTCATCAGCAAAACGAAGGTGGGTTAGATAATCTCCATTAATCTTTATCCCCTTGTTTTCCCAGCTCAGTGATTGAAAGACATTTTCCAATGTGGCATTAAAGAGCTTCGGAGATATGGTGTCACCTTGTCTCACTCCCTTTCCAATTTTTATGTGTGTTGTATTTTCAAACAGCCGAATCTTTGCACTTGCATTTTCATAGATGTTATTAATAATATTAATGTATGCATCTTCAATACCGCAGGATTTCAGAGCCATTGCAACTGCTGATTGTTTCACCGAATCAAAGGCTTTTTCATAATCGATAAAAGCCATGCACAATGGAAGCTCATATTCCCTCGCTCTTTCAATTAGTTCTCTCCAGTACGTGGATATGATCTATTGTGCTGTAGTCACTCCTGAATCCAGCTTGTTCTCTCGGTTGAGCCATGTCCAGTGTCACCTTCAAGCGGTGTGAAAGAACTTTAGTGAAGATCTTATAAACCACTGATAGGAGGCTGATAGGTCTGTAGTTCCTGAGATCCTCAATGTCACCTTTTTTATGTAGCAAGATCATTGTAGCGTTGTTCCAATCCTCAGGAATTTTCCCTTCATTAAGGCATCGAGTGAAAATTTGGGCGAGTACTGTTTCGATTTCTCCACTTGCTTCTTGTATGATGTCTACAGTAATTCCATCTTCTCCTGGAGCTTTTCCCCGCTTCATGTTCTTGATTGCATGTGCAACTTCTGATGGAAGGACTGGAAGAACTCTCTGGTACCTTTCATGATGTCTGGGGTACATGTATCATCCCTTTCATATAATTTGGAGTAGAAATCTTTCACTCTTGTCAAAATTTCGCCTCTATTTCTTGTTACAGAACCATCTTCTTTTCTCAGTGCCATAATCTGTTTTTTCCCCTTACTGAGATGTCCCTTTGCTATCTTTAGGCTTTGGTTGTTTTCAATTGCTTTCCTTACTAGTTCACAGTTGAATTTCCTTACGTCTTCAGTGATACTTTTTCGTACTGTCTTGCATAGCTCTATATATTCCACTTTGGAAGTCACATCTTCTTTAGTTGTCCTCATCACTCTTCTTTTTTGCATCAACATTTTGGTTTTTCCTGATAATTTGTTCACATGCAATTTGTTCTTAGACCCAGCTAATTTTGTTGCTGTTTCCATAAGAGCTTTGGTTACTTTTCTGTTAACTTCAGAAATATCCACTTCTTCCGATGTTAGGCCTTCTAAAGCAGAGAATCTGTTCTTCAGTTCCAATTTGAAGGTATTATGGTGTTTTTTAAGGTTGGTTATGTCAATACATTTTTTTTGTCTTATGAGCTTGCCACGTTCCAGTTTAGTGTTGAGGTGCATCTTACATCTCACCAATCTATGGTCACTGCCTGTGTTGAACTTGTTTAGCACACTGCAGTCTTCTATGACGAATTTTTTGTTACACATAATAAAATCAATTTCACTTGTCGTCCCATTTGGATGTCTCCATGTCCATTTCCTGTGTGGCTTTTTCTTGAAAAAGGAGTTCAAGATGAAAACCCTTCTGCCTCTGCAAACTCTACGAGAGTATTTCCACGCTGGTTTCTGTTGCCGTGACCGAATTTACCTACTGAAGTTTCATTCTGTTGCCGTTGCCCTATTTTTGCATTGAAATCTCCCATAATTATCTTCAAGTGCTGCTTACCTTTATTATTTAGATCACGAATTTCCTCATAAAATTCTTCAATTTCTTCTTCAGCATGACTTGTGGTGGGTGCATAAGTTTGAATAATCTGAGCCTGGTATCTTCTCGAGAGTTGGATAACGAGTCGTGCAGCTCTGTCAGAGGAACTTTCAACTTCTACAACTTTATCCTTCAGTTTCTTGTTTATTATAAATCCAACACCACTAGTTCTGCCAGTATCTGTCCCACGATAGTAGAAGAGATGTCCACTTTTCAGTTCAATGAGATCTTCTCCTTTTCTCCTTACCTCACTTAGCCCGACGATGTCCCACTTGATCCTTTGTAGTTCCTCTTCCAATTATATATATATATATATATATATATATATAAAGGAATGGAATATGTCTTTCCCATCAGTATATTGCAGGTTTTACATGTTTTTTTCTGTCAAAACATGAGATCAGTTTGTAACACAGTAGGAAACATACCTGTTAAATAATTAGCTACTTGCAAAAATAATAACCTAGTATTAAAACTTTCTGGCAGTGGTTAGTTTTGTTTTTCACCTTTATATTTTTTGTGGACCTTACTGTACGCGAGTTCGTTTCACGAATTCGAATTCTGTAATTCTTGTTTTCCTTAAATAAGCTGAATATAGACATCTTATTCAAAATTTGTTACATATGTCCATTTGTTAAAAATAATTATTAAAAATATGTTACATATGTCCATTTGTTAAAAATAATTATTAAAAATATGTTACATATGTCTATTTGTTTTCGGATGTTTAGTGTAGTTCTAAGAAATTCTTCTGAGATACTGGTATTCTCATTTTCCTAACTGAGAAGTCCCTTGAGAAAAGTCAGATGAAGTGCGCAAGGGGAAATAATACACTGCAATTTTCTAATCAAAAGCCTTCTGGTGTGGCAGCAGTTTGAATGATTTTCTGAGGTATCAAATGTCAACTTTCACTGGTGTGCAAAAATTAAGGACGAAGACGAGAAATTAGCATAACAGCAGAACGAGGAAGCAGAACGGACCGAAAGACCACTCAGGAGATAGACTAGGGTCCGGTGCGATAAGATATGCCCATATATGCAGGATAACGCAGGGTGGGGGGGGGGGGTGTCGGAAGGGTATAAAGCACACGGGCGGTTTCGCTCAGCAATTCCGTGAAAGCTATTGCACGGTGTACATCGGTTTGAACGACATCGAGTTGCTGCCACCGTGTGATATGGCCAACAAGCAATCCAGTAGACGACATCTGGATGAGCTTACCCCAGGTCGCGTCATTGCGAAGTTGGAAGAAGTGTGGCCGAGTAGTTCGGGATCGCTCACCGCATCGTTTCACGAGCTTGGAGAGCATTTCAAACGACAGCAACAGCTGTCCGAGAGTTTAGCAGTGGTCGTCCACGAGCAACCACGGCGGCGTATGACCGGTATATTGTCCTACAGGCAAGAAGAGACAGACGGCAGACAGCGGGAGAAATCGCAAGGCACATGAAACTGACAACTGGACGTCCGTTATCGCGCTTTACCGCGGCCAAGAGGCTGCACAAAAGTGGTCTATTTGCACGACGACCAGTACGGTGTGTGTCATTAACGTCTGCTCATCGGAGACCTGACGGAGTATTCTGTGGTGCCAGGAACACAAGAACTGGACACATAAGCAATGGGGTCGAGTTCTCTTTACTGATGAGAGCCTATTTAGTCTGACGAGCGATTCTGGACGGATACACATCTGGAGAGAGCAGGGAACACGCAATCACACCTCCAACATCATCGAAAAAGACCGGTTTGGAAGTGGCGGAGTTCTCGTTTGTGGCGGTATCATGCGTGGTTGCCGTACTGACCGCCACATCTTCCAAGGAGGTTCACTCACTGGTGTCCGCTATTGTACCGAGGTTCTCCGTCTTCACATGCGTCTGTTTAGAGATGTTGTGGGTCCTGAGTTCCTTTTCATGGACGCTAACGCTACACCTCATCGTACAGTGGCTGTCGCAGGGCTGTTGGAGAGTGAAGATGTCTAACGCATGGATTTACCATCAAGGTTTTAGAACCTACATCCAATTGAACACGTGTGGGACCTTCTCGGGAGACGCTTGGAAGCACGTCACCAGCCGCCAGCAACGATTCCGCAGCTGCAATTGGCGCTAAAAGAGGAATGGGCCGCGATGCCTCAACAGCTCTTTGACAACCTCGTCCTCAGCATGGACAGACGTTGCAAATCCTGCAACACAGTCAGGCTTGATCGTATATCCTACTAAAGACTGCATTTTTCTTGGCAGCTGCCTGTCACATGGACCTTTCTGTCTTCTGTTCAGTTGTGCTCGAAAATATTATTTCAATAAAGTGCCTTTGTATCCTTTGGATTCCTTGTTTAGACGGTTTTGCACACTTGTCCCATATTATTACGTCTTGGGGATCTTATGGTATGGTTTGAGTCAATGTGGAGCACTTCTGCACTACGTTACATTCGGAAAACCGCGTCGACCTTAATTTTTCCACCCCAGTGTATTTTCATACATATCCTGTGAGTTAATTTTATTTGTAGTCAGGATAGGGCATGCCAGAAAATCACATATTCCGTGAGCTATTGGTATCAAATCTGGCTCGCCACACAAAATGGCAAACAAGACCCCTTCGCTAAATGATGAAAACGCGGTAACAAAGAAGATTCGATATTCATTCTTATTTACGCGATATGAAAAAAAGAAAGACTGTACCCTGAGATCAGTTTGATTCCTCATCAACGATGTAATTTGTTAGAAAATATATTTCGTTTAGTTTCTTTTGACAACTGTTTACGTCGACTTAAACGCTGTATATAGCAGCTCACAAACCGTGAAATTATTTTTAACGATTTCTCTGTAACGTTACTTATTATTAAATAAAACGCCACGTGGTGTGGTTACGCTGCATATGGCTGAATATCTACAGTATATTTGTGTTGTAACATAGAGATACACAAGTCAATATGAAAATACCAAAATTTCGGCTTTCTTTTGTGCTGACAGAGAGGAATCTCTTATATTTCTATTTGTAATAAGTAAAGAATTTAGGAATATTTCAGATACATAATTATACACTGAGTGGCCACTTTATTATGACCCCCCTTTAGTACTTCGTTGAGCCACTTTTTGCCTTTAATACTGCGTCGATTCTTCGTGGCATGGACTCCACGAGATGTTGATAGGTGGTTTGTAGAATCTAAGACCATGCTTGATCAATAGCAATTTCCAGGAGTGCGAGATTGCAGGTTTGTGGATCCAGCTGTCTGATGGCTCGTTCAACTTCATCCCACAAATTCTCAATGGGGTTGAGACCTGGAGATTGAGGGGGCCACCTAAGCAAAGTAAACTCACCGGCATGTTCCTGAAACCAATACATCACAACGCAAAACCCATCGCAAACTTTGATCTGTGTTGCTAACTACATAATGAAGTAATACTCCCAGGTTTGGTTTTCCATAAAGAAGAAGCCTCCGTGCGCAGAAGGGGCCAAACGCTTTTGAAAATTGATGAACTTATCGTAAGATATCGGTCGATTTCAAAAAAAAATATTTTCGCATTCTTGGTGACACAAATGGCAACATTTTCGCATTAGGCGATATGCAAATAAAAAAAAAAGAGGTTTTTTAGGCCTACCCTAATGTGAATACCTAATTTTTTTCGAGAAATTGGTTCCTCTAATAGAGCAAACTGAACTTGCAGGATTTTAAAATATGTTCAGATACCAGCGCATCAGACACAGATTCATTTTACGAAATTAGATTCATCGAAAGAAAGTACGCAAATATACATACATAAAAGACCGATCTGGTTTTATTATACCAACAGATAGATAAAGTTAAATGTTATCTGCAGTTATACACGCAAATAAATGTTATTGACGTGTCTCTCCAGCATTTTTTTTAATTTTCTGCTGCTTTGCTACAAAGGGATTTATGAGAAAAATTTAAGCACGTACTGCGTCTGGAGTAAAAAAAAGGCGCGGGATGTAAATCACAGGTTCGACGTCATTCTTGATGCGAGGTGTATAAGGTATTCGTTACGATATTGGATATCACGACGTAGTGCCACAGGTGCAGGTGAAAGTGTTGTTCTGTAGCAATTGTCGACACTGTTAGATCTGAGTGACACATGAGCTTTAGCAGTGCAATAATTAAATTACTTGTTTCAAATGTAACTCTTTAAATGTTTATAGTTGTCACTCTCAGTTCTCACACCTCTCTAATCACACTAACAATCCTCACTCTTATACACTGCTGGACAATTGCTAAGGACGGATCATAAACGGCTATATAGCGCATGAAAATGTAAGTGTGGTTGGATGCCAAGTGAAATAAAATAATGTCAGAATGCCAGGACATTACAAGAAATACAATTTATTCAGCTCTGAAAACCAGAAGGCTTTGGAACGTGTTCAATGGACAAACAGGCCATTATGTGCAGAATACGTAAACGTGAAAAAAATGCAATTACCGTCCGCAGGCGTTCCGGCGTAAGATGTCAATACGGGATATGGCCACCATGGAGGGCAATGCAGGATTCCACACGTCGTGTTATGCTTTGCACAACATTATCAAGCAGCTGTTGGGGTAATTTATCCCATTCCTCTGTCAGTGCACGGATGAGGGTGTCCTTGTTTATTGGAGGGCATTGGCGACCAGCAAGACTCCTCCCCAAAGCAACCCACACAATTTAAATGGGATTCAGATCTGGAGAATGTGCTGGCCATACGAGGCGTTGAATATCCTCGCTCTCAAGACACTCCTGGACAGCGACAGTTCGATGACATGTTGCGTTGTCGTCCATGAAAATGAATCTACTATCACCGACAGCACCACGGAACATGCGAACATGAGGTAGCAGAACATCATTAATGTATCGTTGGCCAGTCATAGTCCCAGTTGGAAGCACATAGAGGGACGTACGGCCATTGATCATGATGCCAGCCCATACCATGACACTACATGTCGGATATCGGTGCCTTTCCTGTATGTTTGCTTGACAATATGCAGTACCACTATCACGCCAGATCAGTTGTCGTCGACAATCAGACGATAGATTGTATCTACTCTCATCTGAGAAGAGGACAGCATACCAGTCGTTATCATTCCAATTGCGATGTTGATGGCACCATTGCAAACGGGCGGTACGGTGACGTCTGGACAATGGGATGCACACAAGAGGACGGCGGGCGTATATTCCCCCTTCATGCAAACGTCTGGCGACAGGTTTTCGGGAGATCCGCTTGCCAGTAGTAGCCATAAACTGATTTGCTACCTCACTAGCTGTGCTGCGGCGGTGTCTTTTTGTTGATAGCACTATGTACCGATCTTCTATAGGTGTCGTACTGCGAACACGATCTCCCCCGTGACGTTTGCTGCACTCTCCATTTGTTTGAAATGATTTCCAAAGCCTTGAAACAACACTGTGGCTGACATCGAACTCCCTGGCAACATTTTTTATTTTTCGCCCTTCTTCAATCTTGCCAATAATACGACCACGCGTAAAATCATCTAGGTGATGTCGGGAAGACATGCTTAAAATTGCAAGTTCGTCAATTGATTCTTTCCCTTTTAACTTTGCGTTTGAACAACAACGGTCAATATGCGTTAAATCCTTTATATCTCTTATCAGCGCTATGACGTCACGAACAAGTTCGACAATCCAAAATTTGCATACGCACAACACGTCTTACTGTATCCCGCACTTATGCTAATTTCCACATTCTCCTGCCTTCCATTTTATGGTTGCTATCGTTGCTATTGTCATCCGTATTTAGCAATTGTCCGGCAGTGTATGATCTTGTAACTTAAGAGTATAATATATTTGAACCAATTTCTTCGAGCGTTGGAAGCTGAGCCGGTTTCTTGTAGTATTATGGACAAAAAACTAATTAGAAAAAATTCTTTCAAGTTGTGCTGAAGATGCCTGGATGTTGATTAACTTCAAAGCAACTGCTGACAACTTCTTATGGTGCTACTGGCGAAGTACCAGCAGTGGTGATTTAACTCCCTTCTTCATAAGCTCTCCAAACTTTCCAGATTTTTCTCGATGCTGATAACAAACTAATTAACAGCACGAAGATCACATAGCGAGTTAATTAACAGCACACAGCCATGTTTTTTAATTTTGTTACCTAGTTTACACGTTTTTATGCGTAATTTACGTGTCACGTAGAAATACTTTTTTTACACGTAATTGCACAACCCTGCAACCAGAAATTAAAAATTAAGGTCCAACTGGACCGTACTAAAACCGAAACCCTCATTTTCATAATAAAACTTTTAATCTGAAATTTTTATTTAAATATTAATTTAAAGATTAAAAAGTCCTGGCATTTCTGATATTTTCAAATTAGGTACCATGGATTCTGAAGTTATCTTAGCAGCATTTATTATTCCTCTGTTGATTTTATAAGGTACGCAAATTTTTGCCATGTTAGTTTTTAAGTTTAGTTCTTACAAAACTTGCTTTTACAAAAATGGAATGAAAGCTATGTGACAAAGTTTATGGTGTTGAAACGACTAGTGAAAATATCTTTTACGAAGCTTTAGGAGTGCATATTCGAGACTATGGGTTTCTTCTCTAGGTGCTAATTTTAATATTAACATTATGGTGCTATCGTCGTTGAGTGGTTTGTATTTTAACCATTTTAAAAAAATATTGGTTTCAGTCACACCCATTGCAGAACACACTCCTGTAGTTGTGCAAGGTAGTGTATTTTTTTCCAAAATAATTGTCTTTGTATTTGGACAAAACGTAAGAAATCGATTTCAGCCAAGTAAACAATGTTTAGGGGTGATGGCAGGGTATCTAACAACTCATTAGGGCCACAGCTATTGTTTTCATCTAAGACGTTAATCGCAATTATCATACAAAATGATTGCCCGTATCGATGATATCTCTGGGCTCTTTTACAGAACGGGCTGTCAAATTTCTGTTTTGCGAAAGCAATGTAACATTGTGAGTTCATTTTTACTCTCCTTGCAAAAATATTCACCATGATTTACCGTTTGCATCTGAGAATACTACACCCGTCATCTTTTCTTCTGATGCCCGTGACGTGAATTTGTACGGCTGTAATGAACACTTTAGGCGCCATTCGTAGCTGGCGCATTCGGTTTGGGGATGAAATTGGTCAGCCGAGATATATTTACTATTAATGATCGCCAGCGGAATTTCATCGCTGTCACCTTTAAAGCGACAAGAAAGCTCTGTGAAGATTTCGTCAATAACTGACGTCTGTTCAAATCTTCACGCTTTCAATACCCGACAAGCACTCACGTCTCACTATGGCAACAATCCAGTGAACCGTATTATCCATATACCAACACTGATGATAATATTGCATCTATGTAGCATATATAACCTAGTAGGTTTATGATAGGTTTACAGCAAGTCTTCAGATTTGTCGCATAAAGCAAGGAAAACGAATGTAAGTAACAAAGGGCTTTACTTTTATGTTCAGTGTGTGGAAAGACTGTCTTCATGAACTCACTAATCTTAAACTCCGTCAGAAAGGTGAAGACATACTACTTCATCCTGTCACGTTGAGAAATGCTTACCTTTGGAAATTTATAATTACCCTCCTTCCCCGAAAGAAAGAAAACGTATGCCACAACACCAGAACTATTCTCTTTTACACGTCGTGTTTTTGACATTTAACGACACGTTGTGTTGATGAGAGCGTTTTATGATTTTGCGGCAATTTTTAGTCTTAGTTTCACAGAGTGAAAAAGCCACCCCGGCGGCGCAGTGGTCTAAGCGATGGCCTCTGATCATTCGTCCGAACTTGGTCCGGGTTCGAATCCCGGTGAGGCATGGATGTTGTGTTTGTCTTACGACACTGGCTCTCTCCCTTCCCTGGAACCAGTGACCCTAAATTAGGGACGGGCGACTGCTTATAGCCCATTGAGTTGCTCACGGTGGTCGTTAAACCTCCAATCAAAAAAAAAAAAATAACAGAGTGAAAAAGATGAGTGCCTTCACGCTTTACGACGGAGAAACGTTTACCATTCGCTTCGGACACGGTAAAGTGTATTTTATTTGTGTGCTAGTCGAAAGTGAGAGAAACGGATAATCTATTTATGTGCGATGAAAGGTATGGACATCGACAGGGACACATTGGTAGATTCTACACGGTCATGTGTCGCATAGAGACATTTTTAACTTTCATTTCCTGATTCACAATTGAGGAAGTCGACGAAGAAAATTGCGATGGTTTGTTAGCATCAAAATAATTTCTAAAACACATCGGCGTTAAATTTCGTGGGAATGTAAGAAATAGAAGGAAACCAAAGAGCATAAACATATGACACTTTCTAAGATCCTGTTGCTTACGGAACACGTCGTGGTGATGACCACACGGCCTTTGATGTGTAGGGGCATGTGCTGCCACTCCTCCCACGAATTACGACTTACGGATTTTATGCTTTCCTGAAGTTGTATTTTTCTAATTCGAAAAAGAAGATAATTGTAATAAAGTGGACAAGAAATTACAGTTATATGACGCTGGTAAACTGGCAGACTGCCCACGTGCTTCTTTAGGCAAAGGTCGCGTTATAAGAAAGGAAAAGGGTATCGCAGAACTCTTAAAACGCAGTGCCTTAGGTGATAAAGTTATTCTATTTATACAGCAGATATACCGCAGAATTAAAGAAAAACTTTCCCTACAATGAACTTTGAGGTATTACATCCTGATCTGTTTAAATATTTCTCACTGAATTTTCAAAAATAGGTTCATGTGCAAATGAACAAGGAAATTGTGCACCTAAAATGACCAACATTTGGCAAACCGCAAAGCGTGTACGGTTGATACTAACCCTAGCTTTAAGGCCAGAAACTTCCAACCGTTTCTGCATAATGAAGTCCCAGAAAGACTGTTTACCTTATTTCCGCGGAATCGTTGGCATTTCTCCCACTTATACGTACCTTTACCAAAAAAATATTTAATTTTATTGACATGTTCAATAGTATGTACGAGTTAAATTTTAGCTATCTTTTCCTTTACTGAAATTTGATAACGAGAACGATTCAATTGTAATGATAACATTCTTTTCTTTGAATCTCATTTTTCTTTCAGTATTTCTTCTGAAAATACCTTAATGTATACGAAATAAATAAGAAAAGGGATGTAAGGTCAGGTGATGCGTAACATCTCAGCCTCTCCTGGACAAATGTCAACCCCGCCTTCTCGTGGTGCATCCTGTTCCTACTAAAGGGGCTCTGACGACCGCCAATAGCGGTATAACTATACCATCGGGATTAGAGGAAATTCTATCCCACACTCACCAACCCGCTTGGCCAGCGTGGTGAGTTATGGCCAAACCCCTCCAAAATGACTCCACAACTTAAATCTTGGCCCTCAGTCTCCGGCAGCTGGAATGTACCTGGCCAAGGCAGCGGCCAGTGCGACATGAAGGCAGAGGGTGCTAAGAATCCCCGGAGGACCGGACTAGGCTGCCATCTGATGCTGACCTTGGCAACATACAATGGACGCTCCCTATCTTCTGATTCAAGGCTTCTTGAATTGGAAGAAGAACTACAAAGGATCAAGTGGGACATCGTGGGGCTAAGTGAGGTAAGGAGAAAAGGAGAAGATCTCATCGAACTGAAAAGTGGACATCTCTTCTACTATCGTGGGACAGATACTGGCAGAACTAGTGGTGTTGGATTTATAATAAACAAGAAACTGAAGGATAAAGTTGTAGAAGTTGAAAGTTCCTCTGACAGAGCTGCACGGCTTGTTATCCAACTCTCGAAAAGATACCAGGCTCAGATTATTCAAACTTATGCACCCACCACAAGTCATCCTGAAGAAGAAATTGAAGAATTTTATGAGGAAATTTGTCATCTAAATAATAAAGGTAAGCAGCACTTGAAAATAATTATGGGAGATTTCAATGCAAAAATAGGGCAACAGCAACAGAATGAAACTTCAGTAGGTAAATTCGGTCACGGCAACAGAAACCAGCGTGGAAATACTCTCGTTGAGTTTGCAGAGGCAGAAGGGTTTTTCATCTTGAACTCCTTCTTCAAGAAAAAGCCACACAGGAAATGGACATGGAGACATCCAAATGGGACGACAAGTGAAATTGATTTTATTATGTGTAACAAAAAATTCGTCATAGAAGACTGCAGTGTGCTAAACAAGTTCAACACAGGTAGTGACCATAGATTGGTGAGATGTAAGATGCACCTCAACACTAAACTTGAACGTGGCAAGCTCATAAGACAAACAAAATCTATTGACATAACCAACCTTAAAAAACACCATAATACCTTCAAGTTGGAACTGAAGAACAGGTTCTCTGCTTTAGAAGGCCTAACATCGGAAGAAGTGGACATCTCTGAAGTTAACAGAAAAGTAACCAAAGCTCTTATGGAAACAGCAACAAAATTAGCTGGGTCTAAGAACAAGTTTCATGTAAATAAATTATCAGGAAAAACGAAAATGTTGATGCAAAAAAGAAGAGAGATGAGGACAACTAAAGAAGATGTGACTTCCAAAGTGGAATATATAGAGCTATGCAAGACAGTACGAAAAAGTATCACTGAAGACGTAAGAAAATTCAACTGTGAACTAGTGAGGAAAGCAATTGAAAACAACCAAAGCCTAAAGATAGCAAA
Organism: Macrothele yani; assembly: GCA_039090855.1. NCBI lineage: Eukaryota > Metazoa > Arthropoda > Arachnida > Araneae > Macrothelidae > Macrothele > Macrothele yani. The sequence goes on along the minus strand of CM077034.1, from coordinate 198,079,407 downwards.
GGGACATCTCAGTAAGGGAAGAAAACAGATTATGGCACTGAGAAAAGAAGATGGTTCTGTAACAAGAAATAGAGGCGAAATTTTGACAAGAGTGAAAGACTTCTACTCCAAATTATATGAAAGGGATGATACATGCACTCCAGACATCATGAAAGATACCAATACCAGAGTTCCTCCAGTCCTTCCAGCAGAAGTTGCACATGCAATCAAGAACATGAAGCGGGGAAAAGCTCCAGGAGAAGATGGAATTACTGTAGACATCATACAAGAAGCAAGTGGAGAAATCGAAACAGTACTCGCCCAAATTTTCACTCGATGCCTTAATGAAGGAAAGATTCCTGAGGATTGGAACACCGCTACAATGATCCTGCTACATAAGAAAGGTGACATTGAGGATCTCGGAAACTACAGACCTATCAGCCTCCTATCAGTAGTTTATAAAATCTTCACTAAAGTTCTTTCACACCGCTTGAAGGTAACACTGGACATGGCTCAACCGAGAGAACAAGCTGGATTCAGGAGTGGCTACAGCACAATAGATCATATCCATGGTCTGAGAGAACTAATTGAAAGAGCGAGGGAATATGAACTTCCGTTGTGCATGGCTTTTATCGATTATGAAAAAGCCTTTGATTCGGTGAAACCATCAGCAGTTACAATGGCTCTGAAAACCTGCGGTATTGAAGATGCATACATTAATATTATTAATAACATCTATGAAAATGCAAGTGCAAAGATTAGGCTGTTTGAAAATACAACACACATAAAAATTGGAAAGGGAGTGAGACAAGGTGACACCATATCTCCGAAGCTCTTTAATGCCACATTGGAGGGTGTTTTTCAGTCACTGAACTGGGAAAACAAGGGGATAAAGATTAATGGAGATTATCTAACCCACCTTCGTTTTGCTGATGACGTAGTCATTTTTGCAACTAGCCCATCAGAGCTGCAGAGTATGATCCAGGAACTTGCTGACAAGAGTAAAGAAGTGGGATTAAAAATGAACTTTCAGAAGACAAAAGTGATGTTCAATGCTTTTACAAAAAATGAAGATTTATCGATTGATGGAGAAAAGCTGGAGATAGCAGACACGTACGTTTATCTTGGACAGCAGATATCAAGTGAGGGTCACATTGATGAAGAAATTAATCTGCGTACAAAACTTGCCTGGAGAGCTTTTGGAAGAAACAGCATAATTTTCAAGAGCAATATGCCATTATGTCTTAAAAGAAAAGTGTTTGATCAATGCATCCTTCCAGTGCTTACGTATGGTGCAGAGACGTGGACCTTAACTAAAAGAGACATACAAAGGCTGCAGACAACTCAAAGAAGCATGGAGAGGTGCATACTTGGTGTAACCAGGAGAGATAAGAAGAGGAACTCGTGGATCCGAAAAATGACAAGAGTGGAAGACATCATGATCAGAGTTAAATCCCTGAAATGGCAATGGGCTGGACATACTGCCAGAAGGACAGATCATCGATGGACAGCCGAAATTTTAGATTGGATTCCAAGGGACAAGAAAAGACCCAGAAGAAGACCACATGGGAGATGGGTGGATGAAATTCGAAAGTATGCAGGGGTGACATGGAGGAGACTGGCACAAGACAGACCGTTGTGGAGGAAACTTGGGGAGACCTTCGTCCAGCAGTGGATTGATAATGGTTGACAATGATGATGATGATGATGATACGAAATAAAATTGTGAAATTTCGGTGATCAATGGGTCAAGAATGACATCAAAGTAACGCTTGAAAAAGCGAATGTCTCTATTTCGAAAATGGAATTCCACGAACAATTCAAAGCGACTGTAACTTGAAGACGAACAATAATTTGAGATGGCTTATGGTATGTGTACTACGTTCAATTCCATTATTTCCAAGGATAAATATAAAACTAAGTTGAAGATGAACCTTCTCGCAGAAAATGACCGTTTGAGCTCGATGACACATTCCGTGATCCCAACACTATTTCATTTGGGAGCATTTTCGAATTAAAGATAGTTTCAACCAGAAGTGCAGTTGATTCTATGTGATATTTTCACTTTTTGCTAGATTTTTAAATTTGTTGGGCAATCAGCGCAGCATCTCTAATCACAAATGCCTAGAACCCTTTTTTCGTTGAGCTTTCGAACCAGTCCAAATCAACGGTACTTTGTCATCTTGTTGCAGTTCTTAGCAAAAAAAGCATCGCCCTTTCCTATAATGTAGGACCTGATATTATCAGAGTGCCTTTGAATCGTTACGGCGAAAACCACAGGCACGATACCTTCCTAGTCTAAAAATCAGTTTTTCCGCATAGCTAGCTTCATTAACTCATTTTCCTCAGAATATATTGTGATGCTCCGTATTGAGACATTTGTTCTGTTTATTTTTTAAGCACTCAACATGATGTCGCCCAAAATTCGACTTCCGGCAGCAAAATGGTTTTATTTTATACATATATGTTTTTTTGCTCGTGCTTTTACGAATGACAGAAACATAATTATAATATTTAGAACTTGAAATCAAATTAAAAAAATTAACTCAACCTCACTTATGAAATAATAAAAACCCTAAGGAAGCCCATAAAAATAAAAAAACAATCATTTGAAGCACGCTCAATAAAGGTGCTAGCGGAAATGCTATCTGCACCAGAAAGAAAAAAAAAATTGAAGAACTCAGATGTTTTACCTTAGTAAGAATTGAAAGGCTGAAAAAGGAAACAAATTTACTAGAAGCCTACCAAACAATTTTAACCTAACCAACGTTTAAAAGGAGTAAGAAAAAATAATCGTAAAAACCGAAAAGCAAAACAAAGGCATGCCTCCCTCTAAGTACCAAAGAATGTTGCACTAAAAAGGTAATGCGTAAAGTTTTCTTTTACTGTGAGAAAGGAGTTTCTTCAATTTATTAAAAGCAGCTCTATTTCATTCTCATATGGTGAGGTTGAAGGCGATTCTTCCTCCTGCCACGTTTAGGAGGATATCTTCTAAAAATTATGGATACAGAATTCTTAGATGAAGACGCTTGTAGGTTTCTGGAATTCCTTGTGATGTTACGCTCTTATTCAGCTTTTTCGAATTCTGAATTACTGTGGGACAACCAGGCGGCTAAGAAATATTTTAGGTTTTAGGATTCGTACAATATAAATTTTTTTGAAGAAACAAAACTTTTCGTGAAGCAGTATTCTTCACCAAACGTGATATTTGGAAGCTTTTCACAAATATCAAATTTCACACGTTTTTAAAAATAGGATATCCACACCATTTTTATCAACCGCGAAGAAGTAATTGGCAAAAACCTTTTACTGATTAATCGTTGATGATGTCTCATACGATTTCAATTTTTACGTGTCATTCGACATGAAAAGCAGAGAGAAAACACAAGAAAATCTCGTCGACAATAAAAAAACAAAATAAATGTAAATAAACACGGATCTTCAAAACTTTATAATAATCACAACACTCGTCGCTTGCAATTTGTGATAAAGATTGTTTATATTCCAAATACAGAATATTCTCACTATAATATCCAAGAATTTTTTCAAACCACAGGAGTGAGCAGACGTTTTTCAGGCGAGTTACCTTCACTGAATTTTGCGAAGATTTCAAGAATCAACATGCGCGCTTTTTATGATTATTTTGGTAAATTAATCTGTACGCTGTAATTTGAAAAAATAAATCGCCTTTTCCATCATGGAAATAAGAAGCAACAGAGAAATATGGGCAAGTGTACAGTATTCCGCGGCTCCTGTTTACCAACGCCTACAGTAGATGACGCATATCTTATATGTTCTTGTCAGTAGTGAAGAGGTGGCTCCATAATCCGATTCCCCACATCTTAGTCTCCGCCTATAGAAACTGTTCAATTTAGTACAATCCAATAAATATAAATTTAAAGCTTTATTTAACTTAATTGTAGATATTTAGAGTCCTGCCTTCATCACATTTAGCGATCGTCTGAGAGCAGTGAATATGTCGGACACCCTTGGTCTCTTGCACACATAACAGTGCCTAAAATGCATTTCTATTGCCAAGCCCCATGTTTAATGGGCTTAATGTGATGTTTTTTCATAATGTCTAAACAATTCAGTTTTGTAACTTGGCCGTTTTAACTGGCTCCCCTATTTACCACGATGTTCATTTTTGGGTACATTGGAGTATTTGTAACTTTTACAGTTTATAAATAAAATTCGTATATTACTCTACTTGCAAAACGCAGTGGTTTATAACGCTTTTTGCAACAACAGAAAATATTTTTAAATTTTGTTTTGGAGAGAAGAAATGATAAAATGGTATTACTATTTACGTACATTAACAGATGCACATTGCAGCGGAGATTTATTTGCAGTACTTAAAATATATAAAAAGCAATATCAAAGAAATATTAAGTAAAACAAATTTGCAAATGAAGGAAAACACATTATTTTGTAATCCGCAGATATAAAACACAGAAAGAAAATGAAAGTAAAATCATTAAGGGTCGTTATAAATGTTGGAAACACCTTCTTTGATTTATTGCACAAAGGTTGGGACAGACATCCATGTGTTATATAAGGTCGTATCAAAATAATATGACAACCCCCGGAATCACAGTGTACCTGCCCAGGCGCGTCACAGAGTGCCCGTGACAAGGTCGACCAAACGGTGATATGAGCGACCGGCAAGGACAGAAATCATAATGCGCCATGTGAGCACAATAGGTAGACATAGCGGTTTGACGGACGTTCAAACATAATGATCATCGGATACCGCGCCAAGTGTGAAAACATCTCAGAAACATCAAACTTCGTGTGCTGTTCGCGAGGTCCTGTAGTAAGGCTGTTACAATAATGGTCGGCTGGCCCACAAAGTACATCCAGTCGTCAAAACTGTGTATCCTCAAGTACCATCGACCCATATGGAGAATGTAGCCTCCGTCGACTGGTAAATCGCAATCGGCGTGCAACAGTGCAGCAGTTGAACCCGCAAATTAAAGCTGGGACCCAAGATACGTGTCCCCGGTTACAGTAGAGCGAACCATGTTACGCATGTCTCCGGAGTCGACTTCATCAAAGCGCCCATGCTGACCCAAGTCCATCGGCAGCTACGTCTGTAGTTCGCATGGTCATTAAACAGTGGAAGAGTGGAAAAAGTTTAACTCCTCCGACGAATTGAGGTTTCTACTCCACAGAAGTGACCGGTGGTGGCAGATACGGCGTCAGACACACGAGAACCAACACCCGCACACGCTTTTGGGTCAAATACAGGCAAGCGGTGGGAGTGTGCATGCATGGGAAAGTTTTCCTGGTATTCCCAGGGACCACTGGTACCACTGGATGAGTCCCTGAACGCAAATGGTTGCCTGTCCATCCTCGCTGATCACATGCACCCCTTCTTGTTCGACGGTTTCCTTGGTGGGTATTTTGTCAACAAACAGGACAAAGCGCCCGGACACCCCGCTAAAGGAATGCGTGACTGGTCGCAGGAACACAACAGAGATATCTACGTTCTCCCACGGCAGACGAAATCACCAAACCTCAATTTTATTGAACACTTGTGGGTCTATTTCGTTCGACAGGTTTGCCGTGCCGACCCACAACCACGTCATCTCTGGGGTCTCCATGCTCTTCTGCAGTCCAAATGGGCACGTCTGTCTGGGACAACCTTCCAGGGCCTCATTGCGTCCATTGCACGCCGTCTTGCCGCTGGCATCAGAGCCAATGGTGGTAGTTTTCATTATTAGGTAGGTGGCCATATTATTCTGATACGACTGTGTACATCTCTTGTGAAAGAGAAAATGTCCAAGTATTTTTTTTTTTTTACATCATTTTATATCAAAACGATTTAACGTGGGAAGTGAGTGTGGCACGGCAAATGTCCACATGGTAATCAAAGTTTTGCAATATTCTGTCCAGCATATTTCGTCTTTCGTGGTGTTAGCTGCATCAAGTTCCTGGACGTCATGTAGCACATGTTGAACAGAAACACGATGTTTTACATACGTCCATTAGATTAAATCTCATGGTGTTGAACCCAATGATTCCGGCTGCCACTTCGAGAGACATTTATCTCTTTCGCCAGCATAACAGATCCAGCACTTGCGCAGCTCGGTGTTAAGGTTGGCCCAAACGTCATCGTGGAAGTGGGGATAGACCCCTTATTGCTGGTAAATAAAGTCTTCACTATATTTCTAAACATATGCAATCAAACATTGCTCCGCGATAATGAGGTATGAATGTCCAGGTACCGTGCGCTTGGTTACGAAGAAATGTCCGTACTGTTCCGGCGTGATGAAGAGCAGAAAACATTTACTTTCCACTAATCATACTCATGTTCAATTATATCAGCAGGTTCCTGGATGCCCCAGATCGGACAATTTTGCCAGTTGATCTTCCCATTGGTGTGAACCCTGGCATTGCAGCTGAGTGTTAGGCGAATAAAGAAGACGTCATGTTTTTCTTTTAGCCCTCGCAGTTCGAAATAAAATTGGAAACCCATTTCTTTGTCGTCTATATTTATGATGCATGAAGCAACTTCACCTTACACGGCTTCATGGAAATATTGCTGGCCAATTACATCATTTCTGTAAACGACATTATCCTCTAGTTGGGCTTCTATCAGCAGGATAATTCGGCATGTCACACTACCTGATTTTCGAGAATGTTTTGCGGAAAGTGAGATAGACATACATGTGTTACTCTGGTCTCCAAATCCAATCCGATGGAACATCTGTTGTTTGTGTTAGAACAGAATCTTACACGGTAACTTACAAGAGTTGAGATTCTGCTGTTAAAGTGTTGGCACCAGATACTTTTAGAACCCTTCAGATTATTTGTAGCGACTATGGCTTGCACTGTAAGAGCTGTATTGGCAGCACGTGGAGGATCATCATGGTATTAGGCAGGTGGTCACAATATTTTGTCTGTTTGGTGTACATGCAGGAAATTTGTTATAGCAAAACCTGTATAATGGTCCATCTTTCCGCCTGAATTTGGTTTGTTTCTTTACAAAAATCAACACCTGAGAGATATGTCCTTCCACCAGAGACTCGTTTAATTGAGGACACTCTTTGCTTTCAATTGCTTAAATGTAAGGCTATATTCCCAGAGCAATCAGATGATTCAACGTAGGACGCTATTCTGTGGCAGCTACCTTATGATATACACTGACGGGGGAAAAAATCCCAGCACTAAAAACGGGTTGAGTTAGTTAAACAACAGTTGGTAGGCGGTGAGAGTACATCTGTAAGACGACGTCTATGAAAATTTCGCGCTCGGCGCATACGTTTGGCGCTAGTAGCGCCCCTCGGAACATGCAAAGCATGTTTGTTGTAAATACGCGCTGTAACGTTCGTGAGCGTTAGTTATCGTTGAGATTCGACGTAGTGTGTTGGTGTTAGTCAAGAACGCCTTTAAGAAGACGAAGAAGCCATTATCAACAGCTCACGGAGCTTGAACGAGGTCGTGTAATAGGGCTACGAGAAGGTGGATTTTCTTTCCGCAATATTGCAGAACGACTTGGCAGGAATGTAGCCACTGTGCGTTATTGTTGGCAGCGGTGGTCAAGGAAGGTACTGCCTCAAGAAGACAGAGTTCCGGCCGGCCACGTGGCACTACTGAGAGGGAAGACCGCCGTGTACGGCGTATGGCCGTGGCGCATCGTACTGCGTCTGCGGCAGTAATTCGAACTGCAGTTGCCACCACAGTGACACAACGAACTGCTACAAATCGGTTACTTGAAGGTAAGCTCCGAGCCAGACGCCCTGTAGCGAGCATTCCACTTACTCCAAACCACTGCTGTTTGCGACGTCAGTGGTGTCAAGCTAGAGCTCATTGGAGGACGGAGTAGAGATCTGTTGTGTTTTCTGATGAAAGCCAGTTCTGCCTGGGTGCCAGTGATGGCCGTGTGTTGGTTAGAAGGAGGCCAGGTGAGCGCCTGCAAACAACCTGTCTGCGGCCGAGACACACTGGACCTACACCTGGAGTTGTGGTCTGGGGAGCAATTTCCTATGACCGCAGGAGCACTCTCGTGGTTATCCCACGAAAGTGCTCGGTCTGGTCAGTTGTACGTCGGTCTGGTGATTCAACCTGTTGTGCTGCATTCATGAACAGCATTCCATGGGGTGTTTTCCAACAGGATAACGCTCGCGCGCATACCGCTGTTGTAACCCAACATTCTCTACGGAGCGTCGACATGTTGCCGTGTCCTGCTAGATCACCAGATCTTTCAGCAATCGAGCACGTATGGGACATTATTGGATGACAACTCCAGCGTCAACCCCAACCAGCATTAACCGTCCTTGTATTGACCGACCAAGTGTAACAAGCATAGAACTCCATCCCACAAACTGACATCCAGCACCTGTACGACACAATGCATGAACGTTTGCGTGCTTGCATTCAACATTCTGGCGGTTACACCGGTTATTAATGTACCAGCATTTCACATTTAAAATGGCTCTACTCGCGCTTACAATAAGCTGTGATCTTGAAACCTTAATAGATTAAATAATTTACCTTTACAAATGTTCTGCCGCCATTTCATTCCTCTACAACTATGTTTTCGTGGAGTTGGGATTTTTTTTCCGTCAGTGTATAAGAAATAAAAACAAATATTTTACAAAATCAGAGAAATTGATTTTATCTTGTAAATAGACAATGTCATTGCTCCGACCATGTTATTTTGTAACAACGCATAGCAACTGAAAATTGTTGTTCCGACAAGGCTGGGATCGAATCCCAGATCTCTCGATAACTAACCGAGTGTGTTCTCTTTACGCTACGGTGCCGATAATTCACAGCACTACGCTCGGTTTATCAGTCAGCAACTGACTCCATAAATCCTCATTGATGGGCTCTGCAACTGATGTGTCGTCACCTGCTGGTTTTATATCTTGATATCTCCTATGAATAGATGACCCGATGTTGCTTTATAATCATGACGATTCTGAAAGCTGCAAAAATATCACATTGTTCTGCGAAATGATCTCTTTCTGCAGGAAAAATACGTCTCTTTATAAAAACATTTTAAATTTATTCAGAGAAATGTATACCATATGCTGGTTATTTATTAACTAGGAGTGTCAGTTTTTAGAATCTATTAATTCTCCACCAATTTAACGCTGAAAGGTAGAGAGAATTTCATTTTTAAAGGTAACCTGATTTTTAAGGAATTTTTACCAGCTGTAAAGCTCTTAACTCTTTAATGAAAATATCAAGAAAATTTTACACACATAAAACGTTATTTTAAAAGTAAGATCTCTGTCGTCGTAATTTGCTATAATATGTACAAATCAGGATTTGCGGCAGAAAGTGTTTCGCTTATCATGTATTGTGATTCAAATAGATTTAAATTTTTCACAACCTACAAAAACCGAAAACACTGCCGATCAGTTCCATACTAGCTGGAAAAGCCTGTTTCGCAGCCACCTGCATGTCGCTTGAAAATCTTTTCAGTATCCATCATGCCGAGCAAACGGCGAGAAAAAATAGGAATACAAAAGCTGGCTAAATTTAATTTTTCGGAATAACTGTTTATTATAATTATTTTCTGATAGTAAAACAGATCTTTTTTTCCAATCATTACACATTATTTCGGCAATATACAAGCAGATCATTATTCTGCGTAAAGTTACTGATTTGCATTTACAAAGCGTGAAACATGTTGGCTGTCCCTATTTGTGAGAACCGATTTTTAGCCACAGTTACGTTGCCGATTTTAAGTTGATTGTGAACTACACGAACCTTTGAAGACCCACTGGATAGTACGCTTTGACACACCAACAAATTGAGTGACTTCATTAACCTTGTGTGTGTTGGCATAGCCTTAGATGATGGCTCCTTTCTTCAACTCAGTTACGTCTATCTTACGAGCCATTTGGCAGACTAAATTCAACACACACGTTGCTCTTCACCACTGCACGAGAAAAACTGATCTTGTAGACCAGTCAGATCTATTTAGGTCCCAACAATGTTATCACGGTGCGACCGGTAACTTCCTACTTTCATTTCTGTTAAGGGTGACTAATTGTTTTTAAATGTGCTTATATCCTGGAATAAATTATTAACGCAGTTTATTCAGCATTATCCAGTTCTCCTTCGCCATTTTAGCACCAGTTCTTCTAAAGTATGCGTTCGCTCATATCTGGGTCATTCCGTTTTGTACTGAGAGTCACCGTTGAAACTGACTCTCGTATGTGCTGGTGGACATTGACAAGGTAACGCTGATGAGAAAGTTCTGGGGCTCTTTGTCCCATGATATGTTTAGTCTCTTAGTCTTACTTGAAATGAATTTGAGCACCCTCGGGTTTGATAAACAGAACAAATCTAATCAAAAGTAGTAATCATGCAACTCTTTCACTTGCAATTAGCTGTATAACACGAGTGCTTAAGGAAATGACTTCTAGTTCAGCTATGGTTGCAAAATCGGACGCACACTGAAGCTTCGGAATTTGAAACATATGCATTCATGCCGATCAAAAACTGACAGAATGAAAATGATGACAATACCAGAAGCATCGCGCCTACCGCATCGCCTTTAGTTCAAGGATCAAGGGTTCTCGCGTTGTAGTCTTTGGTAAACCTGCTATATCAGTAAAGGAGAGCGTTTATGACCTTATGTATATAATGCATTTCTCTTATCAGAATCGGCGAAATGCCATATGAAAAAATTAGCAACACACTAAAATCGCTGTATATTACAGGTACGTGATTTTTATTTTGAATAAGATTTTGAACTCTCTTTTTTGATTTTCATTATCTGTTGAACGTTAAAAACGTGATTCTCAAGAGAAGTGAAACTCGTTCCTCAACAGAATGTAGCAAAGTGAATTGGACTACAGGAAATTTAGAATATATCTGTTTTCCTTTCAGATAATTCAAATACAGAAATCCTTTAAATGATAAGTATCTCAATTTATAGCCAAATATTTTTGATTTAGCCTTTAAAATGGAAGAACGAAATTGTAAACATTATATTGGTAAACAGACCCCATTTATCTTTTGTTAAAATTAAAATTGCTAGGTGTTACATATAGGAAGTAGATATATATATGAGGGAACACGTTTATCGACTTTCAGGCAGGAATTACTAAAGAATTATATAAAGATACAAGTTGAAAATTAACATAAATGTATTTATAACAGCGGACATACGGAAATTTCTATTCCAACAATTTGAGAAGCAGGTCTTCACCGTCATGACTAAAATGATTTAGTAAAATGAAAGCAGAATTTCAATAAATGTTCTAAATAAAATTAGCTATGACTGTGTTTGTCCGTAAATTTCAGCTTACCTTTTTGGTGATTTCCTGTCGGACATAAAGCTGTCAGAATTATCATGTGTATTTAGTTTGCAGTGTCTTCGTGTTATACTAAGATCATTTAGACACATATCTCTAAATTATCAAATTGCATTTGTCCTGTACTGGAAATCTTCAAATTTCAAAATTTCGGAGGATATACTAAAAACATTTTCCATGGAATAAAGAAAAAAATCAGTAATGCAGTGAATTTGGGTTATTATGTATAACCATTCTTCCAAAGTAAAGGTAGATCGCACATCCAAAGAACTTCATTGAAACATGAATGTAGTTGCAGTTTTTGTTTTGAAACACAGGATATAATAAAATAAATAAAACGAATTATTCGGGAGCCATTGAGAGTGCTGCTAAAACTTCGTGAAAGGGAATGTAGAAAAAGTCAACTTTTTTCCGTGTCTTATATTAACTCTATTCATATCCAAGAAAAATGTTACGTAAAATATATTTCGGACTCAAGAAAATGTATTGTGTCATTTGGTTTAGATTCAGTGCATGCTATTTCGCAACTGATTTTTTTAATCCTTTTTGTCAAATGCAATGCAGCATTTAAGCTACTAGTGCGTAGTAATGTACAGCAAGAGTATGCACATACAACAGCTATGAAAAAGAAAAGGTAAGAGGCAGACTTTATTGCTGCTTTAGTTACTAACTTATTCTACACTTTGTCTCTTTTTTTAGAGTATTGCAATTTCTTATCTGCTCGTGCAGCCTAATGTATTGAAACAGAGATACCTGGAAACGTCTTTCACACATGATTTTGCTCTTCTGGGCTCTTTTTGTTTTGATTTTTGTCAAAAGAATATTTGTCAGGGTGCATATGTTAAACAATTTTCACTGGATCTTATCATAATCGCAACACTGGAGAAATTTTCATTGGTTTGACCTCAAATTGCTAAGTGAAGGCATCAGTTAAAAATCCACATCGATCGAAATTATCTATGTTTGTTACAGCAGACTGTTCGAAATAAAAGTACAACTGTCCGTATTTGATGACACATTATTATACATTTAACATGCCGTCGCACAGTTTCATGGATTTATACTTAAGTCATTTACCCATACGAACTTTTCATGTAAGAGACAATGTGTATACCTATTATTTTTTGGTTTGTTTAAGAAAACCTATTAGATTATGGAAATGAGCAATTGTTTCATGTAATATTCAAATATCATTGAGTGTAACTTCATTCTGACGTTGAAATCAATTACTACTTTAAAACATTTTGCTTTAGATGATATCTTTGATTACTTCAGTCATTTGTAGGAGTACGCTGAAGCTGCCAAAGAACGAGAGAATGATCTGATTTAATGAACGTCTTTGTCCAAAAAGAAATTTTTGACGATCATGGATTTTCAAAATGTAAAGCAATCGGTTCAAACTGTTGATCCTATTACAAAGTCACTGTAAAATGGAATATTAACAAATTTGTTTAGTTATTATAATTGTAGGAACGTTTTATTATTCGTTACATATCACTGGGTTGGAGGTAAATACGTCCTAATATATTTACTCCATACAATTTTCTTTATCCAACACGCTTCATTAATTTTAACTCTTATAACACAATCTTTATTTGGGATATGTATAAATTCCCTTTAATTTCTTGAAAATCTGCATGGAAATTACGTGCCTATTTTCAGATTTTAAGAATTAAGAAACTCAAACGTTCGACCGGTTATTTTCTAATGTTCGAAGTGATCAGGTGTTTACCACCTGTGAATAAAATTAACATAACCAATCAGTTGTAAATGAGATATGGTTTCTAGATTAATTACAATTTATTTTCTAATTAAAATACTAAGTACCGTCGTCACAAGCTACAAATGTGTAGAGACGAGAACTCAAATTACGAAAGAAGGAACAATGAATTTGTAATGTTGAGAAAACAGGACTGATTTCATTTTGGCACATTAATTGATATATTAGGGGTATGCGGAAGTTTCCGCTTCCCCGCTAGCCGATGTTTTAGCAGTCCAACAGGTCGGCGACTCGTGCTATCAGTTCGTACGTGAAGCCATACATGGCGGCTGATAAAGTTCATATGCGACACTGTTTGTTATTTATGTTTACTTTTGGGAAATGTGCGAGTAAATACAACAGTTCAATAAGTCAAGCGTTTGGCAAAACGGTTGTGGGTGAGAGGACGTGTCGAGAATGGTTTGCCGGGGAAGAAAGATGATCCAAGTTTGGAAAATAAGCCACGTGCAAAGTAGACCACAGGAATTCGCAGACGAGGAGCTGGAATTGCCGTTGCAAGAGGATGCCACACAAATGACCACGCAATTATCGAAATGTTAAAAACCTGCTCAATCGGCGGTGGTACAGCATCTACAGGCCTTGGGCAAGATACAGAAGAATGGTAAAACGATTCCGCATATATTACCAGAGCGTAATATTGGTCAACGATTGAGCGCATGTCGTTGCTGAAGAGGTTCCAAAAGAAGACTTTCCTGTGGAAGGTTGCCACCGGGGGTAAAAAATGGATCTATTGCGACAGCACCGTTTGCAAGCTATCTTGGGTAGACCCAGGCATGCCATTAATATCCACTGCAAAACATGACATCCACGGGAAGAGGTGTTGTTCTGTGTGTGTGATGAGATATGCGGGAAACCTATCCGCCGGTCTTGTTCAATTGCTAGTGAGACTCTTGGCTGGAATGCTTTTGCGCTTACTAATTTTTTTCAACGTGTTTCGCTAGTTTACAAGTATATGCAAATGCATTGCAACTTTTTTGTTACGGAAAGTGTGTAAGTGGTTGGACTAATTTTGTTCTTCTCTGGTAGTAGATGGATACGGCCAAAGGTGCTCAGCGTGCTGTAAATCACCTTTTGAAAGCGCAGGAGACGCCATCAGGCGAAATTCGCAGACGAATGAAATCGTTGTAATGGCCTGCATGTCTTTCACACATTACTGTAATGCGGCAGTGCCAGTTCTTTAGATGGGGACGAACAAGTACTGCAGACCAGGTAAGATCATAAGCACCGTATCGAATTGTTTCAGTGACGAAAATTGCAAGTTCGGATGTTGCTGTAAAGCCAAACGAGGAATCACGATCCGGGAACTGGTGAGCAATAGGTGTGTGAGCATCGGAATTGTCAATACGATCATGTATTCACACCTTCAATGTCGTTAGATTTGCTCCACATGGGTATGAAACGTGTGTCCGATGAACAGATGGGTCAATCAATGGGACCATTGTTACACCAGCTTTTCGGCTACCATGAAGAAAATGAAGATTTCTTGCTACGCAATATTGCTAGGGACGAAAGCTGGTATCATCGTTTCGAGACAGTCGAAATGCCAGAGCATTCAGTGGAAATATTTATCATCGCTATCTCCTAGGAAATCACGGTCCACCATTTCCGAAAGCAATATGATGTTAATCCTGTTCTGTCACCGTCGAGGACCATTGCTTATCGACTGCCCAACAAAAGGATTAACCGTCAATGCCGAACGATATTGTTTGACTTTAATGAAACTTCGATAAGCTGTCAAACACAAGAGACCTAGCAACCTCACTCAGGGTATTGTGCTTCTGCATGATAACGCCCGGCGAATACAGCAGTTACCATGCAAACGATATGCAATGCTTTTTCAGGGAAGTCCTTCAGCATCGGGCATGTAGTCCTGACCTATCGCCATTACATTTTCGTATTTTGGACACGTGAAAAAATTTCTCACAGTCAAATGTTTCATTTCGTATAATCAGATGCGCGAATCTGTAAATATCTGGATGCCTAAGCAGCCTGTCTCATCGTTACGCCACGATGGGACCGCTGTCTAAATGCTGGCTGCGATTATTTTTGGTACATCATGTTTTGCTCCTTTCAAATAGAAAGTCTCACTATTTATTCAGCAACCCTAATAATTCCACGCTGACATATGGTAACATTTTACACTTACATTGTGTTGTGACATTCCTAAACACGGCACTAATTTTCAAACCTCTTAGAAGAACCTACAATTTTATCAACAACTCTATTGCGGAGGGAATAGTGGAAATCGGCTCCTTTATCTGACCGATTGTAAAACAAAATTAAACAACAGAACGTAATTCCATATCTGAGACATTTCCGAAGAGTTATTTTTAAAAATCATATTAATATCTCTTGGAACAGATCTGAGACATGTTTTTTTAAAAGTCAGTGTAATAACAAAATCAAAAGTCAGCTTACATCTAGTTGCCTAACATTCTTCACAACTTGTTAAAAATTTTATTTATTCACCGAGAAAGGTCATTTATTTTTTGAACTGAAAAAAAAAATGAATTGTTGTCCTGGTAAACAGTACAGAATATTATAACACTATTCCTGGGTAAAACATGTTAAAAAAAAAGAAAACCAGAACACGAAAAGTGTAATTTCGGTTGATTAATATTCTTATATTTCAAACAGCGGAAACTCTGTTGCCCACACATGCTTTTTTCCATGAAATTGAACAACATTCTTTATTTGGTAAATAATTACCTTATTCAATACAATTTTAAATAGCCTGCTTTCCCACAGCTATTATTTAAAATTATAAGTTAGTTAATTACTTAAAAATAAGTTATATAAAATATAAGAAGGCATAAGAATTGTTAGACTTTTGTAAAATTTGTGAAAGCAAATTTTCGGGTTGCTGATAATTTGCAGGAGTTTTCAGTCGAAAAAAGTAGCTAAGAGATTTAATTGTTTGAAAAAAATACACAAGCGAAATACGCAGTATTAAATTTATTGAACCATCAAGATTTGATGAATGATCCTATCCTGATGTTGCAATACGCAGTCAACTGATAAAAGAGATGCTTCTTGCAATCAGAATTTATTCTTTCGAGGGTGGTTTGTTTTATGTGCACTATAAGAAAAACTATAAAATAACAGAAAAGAAATCCTAAAACTAAAAAAAAGCAGCGAAGGAGGGAAATGGATGCCCTGTCCACGAAAGCCGCCTTTAGACAGTTTAAAGTCCTTTTAAGAACAACCGCAGTTTTGCAAACAAAGATTTGGGCAAAGTACATTATACCCTCAATGTACAACGCTCGTGTATTCTGAAATGAAAGCCATTTATGTAGCAGAATTTTTATCCTACACGCATTCCGTATATGATAATAATGGGAAATGTTATAATCCGAGATCAACCTGTGGAAAAGAATTTACCGCCTGAATCATGAAAGAAATACGATTTTACACCATATAATGCAAATTTTGAAGTAGACAATACGATTTTTGTTGTCAATGTAACAAGGATGGAGACTTGGTCGTTCTGGGTGGTGTAGTGGTTAGCATATCCGGTCACTATCTGGGAGAGGTGGGTTTGAGTCCCGCTCCAGGAGGATGAAATTTTCAAGTTTTCGGATACTATCTGAATTACCATCATTGTTACATTTACACCAAAAATTGGATTTTCATCTTTAAAATTTGTAATATCGCCTGAATGTTTGTAGTACTAACAACAATGAAGCCTACTTTGATATAAATGAAATAAAATGTTTATGTTTTAAAGTGATTTTAAATATCATATATATTAATGCTTAGGAAGATGTTTTCTGACAAAGATTTTGTCCTTCAATTTTTTTTTCTTTTACATTTCTACGTTACGTGGTTGAGCCGCAACGGATAGAATTTGATGTCCCAAGACCAACCATAATTGGTCCGTTGGATTAGTATCTGCACTGTTAAAAATGACCGTGAACAATCAATGTTTCACCCAGATTAACACAGTTTACAGATCGTAAGCACGACACCTGGAGGTCAACCACAAAATTTCGGTAGATAAACTACATAGTCGAGTGTTTAAACTGTTTGAACTGTTACTGTATTTCAACCTTGACAATCTGGTAACTTTTTCTTAAAGTGGTTACATACCTGTTTTTTACCTGCAATCAGTCCACTAGCAGCACCTCTGTGGGCAAAATGTTTTTATTTTCCGGTGAATAGAGTGTTAATGAACATTACCGTATGGTACTGTAAAATTACTGTTTATTGATTGGCCATTCAGGTGCCGGTGTATGTACCGTAAATTAACCATGCAATGTTTTACAGTGTGGAAATCTGGATGACAGGGCTGAAAGAAAGTTCTAAGAGAGATAATATCGTAGCTATGAATGGATGTACCTGGTCGGCAATGACGTTTAACTAGACGAAGGGTTTCCAAACAAAACTTTGACGAAAGCATTTCACTAACTCCACAGCCTTGGTCCGCCGGACGGTGTATCCGTTTCAAAACATCACCCCAGGTGAAAGACGCACCGGTATTTCTCTATCCATAGGTTGCACCAGAAAATGAGATTCACGGAAACAAATGAGCTCCTTCCAATCATTCAGCGTTCTGTTTTCATGCACGCCTACCCATTGCAGGCACTTTCAAACATGAACTCAGGTTAGCATGAGAATTCTGACATGCGTTCAACGACGCAACAACATTTTCAGCAGGATTCGGTATACTGTGAAATGTAACACAATACTCCGTCACCAACATTAAAATGCCTCTCGCGTTGCTCCATAGTATCCCTTCTGTTGGCTCGTAACATACTGGATAGTCTTTCCATACCTATAGAATCGATTATCCTTAGTCGGTTCCCAACTTGCTGTTGTTCATCGCCCATCGGCCCACATTTTGAAGGTGCCAACCACGACCGACCGCTACAACCACACAAGCTCTGCCGTCTCCGAAACTATCTGACCAAATTGAGTGGTCAATAGAATTTGCCCGTTGTCAAACCCGCTCAAGTCCACTGCCTTCTATTCCAAAAGAACCAAAATAACACTAACTAACAGAACTCAGTATCACGTCTTAGTTATATAATTTGATGACTTCCACACGCGCTGTCATGTCGAAGAACTTGCTTCTACAGCCGAACGCGGTTCATGGAATATCTAATATTAGAATATCCCGCTTAAAACAATAAAATTCCTGTGTTCCAAACCACAACCTTTGTGCATAACGATAAAACACTCCCATTAATGGAATAAAAGATTGGATTAATCCCGGTTATTGGAATAATCTTTTGCTCTTTCAAGGTTACGATACGAAGGAGAAAAGCAGTTTCCTCATTCAAGGAATCTTTTTAGAATTTGTGTTATGCTTTTTCACAGACAAAAACGGACGTGCAATTTGTGGTGGCCTAAGAACCGGTACCTGCAAATTGTAAACAATAGTCAGGTTAAAGTGTTCCTTTCCCACAGACTTGATGTTGACCTTATCTCACCTAACTGAAAGGAAGTGGTGAAAAATATCTATTCCTGCTTGATTTTAATGATAATGCTGATGAGGATGGTGTCATTATTAAGCAAATATCAATACTTACGGCGGTTCACATGATGAACAAATCATAGAATGCAATTTCAACACAAATCTTGAAAAAATTGTTTTCTTCAGCGTACATTTTGGTAGATGTTACTCTTGAAGAAGTGAATTTAGCTCTCCTCCATCCCGCACCTGAAGGAATAATGTGAAATGACTTTTCTAATTTTGTAAACTTTGAAAATGACTTACAGGTTTTCCTGGAGATATCTGATAGTCAAATCCTGAAAAATACGGTTGTAGTAGATGATGATGGTCATATAAATACTGCCGTGCCTTCTCAAACGGAAGTGAATAATGCGTGCAGCATTCTAAGACGCTTTTTGGAAAATACGAATAATGTGGGCTTCTCCGCATATTTTAAACTGGAAAATCAGGTAATAAATTTATTATATTCCAAAAAAAAAACCCAATGTAAAATAATTGATTATTATGCCAAACCATGAATGTTACACCTACAGCACTGTACACATGTACTGCACTGTACTGTATCAAATTGTACGCTGTTATATGTACGGTATTGTACTGTATAAAATTTTAAGTCACTTTAACGGAACATTTCACTTAGTTTTTACCCGTTCTGTAAAATTTTATTTATTCACTACGTATTTACCTACTAATACGTACTGTACTTGAATTTGTATGTAAATGCATTCGCATGTAAATTTGTTTAGAGAGATCTCGGATAATGGAATATCATTCTAATTGAAATATTTTCTTATAACAAATGGGCTATTCCAATAAGCGAGTTCCACTGTATTTGCATTAGGACATTCTGGTCGTAATATTGTGGGTCTTCGGTGTGCCCGCGCGCGTTTATGTATGTGCGTTTAAATACAAATGAATTTTATAATTTGCTTAAAATACATCATTATTTTTTCGTTCTGATGGTTTTATTATATTTTATATAAATATTTGCTCATGGCGACTTTGAAAAATCTTTATTCTGTTAGTTTGGACGAAATCAGATATTCCTAATAAGTCAGTATAATATTATTTACTTTACAAATTTAAAAAAATGGCTGAAAACTTTGTGCAGGAAAGCTGAAATCGTGCCTAAATGCAATAAAATATTTACTGGTAAGCTTTATTCAAGCCCCGAATGGGAACGTGTGAAACTTTTTAATTGCCAGAAAGTGCTTTTAAATGAATTTGTATTTATTAACTTACACTGCTGGCCACCCAAAATGCAAAACCAAGAAGGACACGAGATAGCAAAGCCAGATTTACTGGACACATAACAACAGATACAAAGACGAAACGATTGAGCTTACCGGCCCGTGAGACTTGCGGAACACGCAGACATCAATAGTTCGTGTGGCCCCAATAGCTGGCCATAACGGCCGCGGCATCGAACGAAAGAAACTTCGGATGTGGGCTTGGGGTATGTCGGTCCAGGCCGCTTCCACACTTTGCCGCAGTTCATCAGGCGTAGCCGCGAGTGGTGCTTGCCGGGCTACTCGGTTGCCGATCACCTACCACACGTGTTCGATGGGCGACATATCGGGAGAACAGGCGGGCAACGGTAGCAGTGACACCTGGTGGGCCGTAAAGAATTTTTGCACGATGCGTGCCACGTGCGGGCGCATTGTTCTGTTAAAACGGGGCCGCAGGTACGTCCTGCAGGTCAGGGAGGACTACAGGCTCTAAAACTTTACAGATGCAGCGGTGGCTGTTGAGTGTACCGGCGATGCGTGCCATAGGGGCGCGGGTGTCATATCCAATTGTTCCCCAACCAAAACGCCAGGCGATGGACCGGTATGGCGATGCATAATGCAGGCGTCATACAATCTCTCGCCGCGGTACAGCCACACGCGGATCCGACCAGCGTGGTGTTGCAGCAGAAGCGGGATTCGTCGGAGAAGGCAATGTTGTGCCATTCCGTAGTTCAGGTGCGGCGTTCAACGACCCACTCCCGCCGCATTCGCCGGTCGTGTAACGTCAATGGTAATCGGGGCAATGGGTGCCGTGCGATAAGTCCCCGTTCCTTCAGACGAGGTCGAACGGTACGTGCTGACACAGGTTGTCGAGCCACACACCCTCATTCCTGCGCTAACGTTCGTAATGTGGCGGTGCAAGCCGTCAATGGCCGCCGCACAGCATGTCGAACCTCTCATTCGGTGGTGTGCCGCGGCTGCGGCAATCGCTCACGCCGGTCCTTCCGTCCCTCCTGCACCCACCAAATCCATACTCGCTTCATTGTGGCTGGATGTCACCCCACACGGGCGCCGATGTATCGGTACGATTAACCGCTGTCGCGATAAGCCAATATTCGCACTCTGTCGAACTCCAAAAAGTGCTGGAATGACTGCCGTATTCTGCGAGGAGTCATCAGGAAGCTTCTCACGCACAGGACCGGCAGAACAACACGCTGTCACTATTTACACCCGCCTTCTGTGCACCCTTCTTATAGTGCTTCTAGGTGGCGTGCCGGGAGCACAGGATTTGCCTATGCCCTGCAATGCTAATCGTTTGCATGACCTTCTCGGGCGACGCATGTTGTGAATTTCAGGCCAATCTGATGCTTCCTTCTTGGTGGTGCATTTTGGGTGGCCTGCAGTGTATTTGTTTTTCTACTCATGCTCATTTCATCATTAGATCATGTTGCCATAAAAACAACAAGTGTTAAAGAAATTGAAAGATAATTGAAATGAAAGAACATTAAAATAATTTAAAGTTATTAAACTGCAGGTTAATAATTTATGATGCTCTTTGCTCTGTGGTTACGTAGATCTGAGTAAAACCTCAAAGGGTTTAGTGATGAAAACCACAGAATAAAAGAAAAAAGTAGTAATATGGTTGTGTTCCTTGCAATGGTTTCTCTTGCGTTCTATTGTCCGAGTGCCGGCGTATTGATACCGTAGTGAAATTGAACAAACTTCGGGACGAGTGTAATTAAGCAACAGCGTTATCTATCATTTTATATCTATGCAAACAAAAACATATTAGTGTGATAAATTAATAGCTGTCGTGTGATTTATATTAAAAAACAAAGTATCATTTTTACGTACAGAATGCAAGTTTTACCTAAAATATTAGTTTCTCCGTTTCGTTTACAAATGCTAGAACGATATCATAAAACGCGCAGAAATAGTTTCGAAAGCCTTCAGGTAAAAAGTGCTGAATAAATGTGAAACTGATTAAATTTTATGAGAAATCATTTCAAAAAATAAAAAAACAAGAATCCAATCATGAAATGCAATCAGATTAAAAATAAAACAAAGCAGGGTGATTCACCGAAAAAGTACACCGTCAACCGTAAAATGTGACATACATATATCTTCTGTCTATATATGCGTATGATTAGCAATTGGAATTCAATAAACATACAACGTCGAATCAAGTTCCAAGGGAATTGCGTGTCCCTGTGCCAAAGAAATGGAGGGCCGCTCACTTGGGATCACCATTCTGAGAGGTCTTGTGGTTACGGTGACATCAGTATGCGATGATAATTCGACGATATCGTAAAAGACATTACTAGCAACTCAGGGTGTTCGAGAAGGTGCAAATTGATGGCTTAAAAGAACCCGATTAGTAATACCGGCATATTGGCTGGATTCGTGTTCGGGCCGGTCCCACAGTAAGACAATGGTGGCAGCAAATTTTCCAGAAGGTCACACATACCGGACATGAACGCAGCGGCATGCGAAGGCAACTGTATGGAATAAGCACGTGATAGTGAGAACGGTCACACAACACAGACGACATCGCTGGCTACAATCCAATGCCACATAGCATTCATTACGGATCATAAAATTTTAAGACGCACCTTTGCATAATGTATAAAAGTGGAGGGAGTACATGCTTTCTACCATTTATGACGGCCGTTACAGGCCAGCGAACAGAACAGCGACGGCCGTTACAGACAAGACTTCAAAATAAATGTCCTGTCGCAGAAAGGTGAACTGCCACCGATTATTTAGTGACCAATATAGCTTTGCTTGGTAATATATCACCAACGTATATGTGTCTGGAGGAGGTCGCGGCAGCGATCTGCACAGGCCTGCATTATGGAACAGCGTAGGGACATCTTACCGGGTGTTACATTCTGTAGTGCCTTCTTTAATGACTGATCCCTAGTGATGCTTCGTTGGATCTTTTAACAGTAGCACAAGAAGAATTTGTGACAGGACAACATGCTACTATTTTTTTACACAATGCTCTGTCGGGCATCGTTACCCATCTTCACTAAGAGTGGCTGTGCTATGAATTAGTATTTTATGCTTATGGAGAAATTGCTCTGCAAAAAAGAGCTCTGTTTCTGTTAAATCGTAATCGGGTCTTTAACTTTGCACTCTATATGTAAGTGAAAACTTTCGGAATGATCGGCGCTTGTTCCAGGGGATTTGACTTTTTTGCTACAGGTTATATTAAAAAAAATAACATTCAATGCAGTTTTAGCATCATCAAGTTTTAACTTCACGCCGTTTTCAGCACATCTTTTCAAAAAACGATTGTTCTTATGTAACCGGCTTGTCTATCCGTCTAAGGAAGCCATGGCTCTGCAACTATTTGTCCGATTTGAAAAATTATTTTTGCTTTGGGTAGCTTGAAATGTGAGAATCACGATCTTTGCATTCCGGTTATTTCCCAATGCACAACTTCGCACTACAGGCCGTGGCAACAGATGGTATCGAATTCAATTACATTTTATTCTATATCATCATCATCATCATCATCATTGTCAACAATTATCAATCCACTGCTGGACGAAGGTCTCCCCAAGTTTCCTCCACAACGGTCTGTCTTGTGCCAGTCTCTTCCATGTCACTCCCGCATATTTACGAATTTCATCCACCCATCTCCCATGTGGTCTTTTTCTGGGTCTTTTCCTGTCCCTTGGAATCCAATCTAAAATTTCGGCTGTCCATCGATGGTCTGTCCTTCTGGCAGTATGTCCAGCACATTGCAATTTCAGGGATTTATCTGTGATCATGATGTCTTCCACTCTTGTCCTTTTTCGGATCCACGAGTTCCTCTTCTTATCTCTCCTGGTTATACCAAGCATGCACCTCTCCATGCTACTTTGAGTTGTCTGCAGCCTTTGTATGTCTCTTTTAGATAAGGTCCACGTCTCTGCACCATACGTAAGCACTGGAAGGATGCATTGATCAAACACTTTTCTTTTAAGACATAATGGCATATTGCTCTTGAAAATTATGCTGTTTCTTCCAAAAGCTCTCCAGGCAAGTTTTGTACGCAGATTAATTTCTTCATCAATGTGACTTTTACTGATATCTGCTGTCCAAGATAAACATACGTATCTGTTATCTCCAGTTTTTCTCCATCAATCGATAAATCTTCATTTCTTGTAAAAGCATTGTACATCACTTTTGTCTTCTGAAAGTTCATTTTTAATCCCACTTCTTTACTCTTGTCAGCAAGTTCCTGGATCATACTCTGCAGCTCTGATGGGGTAGTTGCAAAAATGACTACGTCATCAGCAAAACGAAGTTGGGTTAGATAATCTCCATTAATCTTTATCCCTTTGTTTTCCCAGTTCAGTGATTGAAAGACATTTTCCAATGTGGCATTAAAGAGCTTCGGAGATATGGTGTCACCTTGTCTCACTCAATTTCCAATTTTTATGTGTGTTGTATTTTCAAACAGCCGAATCTTTGCACTTGCATTTTCATAGATGTTATTAATAATATTAATGTATGCATCTTCAATACCGCAGGATTTCAGAGCCGTGGTAACTGCTGATGGTTTCACCCAATCAAAGGCTTTTTCATAATCGATAAAAGCCATGCACAATGAAAGTTCATATTCCCTCGCTCTTTCAATTAGTTCTCTCAGTACGTGGATATGATCTATTGTGCTGTAGCCACTCCTGAATCCAGCTTGTTCTCTCGGTTGAGCCATGTCCAGTGTTACCTTCAAGCGGTGTGAAATAACTTTAGTGAAGATTTTATAAACCACTGATAGGAGGCTGATAGGTCTGTAGTTCCTGAGATCCTCAATGTCACCTTTTTTATGTAGCAGGATCATTGTAGCATTGTTCCAATCCTCAGGAATCTTCCCTTCATTAAGGCATCGAGTGAAAATTTGGGCGAGTACTGTTTCAATTTCTCCACTTGCTTCTTGTATGATGTCTATAGTAATTCCATCTTCTCCTGGAGCTTTCCCCCGCTTCATGTTCTTGATTGCATGAGCAACTTCTGCTGGGAGGACTGGAAGAACTCTGGTATCTTTCATGATGTCTGGGGTACATGTATCATCCCTTTCATATAATTTGGAGTAGAAATCTTTCACTCTTGTCAAAATTTCGCCTCTATTTCTTGTTATAGAACCGTCTTCTTTTCTCAGAGCCATAATCTGTTTTCTTCCCTTACTGAGATGTCCCTTTGCTATCTTAAGGCTTTGGCTGTTTTCAATTGCTTTCCTTACTAGCTCACAGTTGAATTTCCTTACGTCTTCAGTGATACTTTTTCGTGCTGTCTTGCATAGCTCTATATATTCCACTTTGGAAGTCACATCTTCTTTAGTTGTCCTCATCTCTCCTCTTTTTTGCATCAACATTTTGGTTTTTCCTTATAATTTGTTCACATGCAACTTGTTCTTAGACCCAGCTAATTTTGTTGCTGTTTCCATAAGAGCTTTGGTTACTTTTCTGTTAACTTCCGAAATATCCACTTCTTCCGATGTTAGGCCTTCTAAAGCAGAGAATCTGTTCTTCAGTTCCAACTTGAAAGTATTATGGTGTTTTTTAAGGTTGGTTATGTCAATACATTTTGTTTGTCTTATGAGCTTGCCACGTTCCAGTTTAGTGTTGAGGTGTATCTTACATCTCACCAATCTATGGTCACTACCTGTGTTGAACTTGTTCAGCACACTGCAGTCTTCGATGACGAATTTTTTGTTACACATAATAAAATCAATTTCACTTGTCGTCCCAATTGGATGTCTCCATGTCCATTTCCTGTGTGGCTTTTTCTTAAAAAGGAGTTCAAGATGAAAAATCCTTCTGCCTCTGCAAACTCAACGAGAGTATTTCCACGCTGGTTTCTGTTGCCGTGACCGAATTTACCTACTGAAGTTTCATTCTGTTGCCGGTGCCCTATTTTTGCATTGAAATCTCCCATAATTATCTTCAAGTGCTGCTTACCTTTATTATTTAGACGATTATTTGTTCTATATATTTGCTTCTAAATACCTGATTCAAATGTTATTCACCTTTCGATGCAATTTAGAGCCAAGACTATTTTAAATACAGTCATTTTTTCAAGTTATGCATAGATAGGGGTATAAAAGTAAATTGCCGTTTCCCCGAGATCTGTAGGTTTAAAATCCCGATTCCAAAAACCCATTCTACAACGGATACAGCTCCTGATGGAAAATGTTTTGCATATAATTTCTAACTTTAGGTAATGATGGTTTGACCACAAGGAGGCGTAAGACTAATTCGTTCTTCGCAAGTATTTAGCCGCGAAATCTGAGCATCTAAAAGTTTGATTGAAAAACTTCTTTCGTGGACCTATACCGCTAACGTCATTCCTAAAGTAACGCATGGTTTCTCTATCAGGGACCGTAGATTTATACGTTTTTTGTCAATATCTCTGATTCTTAGTGTCCGATTTAAAAACGCTTTTTCTGTTAGATAGCAGTTCCAGTGTGAAATGTTTATAAAATTTCAAAATTTTCCAGTAATTACTTTCCGCTAAGGGGCGTGTAGGCAAATTGCGTTTTTCCCGGTATCTGTTTCTAAAACGCCAATATTAATTTTTTTTCTGTATCTGATACAGTTCCCGATGTTAAAGGTTTTGCATATATTTCTAATTTCTGGTAAAGAATGGTTTGACCAGCTGCGAGCATAAGATTTTATTTCATATTGTGATGTAATAGCAGCAAAATGGGCACATCTGAAAACTCGACTAAAAAATATTCTTTCGGTGACTGATACCGCTCACTTCGGAAAAACTTTTGAAATTACCATCTCTTGAAACAATGCACAATTTTTTCCGCCCGGGGGTGTAGATTCATATCCTATTTTTATCGATATCTCGGCTTCTAAGTGTCCGATTAAAAAAATTATTTCATCGTTGGAGAGCGTTTTCTCTGAGAAATGTTTCAAATATAATTTCAAATTATTTTCAGTCCACAAGTCGGTCGCCAGAAGGCGTTTCTTCACGTTTTCCTTTACAGCAATATCTGTGGGACGAAAATCGTTACT
This sequence comes from Macrothele yani, assembly GCA_039090855.1. Taxonomy (NCBI): domain Eukaryota; kingdom Metazoa; phylum Arthropoda; class Arachnida; order Araneae; family Macrothelidae; genus Macrothele; species Macrothele yani. Next base: position 198,052,666 of record CM077034.1, on the reverse strand, counting down.
GAAAAAAATTTCTGCAAGATACTACGAAATATGCAAACTCTGCGTGTATATTTTCTTCCCAAAATAATTCACAAGTTCGCCGCTAGGTGATGCAAATTTTTAATCTGTTTTTCTCCAGATCTGTGCTTCTACATGTGCAGTTTGAAACTTCTTTCTTTCAACACCGGATGCATGTTGCCTTGTAGAACGTTTTAGGCTAGTATCATCATCATCATCATCATCATTGTCAACCATTATCAATCCACTGCTGGACGAAGGTCTCCCCAAGTTTTCTCCACAACGGTCTGTCTTGTGCCAGTCTCCTCCATGTCACTCCCGCATATTTACGAATTTCATCCACCCATCTCCCATGTGGTCTTTTTCTGGGTCTTTTCCTGTCCCTTGGAATCCAATCTAAAATTTCGGCTGTCCATCTATGGTCTGTCCTTCTGGCAGTATGTCCAGCCCATTGCCATTTCAGGGATTTAACCCTGATCATGATGTCTTCCACTCTCGTCATTTTTCGGATCCACGAGTTTCTCTTCTTATCTCTCCTGGTTATACCAAGCATGCACCTCTCCATGCTTCTTTGAGTTGTCTGCAGCCTTTGCATGTCTCTTTTAGTTAAGGTCCACGTCTCTGCACCATACGTAAGCACTGGAAGGATGCATTGATCAAACACTTTTCTTTTAAGACATAATGGCATATTGCTCTTGAAAATTATGCTGTTTCTTCCAAAAGCTCTCCAGGCAAGTTTTGTACGCCGATTAATTTCTTCATCAATGTGACCCTCACTTGATATCTGCTGTCCAAGATAAACATACGTATCTGTTATCTCCAGTTTTTCTCCATCAATCGATAAATCTTCATTTCTTGTAAAAGCATTGAACATCACTTTTGTCTTCTGAAAGTTCATTTTTAATCCCACTTCTTTACTCTTGTCAGCAAGTTCCTGGATCATACTCTGCAGCTCTGATGGGGTAGTTGCAAAAATGACTACGTCATCAGCAAAACGAAGGTGGGTTAGATAATCTCCATTAATCTTTATCCCTTTGTTTTCCCAGTTCAGTGATTGAAAGACATTTTCCAATGTGGCATTAAAGAGCTTCGGAGATATGGTGTCACCTTGTCTCACTCCCTTTCCAATTTTTATGTGTGTTGTATTTTCAAACAGCCGAATCTTTGCACTTGCATTTTCATAGATGTTATTAATAATATTAATGTATGCATCTTCAATACCGCAGGATTTCAGAGCCGTGGTAACTGCTGATGGTTTCACCGAATCAAAGGCTTTTTCATAATCGATAAAAGCCATGCACAATGGAAGTTCATATTCCCTCGCTCTTTCAATTAGTTCTCTCAGTACGTGGATATGATCTATTGTGCTGTAGCCACTCCTGAATCCAGCTTGTTCTCTCGGTTGAGCCATGTCCAGTGTTACCTTCAAGCGGTGTGAAAGAACTTTAGTGAAGATTTTATAAACCACTGATAGGAGGCTGATAGGTCTGTAGTTCCTGAGATCCTCAATGTCACCTTTTTTATGTAGCAGGATCATTGTAGCATTGTTCCAATCCTCAGGAATCTTCCCTTCATTAAGGCATCGAGTGAAAATTTGGGCGAGTACTGTTTCGATTTCTCCACTTGCTTCTTGTATGATGTCTATAGTAATTCCATCTTCTCCTGGAGCTTTCCCCCGCTTCATGTTCTTGATTGCATGAGCAACTTCTGCTGGGAGGACTGGAAGAACTCTGGTACCTTTCATGATGTCTGGAGTACATGTATCATCCCTTTCATATAATTTGGAGTAGAAATCTTTCACTCTTGTCAAAATTTCGCCTCTATTTCTTTTTATAGAACCATCTTCTTTTCTCAGAGCCATAATCTGTTTTCTTCCCTTACTGAGATGTCCCTTTGCTATCTTAAGGCTTTGGTTGTTTTCAATTGCTTTCCTCACTAGCTCACAGTTGAATTTCCTTACGTCTTCAGTGATACTTTTTCGTGTTGTCTTGCATAGCTCTATATATTCCACTTTGGAAGTCACATCTTCTTTAGTTGTCCTCATCTCTCTTCTTTTTGCATCAACATTTTGGTTTTTCCTGATAATTTGTTCACATGCAACTTGTTCTTAGACCCAGCTAATTTTGTTGCTGTTTCCATTAGAGCTTTGGTTACTTTTCTGTTAACTTCCGAAATATCCACTTCTTCCGATGTTAGGCCTTCTAAAGCAGAGAATCTGTTCTTCAGTTCCAACTTGAAAGTATTATGGTGTTTTTTAAGGTTGGTTATGTCAATACATTTTGTTTGTCTTATGAGCTTGCCACGTTCCAGTTTAGTGTTGAGGTGCATCTTACATCTCACCAATCTATGGTCACTACCTGTGTTGAACTTGTTCAGCACACTGCAGTCTTCGATGACAAATTTTTTGTTACACATAATAAAATCAATTTCACTTGTCGTTCCAATTGGATGTCTCCATGTCCATTTCCTGTGTGGCTTTTTCTTGAAAAAGGAGTTCAAGATGAAAAATCCTTCTGCCTCTGCAAACTCAACGAGAGTATTTCCACGCTGGTTTCTGTTGCCGTGACCGAATTTACCTACTGAAGTTTCATTCTGTTGCCGTTGCCCTATTTTTGCATTGAAATCTCCCATAATTATCTTCAAGTGCTGCTTACCTTTATTATTTAGATGACGAATTTCCTCATAAAATTCTTCAATTTCTTCTTCAGGATGACTTGTGGTGGGTGCATAAGTTTGAATAATCTGAGCCTGGTATCTTCTCGATAGTTGGATAACGAGTCGTGCAGCTCTGTCAGAGGAACTTTCAACTTCTACCACTTTATCCTTCAATTTCTTGTTTATTATAAATCCAACACCACTAGTTCTGCCAGTATCTGTCCCACGATAATAGAAGAGATGTCCACTTTTCAGTTCAATGAGATCTTCTCCTTTTCTCCTTACCTCACTTAGCCCGATGATGTCCCACTTGATCCTTTGTAGTTCCTCTTCCAATTCAAGAAGCCTTGAATCAGAAGATAGGGAGCGTCCGTTATAGGTAGCCAAGGTCAGCATCAAATGGCAGCCTAGTCCGGTCCTCCGGGGATTCTTAGCACCCTCTGCCTTCATGTCGCACTGGCCGCTGCCTTGGCCAGGTACATTCCAGCTGCCGGAGACTGAGGGCCAAGATTTAAGTTGTAGAGTCATTTTGGAGGTGTTTGGCCATAACTCACCACGCTGGCCAAGCGGGTTGGTGAGTGTGGGATAGCATTTCCTCTGATCCCGATGGTATGGTTATACCGCTATTGGCGGTCGTCAGAGCCCCTTTAGTGGGAACAGGATGCACCACGAGAAGGCGGGGTTGACATTTGTCAAGGAGAGGCTGTGATGTTACGCATCACCTGACCTTACATCCCTAGGCTAGTATACGCGGAGTTTAATAGCTCACAGTCTTGTCTGTAGGTGGTGTTCGTTTACTTCAGCTTCGAGCTGTGTCAGCGCCCCTAAAAACCCTTTTCAGGATTTTTTATTCATTGTATTCCATTCACTACAATACAGACATGGAACATTATCCTCTTCAAACATTCGAAATACCTCCCGCTAGGGTGGAAAGTTCGAAATTCTTGTTTTCGCTATCTATGCTTCCTGGGAACGCATTTGAGAAGTCCTATTCCTTAAGCACAGCTTTTTCCATGAAGAATCTTTTCCCCTATTTTCAAATTATCCATTGCGCAAAATTCTTCCTCTAGAAGACATTGAGTTATTTCGTATGTCCGTCTATATTTCTACTTTTAACAGCTGGAATCGAAAATCTGTCTCTGACACCTTTCTTGTGCTATAAGAAAGTTTTGTGCGTTCTTTGTTAGTTTTCGCACATACTTTTCAAGCGCTGGTGGAAATAAATAACCTTTCTATTTCTGGATGTTTTATTGATTATAGAAACCGACTGATCGTCTTTATAACCGGTTGCATCGTTTTTGAATGGCTTTAATAAATTTAATTCGCGTCAGATCGGATTCGAAAGATGTGCTCATTACAATCGAAAACTTCGTGTTATCTTTCTTGTTGTTTTTTTTTCCTTTCTATATATCTTTGTAATCAACGTTTCGCGCTAGAAATCAGGTTGCGAAAAATTATTTATTTTTATAATTGTGATAATAATTATAAAAATAACAGGATCATAATTGTGAAAGGTATTTTTAGTCATTCCCTTTAGCATTTATGAAACATTTATCAGTTGTGTTTCATTAAGTTCACCTTATTTTAAAATTGAGGATCCAAAAGTCGGAAGCTGCAGAACCTTACTTCCAAGCAATCTTCCGAAATCACCATGCAATACAGTTAGGAGAATGGAATCAAACACCGAATCAATGAGAAAGGAAGCTTTCCTTAAAGTTAATTATTTACAATTTTATATAAGGCATGCAAAGAAATAAGTGATACATTTTAATAATAGTACACTGCTGGACAATTGCTAAGGACGGATCATAAACGGCTATATAGCGCATAAAAAAGTAAGTGTGGTTGGATGCCAATTGAAATAAAATAATGTCAGAATGCCAGGACATTACAAGAAAGACAACTTATTGTGCTCTGAAATCCAGAAGGCTTTGGAACGTGTTCAAGGGACAAATCGGGCATTTAGTGCAGAATACGTAAACATGAAAACAATGCAATTACCGTCTGCAAGCGTTCCGGCGTAAGATAACAATACGGGATATGGCCATCATGGAGGGCGATGCAAGATTCCACACGTCGTGTCATGCTTTGCACAACATTATCAAGCAGCTGTTGGGGTAATTTATCCCATTCCTCTGTCAGTGCACGGATGAGGGTGTCCTTGTTTATTGGAGGGCATTGGCGACCAGCAAGACTCCTCCCCAAGGCATCCCACACATTTTCAATGGGATTCAGATCTGGAGAACGTGCTGGCCATACGAGGCGTTGGATATCCTCGCCCTCAAGACACTCCTGGACAGCGACTGTTCAATGACATGTTGTGTTGTCGTCCATGAAAATGAATCTATCACCGACAGCACCACGGAACATGCGAACATAAGGTAGCAGTACATCATTAATGTATCGTTGGCCAGTCATAGTCCCAGTTGGAAGCACATAGAGGGACGTACGGCCATTGATCATGATGCCAGCCCATACCATGACACTACATGTCGGATATCGGTCCCTTTCCTGTATGTTTGCTGGACAATATGCAGTACCACTATCACGCCAGATTAGTTGTCGTCGACAATCAGACGATAGACTGTATCTACTCTCATCTCAGAAGAGGACAGCAGACCAGTCGTTATCAGTCCAATTGCGATGTTGATGGCATCATTGCAAACGGGCGGTACGGTGACGTCTGGATAATGGGATGCACACAACAGGACGGCGGGCGTATAGTCCTCCTTCATGCAAACGTCTGGCGACTGTTTTTCGGGAGATCCGCTTGCCAGTAGCAGCCATAAATTGATTTGCTACCTCACTACCTGTGCTGCGCCGGTGTCTTTTTGTTGATAGCACTATGTACTGATCTTCTGCAGGTGTCGTACTGCGAACACGACCTCCTCCGTGACGTTTGTTACACTCTCCATTTGTTTGAAATGATTTCCAAAGCCTTGAAACAACACTGTGGCTGACGTCGAACTCCCTGGCAACATCTGTTATTTTTCGCCCTTCTTCAATCTTGCCAATAATACGGCCACGCGTAAAATCATCTAGGTGATGTCGGGGAGACATACTGAAAATTGCAAGTTCGTCAATTGATTCTTTCCCTTTCAACTTTGCATTTGAACAACAACGGTCAATACGCGTCAAATCCTTTATATCTCTTATCAGCGCTATGACGTCGCTAACAAGTTCGGCAATCCAAAATTTGCATACGCACAACACGTCTTACTATATCCCGCACTTATGCTAATTTCCACATTTTCCTGCCTTCCATTTTATGGTTGCTATCGTTGCTATTGTCATCCGTCCTTAGCAATTGTCCGGCAGTGTATTTTTACTAATTTTTTTACTGCACATTTTGTTAAAGTAAACTCCAGTTCATGAGATATAATTGCATTCTTAAGATGTATGTGATATTTATTTTATAGAGTAAAACTAAATTTAAATTTCAAAATTTGCGAAATATTTGGCAGTAACACATTCTTGTAATATACTTTTAAAAATTTCCCAATCCGAGCATGAAATCTTTCATTCAATATTTAAAATGAAATAATTCTTGTTTTCCACTTTATGTAGTTTTTTAATAAGTAATTTTGGCCGTGCCCTAATCTGTTACGTTTTTATAATAACTACAAACGTTACATTGCACTCCCTAATGAACGTTTTTTACACGAGGTTATTAACAGTGACCACACGATGACTTACAAAATGTCGGTGCCGTCTAATGACATTGAAATGTACATGTATAATTTCCTACAAATATTTCTACAAAGTATTCAAGAAAAAAATTTATGGAATAAATCTAAAAAGTAAAACGTAACACAGCAAAATATCGCTTTCTTGAAAACATAAAGCACAAAGTCATACAAACAGATAAAATGTTTCCCGTTTTATTCTGTCTTCAAAGATTTCTGTTCTATTCCTGAACCAATATTAAATTACGAAAAATATTTAACCCACCAACGGCTTTGCAAATAAATGGGGAAAACTACGATATCACGCGTAGTACCTGAAAATAAACGAAAAAACTTGCATACACCATCACAAATTGGTTCCGGTGTATTGCTTTTAACGGTTATTTACAAAACGCCGAAGTCTGCTGATGATCTTAGCATAGCATTGTTTGGAAAAATGAATACAAATATGCTCTTACATGAAATTCCAGTGGTTAAATAAAAAGTTTGCTCAAAATTTGTTTGTTTTCATTTTTTGAGCCCAATTATGCTTTCAGTTGCATAATATCGAGAGATTACCAAACTTTCATTTTCTCTGTTGTATGAAACTGAAATTATGTTTAAATAATATAAATTCGGTTTTATAGCACTGAAATTATCTTCAGATGAACTGTGTTGGTCTGTTTTCTGTAAGCAAATTCTATACCTTCTCTTGCACAAATAATTGGTAATACCGAAATTATTATCTGATAATCGTGTGCTGGTCGGTGTTTAATAGGAAGATTTTGTTACCTGCCCTTTTACAAATAATTTTCAAGCAAGACCTATGACCGTTCTTCCAAATGGGTCCAGGTTCAAATTCTGGTAAGGCCTGGATGTTAAATTTGTTGTACGGCAACAATTATCCACAATGCATGAAAGTATTGCGAGCAACGGCGAGCAACTCAGTAGGAGATAAGTGGTCGACCGTTCCTAATTTTTGACCATAAATTAGGAACGGTCGACCACTTATCCCCTAATAAGTTGCTCGTGGTGTTCGCTAATTCTTCCAAACCGTAAAAAAATTGTTTCTACAAAGAGAGCTTGTTTTGCGAGGCAGATAACACAAAAAGTTGAATCAATACAATACTCATGTATGGAGATTTTTCTTGAGTGTTTTAAATTAAAATAACAAATAATAATTTGTCACATCACATTTAAATTTTGGAGAGTCTCGATAGGAAAGCTTGAATAGTTGTAGGGGTAAAAAGATAGTATGAGTTTGAAAAACGAAACAACAAAGGAAATGAATGCTATTGCACTTGGTTTATGTTTTGGTCTTTTATTCAAAAGTGTTACTAAGGAGGAATACAATTTCATTTCCTCTGTTTGCCTTTCAGGCACAACAGAGCTATTGATAAATAGCTAAATATTTAGTCATGTTCTATAAAATTGTAATATAATTCTTTAAAACATGTTTCTCTATGTCGACCTGTTTCAAATACAGTGAAGCGGATACGCACAGCTTTTGGAATAATTTTGTTAAGTGAGAGATTTATAAGAAAGTGTTTCCAGAAAATGCGTTGCGGCGACGATCTGGAAAATGATGCCTCACGCAATGAACCCGGAGAAGTTTTTTCTGAAGGCAAGCTGGGCACCGCTGTTAACGAAAATATGATATAAACATGTCAATACTTTTCAAAAAGATGCGGCGTTTTGTGTAGAAACCATTCTCTTAGGCATACATCGTATATACATCGTATGCCTACGGGACTCTCATCATTTTTTGGTTGCAACACGCAGCAGCGGTTATGTAGTAATATATGTGTGTTGTTGCTTTTACATCAAAATAATAATCCCTTTCTCATACGTGCGGACGCTTATGATAAAATGTGAGTTTATTAGCTTACTTCGAAGAGTAAAAAAAAATTGTTTGTTGCGAAATGAACCAAAATTATATAAAAGGGAGCTACCTCAGCACCCAGATATGATTTTGGTTGAAGAGTCGACTGTCAATAACATAGTGCATATTAAGTTTCTCCACATAGAAAATAACATGTAGAAAGAAACAAATTGAAAGTGTATTAGATTTCTTTTGGCATTTAAAAACATGGTGTTTTACGAGTCACCCACATGTCGGTTCGCAGCCGTGAATATCCTGTGTCTGAACATTTGAAGGGCTTTGCATTGTAAAGACACTTTTTCTTCATCTGTGCTCTGTTAGTTATAGTCTTCAACAACGCAACAAACGTTTTTGATTACATGATACTAAGTATCCAGACCCAGGTGAATACTGAACTGGGTTTTCGCACTAATTAAAATTTGTGTATTGCACCATACTGCAGTACCAATACTAAGATATTTCAAATTTTTAATTCGTTAGCAACATTTCAAACGTGTAGAAAAGCATTCAGAATTAATTTCATAAATAAAAGTACATACATTAAAATTTTAAAGGAAAAAAACGTTAACAGTTAGTTATTATTTTCAAAAAGGGCATTTGTTCGGTAAAAAATTGTGTTAGTATTTCAAATAATGAAAGATGTAATTTCAACGTTTAGTATTTGTGCTGTTAAACTAAAAATACACTGACGGAAAATAATCGCAACACCACGAAAACATAGTTGGAGAGGGATGAAGTGGCGGCAATACATTTGTATAGGTAACATATTTAATCGATTAAGGTTTCAAGATCACAGCTTAATGTAAGCGCGAGGAGAGCCATTTTAAATGTGAAATGCTGGTACATTAATAACCGGTGTAACCGCCAGAATGTTGAATGCAAGCACGCAAGCATTCATGCATTGTGTCGTACAGTTGCTGGATGTCAGTTTGTGGGATGGAGTTCCATGCCTGTTGCACTTGGTCGGTCAATGCAGGGACGGTTAATGCTGATTGGGGGTGACGCTGGAGTTGTCGTCCAATGATGTCCCATACGTGATCGATTTGTGAACGATCTGGTGATATAGCAGGCCACGGCAACATGTCGACACTCTATAGAGCATGTTGGGTTACAACAGCGGTATGCGGGCGAGCGTTATCCTGTTGGAAAACACCCCATGGAATGCTGTTCATGAATGCAGCACAACAGGTTGAATCACCAGACCGACGTACAACTGTGCCGTCAGGGTGCGTGGGATAACCACGAGAGTGCTCCTGCTGTCATATGAAATTGCTTCATAGACCATGACTCCAGGTGTAGGTCCAGTGTGTCTCGGCCGCAGACAGGTTGGTTGCAGGAGCTCACCTGGCCTCCTTCTAACTAACACTCGGCCATCACTGGCACCCAGGAAGAACTGGATTTCATCAGAACACACAAGAGATCTCCACTCCGTCCTCCAATGAGCTCTAGCTTGACACCACTGACGTCGCAAGCGGCAGTGGTTTGGGTAAGTGGAATGGACGCTACAGGGCGTCTGGCTCGGAGCTGTCATTCAAGTAACCGATTTGTAACAGTTCGTTGTGACCCTGTGGTGGCAACTGCAGCTCGAATTGCTGCCGCAGACGCAATACGATGCGCCACGGCCATACGCCGTACACGGCGGTCTTCCCTCTCAGTAGTGCCACGTGGCAGGCTGGAACCCCGTCTTCTTGAGGCATTACCTTCCTTTGACCACCGCTGCCAACAATCATGCACAGTGGCTACATTCCTGCCAAGTCGGTCTGCAATATTGCGGAAAGAAAATCGACCTTCTCGTAGCCCTATTAAACGACGTCGTTCAAACTCCGTGAGCTGTTGATAATGGCTTCTTCGTCTTCTTAAAGGCATTCTTGACTAACATCAACACACTACGTCGAATCTCAACGATAACTAATGCTCATGAACGTTACAGCGCGTATTTACAACAAACCTGCTTTGCATGTTCCGAGGAGCGCTACTAGCGCCACACGTATGCGCCGAGCGCGAAATTTGCATAGACGTCATCTTACAGATGTAGTCTCACCGCTTACCAACTGTCGTTTATCTAGCACAATCCCTTCTTGGTGTTGGGCTTTTTTTTCCGTCAGTGTAGTTTCTTTATTGATAAAATATAATGTACAATCATGCATAACATACGGGCCCGAAATATGTAAATTCAAAGATCTATACAATGCAAGTCACATTCGCACAAGAACAGTATTAACGTGTAGAGAAATTTTAACATTATGTTCGCCACTCAAACGGGAAAAAATATGTTTTCCACTATAGTAGGCAAAGTACATTTGTCTGTTTAATATTTATGGATTCATATTCTTCAAACAAAACTATGTTGATTTTTTCGTGTAGGAGTTTATCGACCAACGTAAGAAACTCAATGGCTGTAAGCAGTCACACATTTCTAAATCAGGTCAATCTGTTCCAGGAAGGGGTAAGAGCCAGAGCCATAAGACGAACATAACATTATTATCTCCCCGAGATTTAAACCACGAACTAAATCGGACGAAGAATCATAAACAATCGCTCAAACCACTGCATCACTATAGCAGAGTTGAATTTTTTGTTCAGTATATTATCAGAAATAATATTTATAAGAGAGAATAAAACATTTTCTTTTTTTATTTTCTGTGGAATTTGTTCAAATGTTTGAACAGACGTTGGTTAAGTACTGTTTTGAATAGAAATTACAGTCGTACAACTGTATCCATTGAAACAAATTGAAATGATTAAGAGTGCTTTGAGAAGCAGCAACCTATGGGATAACTAAAATCAGTTTTTGGTTAGGAAATTAACTAACAATAAGTATTTATGTGTATATTTTAAATATTTGTATTGTGTTTTCAAAGTTCGCCTTCAACATCCGTTGTTCAGAAAAACAGTTATACGGCGATGAGACACATTTAATATTCATTGGTAATAAAAATAGCTTAGCTGTAGAAACACGGATCGTAACAAATGAAATGATTGATTTTTCATGTTCAACAGCATTCTAAACTTCCCAGAAATGCAATTTTAAAAAATGTTGTCAAAAGTTTTGAAATAACTGATGCATTAATGTGGAATTCTCAGTTTTATGTATGTTGCAAGATAAATTTTGCATTAGATTGTAAAACCTTCACCTAGAATGCGAGTTCTATTCAGTTTGGAAAATATATTTCCTATCACACTTAACGTAATTTGTGAGCCGTCGTGAAGACACATGAAAATGCATATTCTGTCCAATCGGCGCGTAACCCAACGCATTACAGCTCACTGTTTCCACTTTCGAAAATAACATAAAGGTCTTGGCATAATATATTAATGAGATTTCTCTAGCAAGTATAAGAAATAAAAAATCCCGCTGAAATCAGTAGAGACACAGCAAAGAAATTTATAAGTCTTCAGAAATAGCTCTAAACTATTTCGCAAGTCTTGTTCTGTTTTCAATAAAATACAGAGATTCGTGTTACTATCCCGTAACAGTTTACCTTTTTGAACTTAATAAAGCGGAGAAACAACTGTAAGCAGAATTTAATGTTTCAAAATTTATAATACAAACGTTTAACGTTTACGATAAGCAGCAGAAGGAAACAATGGATTTTTCAAGGTCGAAAGTACAATCCACTTCGAAGCATCCGACGCAACACAAAGGCAATTTTTTCCAATGTAACATATTTACTTTTACAAAGTTAGTAGCTTTGTCCTACCTTGAAAGTTGGTTCACGTGCATTATGAATCATTTACCGTGAAAAATGCTTTCTTCTTTGCCGCAATTTAATATAATTATTTCATTTTACGACGTTATTAGTATGTATTAAAAAGAGCTACTTCTAAAAATGCTGAAAGACAGTTCCCTCAATTGTGCATAAAAATTAGCAATCTTTAAAAGACTGTATTTGAATATTTTACTTCCTGTCCAATACTGCTACATTTTCACAATTTGTAAAAATAAATTTCTGTGTAAGTGATTTTCGTACGGCTGCATATGAAAAATTTTATTAGAGTAACATTATATGTGGAACTACTGTGTAGCAAAGGAATATCCAGGCGGATTGATGGTGTACTATACTCACAAGCACAAAAACTTTATGTAGATACATCGGTGTGTGTTAGTACGTGAAATATACACATATTTTATAGCCAAAACGTAAACCTGCACTACTTACAATGTCCAAGTAATTGGCATTTACGATTTTATACGAATCATAAAATTTCACAAAGACAGTAAAGGGAAAGGTAGTCGACTAATTTCACGATTGGAGAGGGAATCTTGTTCGGATATATGCGAAAATCATTTTAATAAACTTGTAACGCATACTCTATATTCACTTTCCTTTTGATTTTACTATCTCTGGTTATTTTATTTTACTATGTAAATTATCTTCCTACTGAACGAAATATTATTTCACCCGCTGAATGAGATCTGGCAATGAGTGTAAGTCATGACGTGGTGGTAGCTAGTATATAGGCGCGTTCATCGAGACTTGTGTGTTGCGTAGGTTGGTGTGTTGGCGTTGCGAGGTGTTGTTATGAGAGAGTGTGTACTATAAGAGGAAAGTTTATTCATTATTATGTACAAGATATATGAGTGCCTTAGTTGACCAAGAGTCTTGGAAATAAACAAGTTTTCAGTAAGTTCAGTCTTTCTCAATTCATAGTTTTTGTCAGACCTCTGTCTGGCTGTTAGGTTTATGACTTTTATTACGTAATATAAATAACCAGCGTTGAGACTTTGTTTAAGTTCGTAATTAACTAGTAACAATACCCTTTTGGGAATTCATTATTTTGAAGCTTAGTGCAAGTATATCATTAGCTAGCTGGTAAGAAGAGAATCATTCATAATAATTAGCTTAGCGGAAAGCAAATAAAGCTAATTCATTATAATTGGCGCCCGAACTTTTCTCGAACACGAGATCCTGACTATTATTATCCATGTCTACCTTACCTCAGACAACTTCAAATTTCCACCTTCCGGCAAGTCTCGAGGGTAATGGTGTTTGTTTGGACAATTTGTACGAAGCCTGTGGCTCTGACTTTGATATGAATGATCTACACATACCCAAGCGTTCTTCACCATTTCGTAATGCACCAGCTTCTTATCACTCTGAGTCGCGGGTCGTACCTGAGGGAGTTCAATCCTCTCAGCGAAGCAGAATGCTTGCCCATTTCGTGCCGCATGCTGGAACAATTCATTTCAATGGTTTGGAGGGGTCTTTAAAGTTCCTCGAAGATCTGGAAGATCATTTTGATCTCTATAATATTCCGGAAGACTGCAAGGTCCAAATTGCCGGGACTTGCTTGAGGGATACCGCCAAGACCTGGTATCGGCAGTGGCGAGGGTCGAACCCGGATTCTCATTATGAGAATTTCCGTGCAGAATTCTTGGAGGTCTTTCCTTTCGGCCTCAGTCGAGCTAGCCTTGCTCAACAGCTTTTTTCGCGTCAACAAGGTCCCAATGATAGCCCTGTTGCATTTGCGTTGGAAACTACACGCCTATATAATCTATGGGATCCACATGCCAGTCATGTTGACATGTTGGATACCCTCGTACAACAGCTCGACCCATTCTTACAAGATTTTCTTGAGGTTCGTCACCCTGCCACTATTCATGAATGCCTTCGCCTCATACGCACGTATGAAGAGCGACATGGCAAACATGGTTCGACTCATAATGCTCGGGCACCCCGCGAGGCTTATTCCGAAAACCCTCAGCGGCATAATACACAAAACTTTCAGCGCGAGCATACACAAGTGCCCACCCAAGCTTCATACGTTCCACCACACAGAAGAGTGGCGAACCAACAGCGAGTTTCTGAACAAGCTTCGGGATATCGTCATAATGCACAGTATGCTCGACCCCGTTTCACTCAGCAGCATTCGGAACGTTCTCATGCCCGGGGCAATGATAATTTTTCTGCCCGCGCTGAGGGCAGACGTAACGAATATGAAAATGTCAACAGACACGCGGAGTTCCCGACGCAGGGTTCACGCAGTTTTCCTTATCGTGAAAATTTTCGCGATACTCGGCAGGGTCGAGGTTTCCAACCACATGATAACCCCACCAGAATTCCTTTAAACTTCCACAGGAAGTAGACGAAGGGTCGGTCCTGCTTCCTGATACCAAACATTCTGACCCTAAAACAGTATTAGTGACTGTTCAAACTCCTCAGTTGCCTGATGTATTCTTGACACTTGAAGACGTTATTGTCGAGACAAAGTTCGACACTGGGTCTAAGATATCAGCCCTAAATACAAAGTTTTGCAATGACGTTTTTTCTGCAATACACGTTCAGCCTGCAACGCAGTATTTGCGAGGTACAAATAATGAAATCTTCAGTATTTCAGGAACTGTCACATTATCTTTAGGGCTGGGAAAAGCTCGGTTTACACATTCTTTCCTGCTTATCGACGAGCTACCCGTGAAATGTCTCATGGGTATGGACTTTATTAACAAGTTTCAAATAACTTTGAATTTTGTACAACATGTGATTTCCTTTCCGGAACCTGTCGAAATGATTCCGACGGTTCCTGTAGATATTACGAGTTTATTGTTGAGTGACCAATTGAATGAGGGGCAACGAGACCAGCTTTCTCTCCTTTTACAGGAAAGCCCTGGTTTATTTTCGGATCAACCTGGTTTCACACAGGTGGTTTATCATGTTATTGACACTGATGGTTCGAAACCCATTGCGACGAAACCTTACCCTTGTGCTCCACATAAAAAACAGGAAATGCAACGTCAAATTGCTGAAATGATTAAGCAGGGCATCATCAGGGAATCAACAAGCGCTTGGGCTGCCCCTGCCTTCTTGGTTCCAAAGAAACAACCAAATGAATTTCGTTTCGTGACAGATTTTCGCAAGCTCAACCAAGTCACAAAAACAATCAATTATCCCCTACCTGTCATGTCACATATTCTAAATGACTTGTCGTCAACCAAATGGATCTCAACTTTGGATTTGGCGAGTGGATATTGGCAGGTGGCAGTACATCCGGACTCGGTCGATAAAACAGGCTTTGTGACTCCTTTTGGGGCCTATGAATATTTACGTATGCCTTTTGGTTTAGCTTCTGCACCTGCTACTTTCCAAAAGCTTATGGACACGGTTCTCAGACCTGTCCTGGGTCCCCATGTGCATGTCTATTTGGATGATATTATTATCACATCAGAGACTTTTGACGAGCACCTTTCTCTGCTCAAACAGGTGTTCCAACTTATATACAATGCTGGCTTGACGTTAAAACCTAGTAAATGCCAGATAGCGAGGGACGAGATTGTATATCTGGGGTTGAAAATTACTCCCCACGGTTTATTCACTGATAATGAAAAAATTAGGCCTATTGTTGACTTTCCTCGGCCTAAAACAGCAAAAGAACTATCCCGCTTTCTGGGAATGACCGGTTGGTATCAGCAGTTCGTCCCCTCTTATGCTACAATATGTGAGCCATTGTATGCTTTAAAGCGTAAATACAAGAAGTTTGTTTGGACACCTGAGGCTAACGCTGCATTCGAAACACTGAAGTCTGCATTGACTCAGCCTCCGGTGTTGGCTTTCCCGGATCATTCTAAGGAATTTGATATTTATACTGATGCATCCGGAGTTGGTCTTGGTTGCGTTTTTTCACAAGCCGGGCATCCAATAGCTTTTGCGTCTCGTACTTTAGCCAAAGCTGAACGCAATTATTCAGCTACGGAACGTGAATGTCTTGCTGTTGTGTATGCACTGAATAAATTTCAATGTTATCTTAACGAATTGACAGTTAACATAATTACGGATCATTCTGCCCTTCAGTACTTGAATTCTGCTAAGCACCTATCTCAAAGACTTATGAAGTGGGCTCTGAAGTTACAAGAGAGCAATATCAAAATTTCGTATCAGCCAGGTAATAAGAATCAATTACCGGACGCATTATCTCGCGTTCCGATTAGTGGGGTCCCCACCGAACCTGCTCCTGGATGTCAGCCTGTACTTCTAATAGCTGATATAACATCCAGAGAGCAGATAATGGCAGAATTAATAAATGATCCAGATTTTGGGGATATTTACAATTTTTTGCTTGCGGGTTCGCCCCTACCAAGTGATCCTTCTCTGGCTGGAAGGTCACAACATTTTGAAGTAATAGAGGGTCTTCTTTATTATACAAAATCTCGGACCACTAGGGAAAAGTTTCGCCCATGTATTCCGCGAACCCTTAGAATGGCTCTTTTAAATGAATTTCATGACAAACCTCTTGCAGGCCATTTAGGTATTTGCAAGACCCGTTGTAAATTGCGGGATGTTGCCTATTGGCCTGGCATGTACCAAAGTGTGCTCGCATACGTTCAATCATGTCACTTGTGTCAGATTAATAATTACCGTAATGTAAGACCGGCCGGTCACTTGAAATCTAGTTCAAGTTCTCATGTGTTTGATATTATTTCCATAGATTTATTCGGACCTTATCCATTATATGTTAAAAATAAAGCTCGTTATGTTTTAGTACTAACTGATAATTTTTCTAAATGGGTTGAAGTTTTTCCCATTAAAGCCGCTACGGCTGAAGTTATTTGTAATGTCTTAGTTAATGAAGTATTTTCTAGATATGGTGCACCTAATAAAGTAGTTTCGGATAATGGTCCTCAATTTATTTCTGACATTTTTGAAAGAATGTGTGCGAGATTACACATTAAACATAAATTCATTTCCCCATATCATCCCCAGAGTAATCCGGCGGAACGTGTTAACCGAACGCTAGTGAAAATGATTGCGACTTTTGTAATGGATCACCATGAAAGATGGGATGACCATTTAGAACTTTTGCGTTCGCCCTCCGCTCGTCTGTCCACGAGTCTACTAAAATTACTCCTGCAGAACTTTTTCTGGGTCCCAAAATTAAAACCCCTTTTGAAAATTTAACGGGGATTATCGACGAACTAAATCAGCGACCAACTCCGCCATCAGTACACATTATGGCAGAAAAAGCTCGTGTTGCAATGCTAGGAGCACAAGCGGCTCAAGCACGATATTATAATTCTAGGCGTAGGGAACCAGATCTTGTCGTTGGAGATCTCACTCTCGTGGAAACGCACTTCCAGTCTTCTGTTTCGCATACTTTAGTGAAGAAATTTGCACCCAGCTACGAAGGTCCATATCGGGTGGCAAATGTCTTTGAAAATAATATTGTTCTGGAGAAACCGAACAACCATTTTCAATATGTACATGTTGATCAATGTCGCAAGTATCACGAACGGAATATCGATTTCATTATCAATCCTACTCAACCTTCTGCGCCACAGACTCAAGAATCTATATCTCATGTTCAACCGCCAGAAATTTTGGACGAACCACCAAACATTTTTGACGAATCACCAGTGATTTTTCCTTCACCCCCCCCAACCTCCAGACGAGTTTCTACACACGCAACCTGATTCTCCCATGAGACCAAGGCTCGAATCGAGTTCGTCGAATACTAGTATCGTTCCTTTCCCTCCAACCATTGCCAAGACTATTGCTGCGCCGTTTCCGGCTAACTCTGCACCAACGCGGGATACTTCTTCTTTGAATACCTCGTCGGAAAGTATTCCTATAGGCAAATCTAAACATCGCCCTGCACGACCGCTGAATTACAGCAGCGACTCAGAGGCGTCGGACATTTCTGACTTATCAGTTATGAATCCAACATTTCATATTCCACACCGTCCAGCACCACCAAAAGCTGGGCGCAAACGTGACTTGTCTCCCCAATCTGCTTCGCCGCAACAGCGACGAAGGCAGAAATCTTTGCATCCACCCGGGTTTCGCCCCTGGAACCTACGTTCAGGGCAAACAGGGCCGATGCCTGCTACTACTATCATGCCCCGTTAGCGTAAACGAAAGCAAGCGATGTGGCCGGAGACACGTCCGTCCAAAAAGATACTGGAAGGACACAACGGGCCCCAGCACCAAGGGACTTCATATCCAAAGCCTGGGGAGCCCGTTCCTATCAGCCGCAGCAGGGATTTCAGGACCGCCAGACTTCTGACGTTCCTGACCGTTCCTATCAGCCGCAAGGGATTCCGGACCGCCAGACTCCTGACCGTTCCTATCAGCCGCAAGGGATTCCGGACCGCCAGACTTCTGACCGTTCTTCTCAGCCGCAGGGATTTCCAGACCGCCAGACTTCTGACCGTTCTTCTCAGCCGCAGGGATTTCCAGACCGCCAGACTCCTGACCGACAGCAGACCGATGTTCCAGTTCCGTTCCAGTCCCGGAAGAGATCGAAGCCACCTGATTTTACCAGTCCCATTAGGCCTGGAAAACGTTATCGCACTAGAATTTTTTATGCGTCCTCGAGATAAGTAAGTTCTCGTGGACAGGTTCTTTTCTCAGTTTGTTGTTTTTCCTGCACGACCAGTAGGCGTGTCAGAATTTCTTTTTTCGTGTGGGCCTATGCATTCTTTTTTTGTGTATATATGTGTTTTTTTTTTATATTTCTTCTATGTCCATCTACTAATCCACTTTTTTTGTATATATCTATGTGCTTAGGGGTAAAATAATAAAATTGTTACTGTTAGGCAGCTCCAGGTAAATTTCGCTGCTGATACAGTTGGTATGTATTTCAACGACTAAGGCGAACGTAATTTGAAATGAAAATAATAAAATTGTTACTGTTAGGCAGCTTCAGGCACTCTTCGCTGCTGATACAGTTGGTATGTATTTCAACGACTAAGGCGAACGTAATTTGAAATGAAAATAATAAAATTGTTACTGTTAGGCAGCTTCAGGCAATCTTCGCTGCTGATACAGTTGTTATGTATTTCAACGAATGAGGCGAACGTAATTTGAAATGAAAATAATAAAATTGTTACTGTTAGGCAGCTTCAGGCAATCTTCGCTGCTGATACAGTTGGTATGTATTCACCGAATAATGCGCACGTCATTTGAAATTAAAAAGTGATTCCTGCTAGGCAGAATAAAAGGAAAGTATGCCGATGCAGGTTTGTTTTGTTCTACACTACAAATTTCACAGTCGAATACAGATTCGTAAATTGTCATGCCAAGTTTGATAATGTAAATACGGCTACCACCAAACCACAAATCAAAAAAGAGATCGAGAAACGTCAACCAACGAAATGTAAGACTTACACTTCAAAATTGATAGGTTTTTCGGACATAAAAAAAGAAAAAGAAAAAAAAGAAAAATTAAGGGCGAGATGATGTAACGTATACTCTATATTCACTTTCCTTTTGATTTTACTATCTCTGGTTATTTTATTTTACTATGTAAATTATCTTCCTACTGAACGAAATATTATTTCACCCGCTGAATGAGATCTGGCAATGAGTGTAAGTCATGACGTGGTGGTAGCTAGTATATAGGCGCGTTCATCGAGACTTGTGTGTTGTGTTGGTTGGTGTGTTGGCATTGCGAGGTGTTGTTATGAGAGAGTGTGTACTATAAGAGGAAAGTTTATTCATTATTATGTACAAGATATATGAGTGCCTTAGTTGACCAAGAGTCTTGGAAATAAACAAGTTTTCAGTAAGTTCAGTCTTTCTCAATTCATAGTTTTTGTCAGACCTCTGTCTGGCTGTTAGGTTTATGACTTTTATTACGTAATATAAATAACCAGCGTTGAGACTTTGTTTAAGTTCGTAATTAACTAGTAACAATACCCTTTTGGGAATTCATTATTTTGAAGCTTAGTGCAAGTATATCATTAGCTAGCTGGTAAGAAGAGAATCATTCATAATAATTAGCTTAGCGGAAAGCAAATAAAGCTAATTCATTATAAACTGTCATTTCTTTCCGTTTTGTACTATACATCCTACGCCATGTTCAACCTGCAATTTCATGTTAATTTTGTTTTCTGCATTTCGTCGGAAATGAAAAAGATATTAAGTACTCATAAAAGGTGTTTTCAGTGCAATATAACAAAGAGCGCAAAAATGTTTTGAAAAATATGATGTACTGACAGTTTGTTTAAAAATTGAGCTGATTTAATCATGCAACGCCCGTCTTGTATACATATTATCGATTTATCTCTACGGTGGTGTACAGTTTCTGTTCTAAGTATGTATCAGAGAAATGGAACTAAATTTTAACATACATACAGAGGCTAGAAACAAATTAAAGGAGCCAGGAGAGACGAGAGAGTACCTAGTGTAAGCAGGAAAGACCATACATATGTTAAAAAAAATATTTGAGGACATCATGACTAAAGTGAAAACAGTCAAGTGGCAAATATCACAGGAAACGTAAAGCATAACAGAATGATTCGATGTTACTTTACGGTAATACTGTACTATCCAAATATTAGCAATCAAAATGCGCATTGTATTTCAGCTGAATAATATTGCTATTCTGACTGATATTGGACCAATGCTTTGCAGAATTTTTTCGGTAATATTTATTACATATAAAATGAATATTATTTGTTTTATAAATTTCTTCCTTCGAAATTGAATATGTTAAACCCGGGAAACCTGGGAAACGACGGTTTGTAAAAAAAGTACAATGGTTGTCTCCATTTGTTTGATCATAATCATGGTCTTTTCTTTCGGAAAAATTTCTGATTTCCAAATTAGAAACTGAAAATTAAATTTAATAATATATATATAATTAATATTTCCAATTAATAACTGTAAGCAAAATAATGGGATTTTAAAAAAGTTGGGCGAAAAAAACATTATTGCGCATAGCTGTAAGGATGCATATCATAATAAGTATGAATAATATATAGTTAAACACACCAAGTTTACTTTTGTTGACAGATGTTGTCAGGTACCGCCAACAGAGAACACTGATTTATTGTCCCCGGTAAGATGGCGACGTTCAGAGTCGCGGAAAAAGCAAAATGCTCCCTGTGATTTCACAAAACTCATTCAGCAACACAAGTGCAACGACATTTTCGCAGAGAATACCGGAAACCGTCACTGAACAGGGACACAATTTTAAAATGGTAAATATGATTTGCATAGACTGGATGGGCGAAGCAGAGGAACAACGCCAAGGCAGCCTGAAATTCCCGAGGAGATGAAGCATTTCTGCGAAATCCGAGTAAATCAACACACGTAATGATCTGGAGCTTGGAGTTTTAAAATCAACAGTGACAAAAATCCTACGGTAACGTCTCAAATTTAGGCCTCACAAAATTACGGCTCGTTCAACCTCTGAAGGATGGCGACAAGAAGCAGAGAGCAGATTTTTGCACTGACATGTCAAATCGCATGGAAGCTGATGATGACTTCTTTCGAAATTGGTGTTCAGTGACGAGGCGAACTTTCATTTAAATGACTAAGTGAATAGACACAATGGGAAGATTTGGGGATCAGAAATTCACCATACCCTTTTGGAATATGAAAGGGACAGTCCCAGGGTAAACGTTTTTTTGTGCCGTGAGTTCTGCTTTCGTTTTTGGCCCATATTTATTTTCTTAAAAAACTGTTACCGGAATCACATCCGTTGATGTGCTTCAAATTTACCTAATGCCAATCATCAAGAAAACAATGAACGGTGGTTTCATTTGCCAACAAGATGAGGGCCTACTCACCACCACAAGAATTTCACTTATCTCGATACTGAAGTCCCAGTTTGGGTTCGCCACTGTGGTATAATTGCATTCTCCCCCTGATCACAAGACATAACGCCCCTAGATTTCGGTCTATGGTGTTTTGTTAAAGAACAGGTTTACCTTACGCCATTTTCCAAGTCTATTCCTGAACTGAAATCAAGAATTACAGTTGCACTCGCATTGGTCGATGCTGACATGCTGACAGCAATGTGGGAAGAACTGATTTACTATTGGGACATTAGCAGAATAACCATGGAAAACCATATCGAGCATTTGTGAAAAAATTTAACTTGGTGTGTTTAACTATATATTATTCGCACTTATCATATGCATAGTTATATTTATTCATAATAAAGTATTTTTTTGCCAGAACTAATTTATATCCAACACGTAAATTACACAGCATATTGCGGGTGTGAAGCATAAATATGTTGGGAGCATATTGATTCGAAAAGCCAAAATACGTGAATTTTTTCGCGACAAATGTTTAATAAATCAGCTAAATATTTTGTTCATGATCTTACGTTTTACTATCGTAAATACAATATTAGCTGCACATGTACGTACTAAGACGTATTTATTCGTATGGTAGGTGTTGGACGTTTTTGTATTACATCGACATTTTCAGATATGAAAAATATGCAGTGGCTGCCGACAACAGAAGGCAACATGGCGAAATATATGCTTTGTTCGATCAGAAAATGTAGGGAGGGCAGCACATAGATTTGTGAACTGACAAGAATTGCTAACATCATGATAAAACTGATGACCCTCAAGTTTCAATGACATGTCATATTGCTAGAATTGCTAAACACCGTTGCAAAACGAAACTATTATATTGAATGCCAAGGGAGAAAGAATCCACGGAAGGAAACCACGTAGGAGATAATTGGATGCAATTCTAAAGAGGGGATGAGAAACTTGGAGGCAACTGCTACATACAAAAATAAAAGAGTGTGATGTGGGCTTCTGTATAAAGTCACGGGCTTACAAAACCCTAGAATGGGGATTATTTAACTCACTTTCACCCTTCGTTTTGCTGTTGACGTAGTTAGTTTTGCAAGTTCCCCTTTAAAACTGCAGAATATTGCACAAGAACTGGCTGACGAAGTTAAAGAAGTTTAGCTTAAAAATGAACTTTTAGAAGAAAAAGTAATGTACAATACAATTAAAATAAATGAAGATTTATCGATTGATGGGGAACGGTGCGAGATAACCGATACCTACATATACCTTGGGCAGCAGATATCAGGTACAGATCACATTGATAAAGAAATTGCGCGATGTATTAAACTTGGTTGGAGAGCTTTTGGAAAAAAGAATACCATTTTTAAGAGCAATATAACATTTCCTGTTAAAAGGAAAGTGGTAAATCAATGCATTCTACTGTTCATGTCTCAGCTTAGATACTGAGCAGAGACCTGGAGTTTTACTAAAACAGACACACAAAGACTACAAACAACTGAAATAAGCTTAGAGAGATTCACGCTTGATGTAACCAGGAAAGATAAAGACAAGAACTCATGGGTAAGGACAATGACAGGAGTGAAATTCTCGTGATTGGAATAAAATCACTTAAATGGCAATGGGCTGGACATATTGCGAGAAAAACGGACCACAGGAGGACAGCCGAAATTCTAGATTGGATTCCAATAGACAGGAAAAGACGCCGAAGGCCGCATGGGTGGTTGGTGGGTGATATTCGAAAGCATGCAGGAATGACATGGAGGAGGCTGGCGCAAGACAGACCGTTGTGGAAAAAACTTGGGGAGGCATTCATCCAACAGTAGATTGATATTAGTTAACGATGGTGACGGTGATGATAATGATGATATAATATGCCACACCTGCAAAATGATTGGCAAATCACAAAGAGTCAACAAATTGAGAAATTAGCAGTAATTATAATTAAAAGATCTAAAGAGAAAGAAAAATTATCCTGGCAGCAGATTTTAATTCCTTGAAAATTTACGGCAAAATCCCACAAAAACGAAAATTACTCAATGTTACGTAATTTCCGTGTTACTGACATACCAAAGGAAAATATCAAAAAGAAACATGAGAAACTAAATAAAATCCTCTTTTGTGAACCGAAAATAGTGGGATTTATTATTTTTAATCTTATTTTAAAAAGTAAATACAGAACTGTGAATTTTGTGAGGCAAATTTTAATATTTCCACGGAAGTCAAATATTGATTAACAGGAATATTCCGAATGTAAATACTGAAACTGGTGAAAATCTGATACTAAGAATAACACTTTTCTTTCCTCTACACACTTTGCAATGGCACACTCGAGAGTCAATGTACAAGAATCACACAGTCTTTCCAACATTTGCAGCACAGAAGGTTCCGTACAAAAAAGCGGTGTCCAAAATAATATTAATCGACTTTAAAACAATCATACTGTATATATTAATGACGGAACCTCCGGTTATAGTATGCGCATTGTTTGGACATCTGTTACCTTTTATTTACGTAATCTGAATGCATGTTCTTTAAAGGGACAACTCTTGGCTTCTTCATAACCGCAGAACATAATTTTCCAATAACAAATTACATAAAGCCAAATTTTCTGCCGTGGTATACTGCACTACTATTCTGTTGCACACAAGCAGAGCACGATGAGAGTTTTATTTCTGATTTAAGCATGTAGCGTTAGAAAAGCAGAGTATGAGTTTAAAATAATATTACGGCCGCTTGTCTGTCTACGGTCACTATACCGTTGAACCTGACTGTTCTGGAAAAAAGTGAATTGTGAAACTTAATTTTCTGGTATGCACGCAGTGATGAGTAACTTATGGGCTTCTGTCAAGCTATGATCCAGCTAGTAGAGGGGACTGGATGCACAAGCTATTATATACTTGTCACAAAATATTAAAGATATTGAAGTTTGGAAGAGAAAACCTGGTGATATGCAATTTAGCAATTACCTGAGATAGGTTATTAACGTGCGTGTAAATTAGCATCTCGACAAAGCCAGCACTTGGCATACGATATCCGAAAAAATAATTGTGGAGTGTGGAAAACAGGTCCTTTCACCGCGTTGCCTAAATGTTTTTTGAATATATTGCCTTCAGAGTGAGATTAACCTGACATTATGACCAAACGACGTTTGAGCACTCACAACGGAAATACGACTGTTCGCAGATCGAAATGGCTGCTGTTTTAAGAGTATATGAAAGTGTTGTAAGTGTTTTACGGCATGGAAATGTCGCAGATTGAAACAAGAGTGGTGGCCCAAAGATGGACACCTAGCTATATAGTATCACTATCAGCCAGCAGGAGGAATAACTTCCAGCTGCTTCTAGTGCCACAGTGTCTATCACGCGCTATAAACCGTCTTCACGTGCACTGAATTATTGCAAAAGAGGCGGTTGAGAGGTATAGCATGAACATCAGGTTACCATCATGAAAGATGTACCTTGGTCCAACACTGTATGTATACACTGTATATCATATAATACAGAGTGGCACCATATACTTTCCACATATGAATGTCGCTTCGCTCTTTATCACGGTACTTGAGCACGACACCTCTGGAGGAGAACTGGCATGCGAATGCAGCCATACTTTGTTGAGTCCGTTCAACGTTACCAGTGGCAGCCAGTTCTGTTCTGGGCAGGAGTGTATTTTTATGGTCGTACTTCCTTCTGTGTTTGTCGAGGCAACAATAATACCCTCAGGAAACCGAAAGGTGATAATCGTGCCCATTGTCACACTGTTTCACGTTGCTATTGGACATGCATTACAACTTATTGATGACATTGCAACCAGTCACATTTCCTCGAGCGTGCTTCTGGAACAAGAAGATCGTGTGATTGAATCGTTACACCTATTCCTGAGGTCTCCTCATTTTAATCGTTTTCAGAGAAACATGTTTCTTTTCTCTAAATGATACGATACCTCTTTTGCAACAGAACTCATCCAAATAAATGCAGAAATATACGGGACTGTTAATTTCGTGCGTGGTAAATGTGAAAACACAAGTTTGTCCGTGACGAGGGTCGAAACAGCGCTCCCTCAGTCCAGAGTAAGTTGCTCTCCCAAGTAAGCTACATGGACGGAATTTGGAGCTGCAGATTTGTCTTCTTGATACATCATTCACTTCTGTAGTACGTCACATAAAATCATTTAGCGCTTGTAATCACCATGTAATCTCTTGGCATGTTGTACAGCGATATCTGGATAACCATGTTTCCAACCCCAGTACATTAGCAGATTTACGTAAGGTGTTCTTTGTAATATGGGAAGATTGACCTCTGATATCCATCAATAATGTCAATGTAGTTATGCTATCTAGGTGTCAAGACGTTCTTCGACACAGAGGTGGTGTTACCGCAAACTGATATCCAACTGTACGGATATTTTCCGAATTTACGATTTTTTATATGTTACAGTGGTACACTTTGTTCTCTGCAGAAGTGAAACAACAAATTATTTTGTAAACGCACTTTTGTTCGTTTGTGTTACGTAGCACCACCGATGTCTTTCAATCTGTGTTGCTTGAGTGAGATACATAAATCCTGCATTTCAAGCAAAATCCGTAACTTTTTTTAACAGAGTATATCTCCTTCCCGCTGGTGAGAAATCGGAAATTTTACTTTAGATGAGTAGGTGATTGAAGATTATTTGTGTTATTCTCAAAGGGAGAAAAAACGTTTTCTCGACGGAAGTAAATTGCGTTATCGACTCAGCAACAAATTATGTCGTATTAAGAGAAATATGTTTTCTTTCTCTGAATGATGACCCTTTGCAACAGAATTCATCCAAAGAAATGCAGATGTATACCTGACTGTAAATTTTGTGCGTTTTTAATGTGAAAACACAAGTTTGTCCGTGATGAGGATCGAATCCGCGTCACCTCAATTTAGACTAAGTTGCTCTTCCAACTGAGCTACATGGACGGAATGTAGAGCTGCAGATTTGTCGTCTTGATACATCATTCACCTCTGTAGTACATCACATAAGATCATTTATCACTTATAATCACCGCGTAAATCACTTTCGCCACACTTTATACAAGGTTTTATTCTTCTTACTCCTGATGAGTGAAAAAAAAAGTTCTTGTCCTGGGAATGTGACAGACACGGCTTTTTCTTTCAATTTGTGCTTTAAAAAGAAATACTAGCGGACAAGTTTATGACCTAAAAATATTTCAGTTGTCTTCTTCCGGTAAAAAAAGTAAACATGGTATTCGAGCAATTTTCGATTAATACCTAGAAATAGATTACACGGTCGAGTCCCATTGTTGTGACCGCCAGCTAATATCCAGAGTAACCGACGGGTGCAGCGTGGACAGCAGTTAGACAAGCTGGGAGTTATTCACAAAGGTTCGGAAAGTGTTCACAGGTATATGGAGCCATGCCAACTGCAGTGCAACTGGCAGCTGGAGGGTGCGTGGTGGAAGACCCATTCATCGAACAACAAGATCGAAGACGCCAAGCACATGCTAAATTGGGTTTAAGTCTGGGACATTAGGGGGCCAGGGAAGTATTTAGAAATATTTATCTTGCTCTTCCAACCACTACCGGACATTTCTAGATGTGCGACACCTCGCATTGCTGTGCTGGAAAATCTCATCCGTCACAGAGAAGTCAATCACCATGTATGGGTGTAAGTGGTCTCCAAGCATGAATTCATAACAAATCGGTCCATAATGCCTTTAACAGGTATGAGTGGACACAAGCAATGCGACGAAAACATTATCCAGTACATAGCGTTGCCCCCACCAGCTTGTGTACTTCCAGCATTGGTGGATTAGTGTTTATTCTCCGATGTTTCTCGCCTTATACGCCAACATCCAACCATTTGATGAAGCAGAAAACTTAAATCGTTAGAGAGGGCAATCCTTTCCTAACCATCGGAAGTCCAATTCCGATTCTGGCGTGCAAAGGTAAGACTTTTCTGCCGATCGATCTTCGTTAGCATAGGTGCAGAGACCATCCGTCTGCGTCGGAGCCCCATACGCAACAGGGTTTGCTGAACTGTCGTTTTAGACACACTTCCGGTAGCCTCCTTGTTCATTCAGGCAGTGAGTTGCATCACTGAAGCGTGTTCATTTGCCCTTTCGCACCTTCGAAGCCGAAGCACCCACTCACATCAATGGCACGTGACGCTTCGCAGTTTACATGTCGCTTCTTCTCAGTGGTGCCGTTTCTCCAATCTCGACGCGTTTTTATCACATCAGCACGCGAACGGTTCACAAATCGCGCTGTTTCAGAAGTACTGCCACCCTTTCTCCGAAAGCAGATAATCGTCCATTTTTGCAAATCTGATAAATCGCGCCTTTTATCCATGACAATAACGAGTGATATGTTTTCAGATTGCCTACAGTACATCTTATATACCCTCCAGGCCAGCTCATGGCACGTGCCTTCAGTCATTGGTTACGCGTTGTTGATGTCAAAAGTAGTTGGTAGACACAATAATGTGGCTTGACTGTGTAATGTATTAGGCATTTTCAACATTAGAAAATTCATTCATTTTTCCGATTGAAAATAGCAAGGTGCTGTTTTCAAATACATGTTATCATTAATTTTTGATTCTTCCAATACCACGGTAAATTTGGGTTCAGCTTTCCTCTCCTTGAAATTTCAAGGAATGTTCTTGCCTGTTTGTGTAGCTTATAGCTGACATGCTTCTCAGTTTCTTTTCTTTTGTTTGGGAATTTTGCTTAGTTTATAGAAGCTATGCCTCTGGAAGAACGGATACCGGCACAGTGATGCTGAAGTGGATTTGTGCTTTCGTGTTCCTAACGGTGAGCGTCCATGCAGCACAGTGGCATGTATGCCGAGTTGTTGCTGGTGTTACTAACTGCCTCGCATTGCACTGACTTGGTAGACGGTTTCCTGTCTATTCTATCTCCTTCAGGTTACAATGGATTTTCATCTTCCTGCCGGTGAGCGTCCATGCAGCACAGTGGGATGTATGTCGAGTTGTTGCTGGTGCTACTGACTGCCTGGTATCGGAATGACTTGGTAGACGGCTACGTGCATATGATATCCGCTTCATCTTTCAGAAGATTTTCACCTGCCTTTCTGTGAGCGTTATTGCTGCCCAGTGGAATGTGTGCTGATTTACTGCTGGTGCTTTTAACAGCCTTGTATTGGACTGACTTAATAGACGGCTTCCGGCTTATGGTATCCGTTTCAAATTTCAGTGGTTTTTCATCTGCCTGCCGGTGAGTGTTCATGCAGATGTGTGATGTGTGCCGAGTTGTTGCTGGAACTGATAACGGTCTCGTATCGGACTGACCTGGTCCACAGTTTCCAGCCTACGCTGCCCTTATGATATAGTTAGCTGTCATCTCTCTGTCAGTGAGCGTCCATGCAGAAAAGGCCGGTGTGTTCCTAGATTCCGTGAAGATTGATAATTATTACATTTTCTATTTTATGCTACAGTATTTGGCCACGAATTGTTGCGTCTCTTCAGTGGGGTAAAGTTTCTCAAAGTATATGAGATATTTCATTTGAAAGCTAATATTTTTGTGAAATTAAACAGTTTGAAAAATTAAATTTTTGTAGTAAAGTTCTTTAGCTCTGCCGATATTGAATTTAATTAGCATGTCAACTTAGTTAAGACAGTCCTTCCAGTACTAGATTGAGCTAGTTGGTTTTGGCAGAAGAGTAGCGCAGGTTGAACCGTCGCAAGGTGAATTTGGAATGGACACCAATTCCTCTACAAACCATGACGGTATCGAAAAAAATATGATTATGGTACCAGGTATCAAGTGTACTGGAACACATATCTGAAAACTGCGTGGAACGTGGTTCTTCTGACACTTGAATTGTCCAAAACGATACGACAAATCCACTAAGAAAGTCATTTGGTCACAATCGAAACACATTGACGTCGGAAGCAGTTCCTGTCTTTCTCACTACGAAATGCATGTGTTCTCGTTACTTCTAGCAATTTCGTCAAAGGTCTTCCACTTGCAGATCTTCCAGCCAAAGGATATCTCCAAGCTCAGCATAAGGAGAGCATCGAAACAATGTAAGGGCTTCCTCTGGAAAGCAAAAGCGCCGCACCGGACCGGTATCGCAGCGGTCTAAGAGATTGCTCCTGATCATCGGTCTGAGATGGTCTGTGTTCGAATCCCGTGAGGCATGAATATTGTGTTTGCCTTACGGCGATGGCGCTCTTCCTTCCATGGAACCATTTGCCCTAAATTAGGGACGAGCGATTGCTTATAGCCCACTGAGTTGTTCGCAGTGGTCGTTAAACATTCAATCAAATAAAAAACAACAACAACAAAAAAAAAGCCCGAAGAAACGACACAATGATGCTAATAAGAAATAAATTACCACTGACGGGCTGCCATCTCTTGGTTGTTTGTAATCCCTGTGTCTCATACAGTAGGACAATGTTAGATGTTTAACTAAGTTTTGCAAGGGAGACATTCAAGACATCCGCGCACCAAAATATATAGGGCATTTCTCAAGACATTTGTTCCCCGACGACAGAGAAACTATTGGAGGAGAATGAATATTCTCTGTTACACTCCTTCGTACTGCATTGTTGCGCCCTCACTTGACGCTTAAAGAAAACACAATTAGACACGCCAAACTAGTAACATTTTTTGCGTTTCCGTGCGGCTTCATAATTTTTGCCTTTTCGAGACATCAGAGCTGAATTCCTACTTTTTCAGTTATCTGGTGCACAGATATATATATATATATATATATATATTATTTTGCACCCTTCGTTTTAAATTCTAAAATTTTTTCCTTAGTCTTCAGTTTTGCTCTTAAGTATATATATATATATATATATATATCACCATCATCATCATCATCATTGTCAACCATTATCAATCCACTGCTGGACGAAGGTCTCCCCAAGTTTCCTCCACAACGGTTTGTCTTGTGCCAGTCTCCTCCATGTCACCCCTGCATACTTTCGAATTTCATCCACCCATCTCCCATGTGGTCTTCTTCTGGGTCTTTTCCTGTCCCTTGGAATCCAATCTAGAATTTCGGCTGTCCATCGATGATCTTTCCTTCTGGCAGTATGTCCAGCCCATTGCCATTTCAGGGATTTAACTCTGATCATGATGTC
Organism: Macrothele yani; assembly: GCA_039090855.1. NCBI lineage: Eukaryota > Metazoa > Arthropoda > Arachnida > Araneae > Macrothelidae > Macrothele > Macrothele yani. The sequence continues at coordinate 198,021,879 of CM077034.1, read as the reverse complement.
TTCCACTCTTGTCATTTTTCGGATCCACGAGTTCCTCTTCTTATCTCTCCTGGTTACACCAAGTATGCACCTCTCCATGCTTCTTTGAGTTGTCTGCAGCCTTTGTATGTCTCTTTTAGTTAAGGTCCACGTCTCTGCACCATACGTAAGAACTGGAAGGATGCATTGATCAAACACTTTTCTTTTAAGACATAATGGCATATTGCTCTTGAAAATTATGCTGTTTCTTCCAAAAGCTCTCCAGGCAAGTTTTGTACGCCGATTAATTTCTTCATCAATGTGACCCTCACTTGATATCTGCTGTCCAAGATAAATGTACGTGTCTGTTATCTCCAGCTTTTCTCCATCAATCGATAAATCTTCATTTCTTGTAAAAGCATTGAACATCACTTTTGTCTTCTGAAAGATCATTTTTAATCCCACTTCTTTACTCTTGTCAGCAAGTTCGTGGATCATACTCTGCAGCTCTGATGGGGTAGTTGCAAAAATGACTACGTCATCAGCAAAACGAAGGTAGGTTAGATAATCTCCATTAATCTTTATCCCCTTGTTTTCCCAGCTCAGCGACTGAAAAACACCCTCCAATGTGGCATTAAAGAGCTTCGGAGATATGGTGTCACCTTGTCTCACTCCCTTTCCAATTTTTACATGTGTTGTATTTTCAAACAGCCTAATCTTTGCACTTGCATTTTCATAGATGTTATTAATAATATTAATGTATGCATCTTTAATACCGCAGGTTTTCAGAGCCATTGTAACTGCTGATGGTTTCACCGAATCAAAGGCTTTTTCATAATCGATAAAAGCCATGCACAATGGAAGTTCATATTCCCTCGCTCTTTCAATTAGTTCTCTCAGCACGTGGATATGATCTATTGTGCTGTAGCCACTCCTGAATCCAGCTTGTTCTCTCGGTTGAGCCATGTCCAGTGTTACCTTCAAGCGGTGTGAAAGAACTTTAGTGAAGATTTTATAAACTACTGATAGGAGGCTGATAGGTCTGTAGTTTCCCAGATCCTCAATGTCACCTTTCTTATGTAGCAGGATCATTGTAGCGGTGTTCCAATCCTCAGGAATCTTTCCTTCATTAAGGCTTCGAGTGAAAATTTGGGCGAGTACTGTTTCGATTTCTCCACTTGCTTCTTGTGTGATGTCTACAGTAATTCCATCTTCTCCTGGAGCTTTTCCCCGCTTCATGTTCTTGATTGCATGTGCAACTTCTGCTGAAAGGACTGGAGGAACTCTGGTACTGGTATCTTTCATGATGTCTGGAGTGCATATATCATCCCTTTCATATAATTTGGAGTAGAAATCTTTCACTCTTGTCAAAATTTCGCCTCTAGTTCTTGTTACAGAACCATCTTCTTTTCTCAGTGCCATAATCTGTTTTCTTCCCTTACTGAGATGTCCCTTTGCTATCTTTAGGCTTTGGTTGTTTTCAATTGCTTTCCTCACTAGTTCACAGTTGAATTTTCTTACGTCTTCAGTGATACTTTTTCTTACTGTCTTACATAGCTCTATATATTCCACTTTGGAAGTCACATCTTCTTTAGTTGTCCTCATCTCTCTTCTTTTTTGCATCAACATTTTCGTTTTTCCTGATAATTTATTTACATGCAACTTGTTCTTAGACCCAGCTAATTTTGTTGCTGTTTCCATAAGAGCTTTGGTTACTTTTCTGTTAACTTCAGAGATGTCCACTTCTTCCGATGTTAGGCCTCCTAAAGCAGAGAATCTGTTCTTCAGTTCCAACTTGAAGGTATTATGGTGTTTTTTAAGGTTGGTTATGTCAATAGATTTTGTTTGTCTTATATATATATAGATTTTGTTTGTATACATATATAAGCATTTTAGCAGCTATTAACGGGGATTTCATTGATGTTTTTTCAAAGACCCGGGAATAGTAGAACAGCGGCATTTGCATTTCAACCTTTTCTTTTTTTCATTAGATGTACGATATACTATTTCGATTTTTTGATTCTTCGCGAAGTTTTACGCAACCTCGGGAGCATTTCATCGTAATAGCGTCATCATGTTTGGAAGCGCACTCCATGTGTGTGTGTTCGGGTATTTATTCAAGATTGTGAGTTAGTACGGGGTTCCACGTGTCCAAATAGTCTGGATACAATATCTGTTTGCAAATGCAAAAATGCGTGGGATGATCAGAAAAAAGGAGCCGAGGTGTAATAGGTAACACTCCTCGGTTAATCCCCTTTTGTATTGACCTACGCTTTGGCTTTCGCAAAAAAATATATGCTCTTAGAATTTTTTTTATCATATCTTTATATTAAAACAATAAAATGCAGTAACATCAGTTGGGTTATTTTTGTTTACGACATATCACCAAATGACATTTCGATATTTCCCGTTTCACACTTGATTCTTAATTGAACTTTATAAAGGGAATTCAGAAAACATAGAAGCAAGAGATTTTATGTAAAATCGACAATTTTATTAGATGTAAAGACTTAATGGTGTAAACATGAATACTAAATTTCAACCACAAATTTATTGGAATAATTTTAGCAAGATATATATATATGCTTGACTTAAAACTACGTTTGTAGCTGCAGCTGCACATATACAACTCTAGGAACGCCACCACGATTGCTCCAGTCTGGTGCCTCGCAATATTTAAAGATTGGCGAGAAAAGAGAGTTGGGGTGCGTTCCACATTATTTTGTTCTTCAACTTTTGCTGAAAGTCCTTGTTATGAAGCTGCTCAGAAACGGCCTTCTGTTTATGACAGGCCCGAAAGGCACGTTGCTAATAAAGGAATCCGGTTACGGTATCCGATTACAGTTTACTGAATCAAACGACCAGAATAATAGATCAATTAATTGTTTTTGTAATATGTGCCGTCATGAAATACGCGCGGTACTAAGATAGAATTACACAACAGATGTAGAATCTGTGACTGCTTTTCAGGCGAGGTAGGTGAAGTGCCTCTTCACCTAATTTACTTAAAATAAAGTTTTATTCAGTAATTTGTATAATATATTCTTTTTGCCTCTATTGTGTTACAAAATACTCAAAATTTTGATTAGATATCAATTCACATAGCGCGTTCAATACGGAAAAGAAGTCTTCATACGCAAAACAGTGCAAGTGAAGAGCAAAAATGAAAACCCTTGGAAGTCTGCACCTTTCGACCGAGTTGCTATGGTAACCGTGACGTTAACCTCCTCTATATGACGCGCAAGTGAAGTGTTTTAGCTTTCCGCACCGAAGCTCTGCAGATGGAATCGTGACCTTCAAAGGAGATCACGGTGAGCCAGGACGGTTTACCCAGGGTATCTTGCAATCCACTAGGGCTTTTTCCTTGCGGTGTTGTGTATGCTTTCCGAAAGGGATTTGTTTTTCGTGCTTTCTGATCATTTGTCAAAATATTTAGCTGTGAGTGAGTTTCGTGTACAGTTTAACAGTTAGTGATAGTTTTAATTAAAGTATGAATCCTGTGAACGACAGCCTTTGTAGTTTATTACAAACTCCATTTAATCGGTGGAAAGATGAAGATAAAAGAGACATTTCACTTCAAGGACGACCGACGGATTCACTGACAATTGTTGCCAAAAAAGAAAGCAAGAAGAGCGGTAAATCTTACAATATTAATTTTAAAAATTGTTCGTTTACTGAATATAAATGGCTTTTTATTACTTCTGTGTTACAAAAAATATTTTGTTCGCCCTGCTTTCTTTTTACTAATAAACATTCGGCGTGGAATAAAGACGGATTCTCAGATTTATAAAAAACCACGCTCGCTTCATAAACGTGGTGATTCGAGCGAACACCTGAAATGCGAGTTAAAGCCAAGGAATTTTGAAAAAATCAGAACACCATTGCCGATGCCCTGATGGAGAATGCTAGGCTTTTGAAAATGCATTTCAACGAAAGCGTACACTGTAAAAAAATTGTAGATTTTACGGTTTTAAACCGTTTTCCAGGGTGCCAACACAAAACCGTAAAATCTACAGTTTTGTGCCGTGTTGGAGCAAAGCTATAGCTTTGCTCCAACACCGTATTTAATGAAGAAATCAGCACAGAATTTGGCTAGAGCGAGTCACAGTCCAAATAATTACGAAAACACGAAAATTTAGCTGGAACGAATGTGTTGATTGTGTTGGATCAAAGCTATAGCTTTGCTCCAACACTGCATAAAACTGCAGATTTTACGGTTTTGTGTTGGCATCCTGGAAAACGGTTTAAAACCGTAAAATCTACAGTGATTTTTTTACAGTGTACGTTTAAATAGACTTTTCCTGCAGACAGTGATTTATGCAGTATTATATCTGAGCAAACAAGAACTAGCACTCGGTGGTCATAACGAAAGCATGGACTCGATAAATCGTGGAAATTTCAAGGAATTACTTTCATTGTTGATATCAAGAAGTCCTTTAGGAATTCAAAATTAATACAAAAAGATAAAAAATGTCTCCACATGTTACTCAAAGACTGTTCAAAATGAATTAATTGAATGTATTTCTGAATATATAAACGACCACGCTAAAAATGAAATAAATGAAGTTCAATGTTTTTCCATTCAAGTAGATAACACCACAGACATAAATCAGACTTATTCTCAGTGCTCTTTACTACTAAGATTTGTTGATTCGAAAGGTGCATTGTCTGAGCAATTTTTGGGTTTCCACGACGTGAGTGGAGATTGAACGTCAGAATCTTTATACAAAATGCTAGACAAAAGTTTGTAACAATTCGATTATCAACAAAAATTAATAGGACAATGTTACGATGTGCCGGGCAAGGGTAATCTCTGGACACTTGAATGGGCTCCAGAAAAAAATCAATGATAAAGCTTCTGAAGCATTTTTTTTCATTGCTTAGCATATCGTTTGAACCTTGTATTACAGCAGAGTTTTTCTAAAATTTCAAAGGGTCGTATATTTTAGGCAAGCCCCAGTGGAATTCCTTCGTTTTTTCACCACCACGGCTAACTGGGATTATCAACTGTAACTGTTACTGCTCAAGACTCTGTCACTTCGGCGATCTCTACGGAGATTCACGTACAAGAAAAATGCCACTCTTCGTCGTTAGTGGGTGCAGACTCCGACCACAGTTAGTGTTTTTTTTTTTTTTTTTTTTTGTGCTGATCGTAAATAGTTTTTCATGTGCCTTCCTGTTTAAGCGTGTATTATGGCAAGGTAAATGGATTCAATTTTAATCTATTTTCATGGTAAATCATTCAGTTAAGCAACTGTATGAACGCAAAATAAACTGCAGAATTTATTATATAGCTTATATCGTACTCAAATTGCAAACGTTTTCTTGATTGAATTCAGTAGCTACCATGGTGTACTGCTGTGAACCATATTGTATCTCCAAAAAGGGAAAACCAAAGGTTATTGAGTGTCTTCGGTTATTGTGAGAACAAGTCACACAAAAACAGAATGATAACCTTAGACCCAGGGGAGAGTTTCTGATTCGGAAAGTTTGGAAATGCTAGATTGCTGAGTTGGCGTTCCGGTAAGGCTTATCGGTTCGATCACACACACTGTTTGGGCGATGTTTCCTATTGCAATTTCGTTTCAATTCGAATATTTCTGATAGATGATTTATCTGATTGCCATAATTTGAATGTTTTTTTCTCTATGTTTATCGTGTGTCTTCGCCACATGATTTGGAAACTTTGTGATTGTGATTTTTCTGATTTGGATTTTGAAAAATAGGTAAGCCGTTTATTAATTAAATATTCCGTATAAATTAGAGTTTTTATGTAGTCAATGCTGTATTTCGAGAAAATAGTTGTTTCAGGAAAAGTATTGTTTACGTTTCTATACCATGAAATTCCAAAAAAAAATTATTTTCTCACATTTAACGAAGAAAGTGCTCGATTTGTTTCACATTTTGAGAAAAAATGTCTTCATTAGAAATTTCCAGAGAAAAATGTCCCTAAAAAGGTTTTTCTGAGACATTCTGAATTCATGCAATGCCAGACTTGTTGCACTAGAAATATAATTTTAGACTGTTAAAGTATAAGTATTCCAATCGTTCAAATTACAGAGACTCCGGCGGAGGAAGAGAATGCTAATGAGATATTTTCTGTAACAGCCTTGGGTGTGGATACACTGCAATCCAATATGGTACATAGTATTTGGACATTGCAATCAAAAATAAAACTAAGCACTCATATTAAAGATCTGCTTTTTAAAATTTCGCACAGTATTATCCCGACAAGAAAATGGTTGTATCGAATTAAACTAATATCCAATCCTAACTCTAACTACTGTGGCTCAGAATAAACTCTTCAATATTTATTTATAGATTGCGTATTTGAAAATTAGATCTGGAAGTATTTACAACAATACTTAAATTATAGACATGAATTTACTGCACACCATTTTTTACCATGTACCTCTAGACTGCTCTGAATCTAAAAACCTAACCTTTCATTATTTTATAGCAATAACAAAACGTAATATATGGAAAAATCGAAATGTCTTATCTAACGAACAAATATCAAAAAATACGGAGCAAATTAAACTAGCTAATAAATATGATCTCAGAAAAATACTGGAGTTTGAAAACAGAACGTTTAGAGCTCACAAAGCCTTTAAAAAATGGAAAGCATTAGCACCAGTATTATATATAAAAGGAACAAATGTACTAAATAAAATAGAATAAAGCATTTAAAATATTAATGGTAAAAATGTGAAAAATATAAATTAGTAAACTAGACTCTCAAACACATATAACACAGGTCTGCAAGCAAAAAACTGCACAGAATTTTTATACTGTTGCTTATAGATTTGTATTCACTGAAACCGGGAAAAATACTCAAAAAATTCCATCACGTCAGGTTTCCTAGCTAAACTCGTGTTTGTAGTTTCACTTAGAGTGAAACTCCCGTTTAACTTGAAATCTGGTATCTTATTCTTGATTCTAAAAATCCTATGCAAAAGTGATTTCTTACTTTCATTTAATATGTATTAGAGTGAGACTCAAGAATAAATACAAAGAGAAAATGAGCGGAATGGGGGGGGGGGCAGTGGAAGGGTAGCAGGGCAACGGTAGTGTTGGCGGCGTGAGGAAGCTCATATTGATCCTTTCCAAACCGGTTTAATTTGTTAATAGCGGAAAGTGAGGAATATTACTGGATGGGTTAGGCATGTTTATACACATTCTCTAGGGTATTAGGAATACATATAAGCAAGCATATTGACAGATATGATCATGTTTCAACATGCTAAATAAATTCAGGATCTAGGTTCCTTTGGTTATGTTGCATAGCTTATATAGATGACTACTGGATATTCGAGGCTAAAATTGCCTAGAGAATCCTCCGTAAGCGTTAATTTTTATCTTTAAGAACGGGAAAAAGAGAAAAACAGACATTTTGCTGTTTTCTTATATTAATATGCAGCGCCATTTTGAATTTTTTTTTATCGAGCCAGAGGAATAAGCAGGTGTTGCCGATTAACCTGCCCAGCTACAGAGGGAGACGATCGGCAGATGCGCAGGTGTCAACATAACCTCGTTCGCTCTCGTGTTCACCTATGTTTTATGTGTTATTTCACTATTCTTTTTGAAGGGAGCGAGGCTAGTTTCCATCTGCTTCACCACAGGAAACCCGTTTGCTTCTAGATGTACGGAGAGTCAGTGTGTGTACTCAATGTGGTGTATACAAACAGCGAGGAGCCACACTCACTTTACATTTGGCATTCAAACGTGACTGTGCTCGTGTTTTTAGTTATATATTATGGCTCCAAGTGGTTCTGTTATTTCTCCTGAGAACTTTTGTTTTATTTGTGGTGAATACATTGTTAAAAGTCAAAAAAGAAACATAATTGATTTCGTGAAGAAAGTGTATTTTGCTTACTTCAAGTTGAAACTTGGGGATCAAGACAAAGCCTGGGCTCGTCATAAGGTGTGCAGAAGGTGCAAGGAAGATCTCCGTTTGTGGTTTAATGGTGAAAAACACTCATTTCGTTTAGCCATTCCTATGAAGTTGTATGAACAGCAAAACCACACTACCGACTGCTATTTCTGTTCGGAAGATGTGAAAGGTTTCAATACAAAAAATAAAAAGAAAATATCTTACCCAAACGTAAATTCAGCTATTCGTCCAGTGCCTCATAGCTCTGCAATACCAGTTAAAAACCCACCTTCCAGTTTGAATGATATCCTGAGTGATTCTGAGGACGGAAACACATTACCTCCCCAGGACGAGTCTAGTTCAGATTCTTCTGTTGATGATGGACCCCAACTTTTTTATCAGAGCGAGCTCAATGACCTGGTTAGAGATTTAGGCCTTTCCAAAAATGCTGTTTTATTGCTGGGGTCAAGATTAAAAAATAAAAACCTGCTGTCACACGGAACCTCATTTTGGTGGTGCAGGCACCGAGAGAGAGGATTCACTACAATTTTCTCCAAAGAGGGAATCGCGTTCTTTCTAGTGTAGTTCACGGGCTAATGAAGTGTTCTGAAATAGAATATGGTTCATCTGAGGGGCGCCTATTCACTGATTCCTCAAAAACAAGCCACAAAGCAGTTTTGCTGCATAATGGGAATGAATTTGCATCACTGCCTGTAGGACACTCGGTGCATTTGGAGGAAAACTATAACGATGTGGCAATGATCCTTAAGAAAAAAAATATCAAGAATATCGCTGGATGCTTTGTGGAGACTTCAAAATACTAACCGTGTTGTTGGGCTAGCAGTCAGGTTATATGAAATATCCGTGCTTCCTTTGCTTGTGGGAAAGTCGAGCCAGAGATCTCCATTGGACAAAAACTGACTGGCCACTTCGAGACGCCTTAATCCCCGGCGAAAATAACGGCATTAATACAACCTTGGTTCCTCCTGAAAAGGTTTTATGACCACCTCTTCATATTAAATTCGGGTTATGAAGCAGTTGCTGAAATCACTGCCAAAAGATGGGGAATGTTTCAGATATCTGTGTTCCAAGTTCCCAAAACTGTCTGAAGCTAAGTTGAAAGAGTGAGTTTTTACTGGCCCCGACATGCGAAAACTGTTATCCGATCCCCTCTTTTCAGAAACAATGGGAGAAAAAGAAAAACATGCGTGAGACTATTTCAAAGACGTAGTGCACAAGTTTTTGGGTAATACTAAAGATCCTCACTACAAAACCATTGTACAATGCACGCTGGCTGCGTATAAAGCTCAAGGATGCCAGATGAGCTTAAAAGTTCATTTCTCACACTCCCATGTCGACTATTTTCCCGAAAACTTGGGAGCCTTCAGTGAAGAGCAGGTTGAAAGATTTCACCAGGATGTCCGTGATATAGAGAGACGCTACCAAGGACGATGGGACGTTAATATGCTAGCCGACTACTGTTGGATGCTCAAGCGGGAAACTTAAAAGGAGAGCGGAAGTGTGTTCGGAGAAGTATCAAAGAGAAGAAGAAAAGGTTTCATAGGCAAAAAGAATGAACACGGAATGTTAATGGTGACTGTATTTTCTTAAAAATATTAAGTAATAATTATAAAATCAATTTTATCCATAGCAATAATTTACTGAGAACTACTATAATGTATTCACTGAAAGATCTAACCATAATGGGATACCGTACATAAAAAATTGATAAATTTGTAATAATATAACTAAAGAAAAGCTGCATCCATTGCTGTTTTTCCATCTTATCTATAGTATTTCCTGTACTGTTATGTAACACCACTTTCCTATTCTTTCATGTTTTAAAAAAAAAGTTATTTTGTTTACTCTAATTTTTGCCATTTTTTGTATCCGATATGCCTTTAACAAGAACCTCTTACTAAGTATATGTAGAGTGTACAAAAAGGTGATTTCTAATAAAAATGTATACTTCCTGTAACAAGCGGAAATACTTGTGCAGGCTCCAACCCTATCAGTTGAGTAACTGCTCTGTCTGAAATAATGAGAAAATGACAATTGTTAAAGGATCCTATAATAATAATAATAATAATAATAATAATAGTATCTACTACATGTCCTATTTTACTAAAAGGATGTATGAATGTGTGTTTAAATGAAAAAATTAAGTAAAATATTAATAGTCCTAAACAATATGTTATAAACTTTTTTCTTTAAAATTCTGGGTTAGAGAGTCAAGTAAATTGCCCATGTTTCCGATCACCATTTTTTTTTAATGAGAAGCCTATGTCAGAATTCGAATTGTATATGAATAGTAATTCTTGTAGTTCTCTTGCAGATGTTTTGTATATTCAGTTCTATATTTCCGTAAATACAGTTTTAATGGGGTTTTTTAAGTATATACGTAATGCGCATTTAACACCTTTTAAACTACAAAAATGTGTTTGGTTAATAAATATTTTAACATAACAAGAAAAAAAACACTTCTGCGAGAGTTTGACACTGTTGTGGTAATTACAAATTAGCTTATCTCGTCTATCCGTTTATTTACTCCAACCCCTGGAACATTAGGCTAGCTCTTTTGCAAAATTACGAATTCGTTGTTTTTTTAGCGGCTGAAGAAATTTAGTAGCAAGACAAATTAAATGACTTCTTGTCTAACGCTTGTTTATTTACATGTCAATAGTTTTCACTCAAGACACTACGAAACGAATGGATGAGATTCCGCACACACAAACTTCTCGTTGGAAATTTTCTCGACAAGAATCGGTAGGGGTCGGCGTTCAGCGCCACGGTGGCAGAAATATAAAACACTGCCTGTACGTTTACGTATAAGGAGTAACGGAGCCTTGAGCAGTAGCGTCAATAGTTGATGATCCGAGTTAGCCGTGATACCACTCAGTGAAGCAATCTTATACACTCACATCTACAATCACAATACGCATACCAACCATAGCAGAAACTCATTGGTCCTCCACTTCGAAGTTAGTAAGTGTAATTGTAGAAGATGGCGATAAATTGAAGGAAGTATTCGAATTTCTGACAAATAGTAAACAAACAGACAAAAAATCAATGTAACTTGCCAAAGGGTTTTTAAACGATATGAACACTTTTGAATTTACATTTGTTGCAATAGTATTTAATGAAATTTTTGTCCACGCCGATCTATTATTCGAAATTTTGCAGAAAAAATCACTAGACCTAAACTACTCTGTAACTCAAATTATAAACACTCGTGAAATTTTGAAGTATTTGAAACACTGGAAAAACTGGCAAAATCACAGAAATAAGCAGATCTAAACGGGAATATGCTGCTCTTACACAAGAAACAATTTTTCAAAATTATAAACGATTGTATTTTGAAATTTCAGACCACATTCCTATGGACACGACTATAAGATTACAAGACAGTGGAAAACTTCAATTTGTTTGTCTTGCTGACACAACCAAATTCGAACAATTTAATTCAAGCTTTGCCTTTCACGCTTTTGAAAATCTACAAGATTTTTATCGAAAAATATTTACTAAACTCCAGCGCCTTAAAAATGAACTGAGTCGTGTATGTGCCATCGAAAAATTAAGGAATATATGGACTCAGGAACTTCTTCGAGTGCTTCATGAAGATAAAGGTATTTTTTACAGAAGCTTATAAATTGGTTGCCCTCATTTTAACCATTCCATCTACAAGTGTGCCAGTGGAAAGAAGTTTTTCTTTGCTTAAAAGAATACAAACTTACTCAAGAAACACTATTTCTCAAGATAGACTTGCTTCTCTGGCAAATATTTTGATTCAGAAATATATTTTATTGATGATCACAAAGAAACAACCGTACTGTGGCGACCTAATCGACAAATTTGCAGCTGTAAATAAAAGAAGAATCGATCTAATATACAAAAAATAGGACAGTCCTCATATAGTGATTTTCATTGAAGACAGTAGATGCCTTTTCATGTTGCTCTTGTGGCTCTTCACCTATTTTTTCAACCACGAGCCGCCATTGTGTAGAATCAAAATGCATTATGTATTCCTGTTTTCAATTCTTCCCGTAGCGTCTGCTACAATGGGATAGAGGTGATGATATTTTAATTAATTCTCTCCATAATTTAAAAGCGAAATCTTGCTGCTGTAAACAGGATTCCAAAGAAAAAAAAAGTATTGAGTTGCATGCGTTTTCTTCAGTAAACGTTTTCTTCATTATTGACAGAAGGGAGCGTTGAGTTTCGCGCATTTTTCACAGTGGCTTTATCAGAAATAGCATGGTTTTCATTCAGATTGACGTCATGGAACATTTTTACCTTTTTTGTGGCGCATACGTTTTCTCTTATACGTTATTTGCTGAAGGGTCTACACGTGCAAGCCAAGAATTCGAAACAATGGATTATAATTATGGATTATAACTTGAATTATAAACTATGTAATAATGGATTATAACTATGCACAGAAGTTGGCGCTTGTTGGAGAAAATATTACATATAAATGCTGTGTGATTACAATATATGCTTACCTTTGCAATCATACAGCAATTTAAATCTGCTTTGTATGTGTTTTCCACTTGTATTCGAAGGATATATTGATTCGCGATATACACCTACGAGCCATTACATTATGACTATCTCCAGCCTAGGAAAATAGGCACACCTGGAGACCGAACGGTGGCACAGATGAAGTTCACAAAGCAGTATATATATATATACAACCCGTGGACCGGCTTTCAGTTAATAGAGTGTTCGGTTCTGCCGATTTATCGGTGTTGCATAAAGGACAAATTGTGACGGCACGGCGCCTCGGAACGACGATATCGGAAACGGCGTGGCTTGTGGGTTTTTAACGTGCCTCTGTAGTGAGTACGTATCAAAAGTGGTGCATATATGGCAAAATGAAAATACGCAGTCCATCAGTGTATCGTCCGAAGCTCATTGATGCCAGAAAGGAGCGAAGAGTTTTAGCGCATTTTTCACAGTGACTGCAGGGTCACAGCGCGAAAAATCACCCGCAGCTGCAACAGTATTAAAAAGGCTAGCACACGTTTCATTGCATTCTTCTGCGCACAGGACTGTGTAGCTGAAGAGCCGGCAGGGTCCCAATCCTCATTAAAAATCATCCTCAACAACGAATGAGATGGGGCCGAGATCATGGAGATTGGACCGTGGATGATTGAAAGAAAGTGGCCTGGTCGGGGGAATCAAGACTCTTGTTGGATGACGTAGACGGCCGAGCACGGATACGCCGAAATCCAACAGAGGCTATGGCAACTGGATGCACTGTTGGGCGGAAATTGGCAGGCGACGTTTTCTTGGGACATCTTTGGCTCCATTATCCCAACAGCACAATCCCTGACAACTGTGAGATATCTAAACATCGCTGCGGACCAAGTGTACCCATTCATGGCACCTGTGTTTCCTGCTGGTGATGGCCATTACTAACAGCATGATACGCCATGCCACATTACCATTATCATCAGCGAGTCGTTTGAGGAGCATTCTGGCTCGTTTGTGTTAATGGCCCGACATAAAATTCACCTAACCTTAACCCAATTGAACATATGTGGTTCCACTTGGAAACAAGGGCTTGTGCTAAATCACCAACAACCCGAAAGGTACGAGAACTGGAATACCTGCTGTTGGCATTGAGGTACCAGATACCTCAGGATAACTATTGCCACCTCATCGAATCTATGCCTCGCACAGTGGCCGTTGCTTTGGGGGTTAAATATGCTACTACAGCTTATGTATGTTGTCATAATATAATGGCTCGTCGGTGTAGTGCAGACCTCAGGGCATATGGTATTGCTATGTAACCTTCAATATTGTAAAAACACAATGAGTCAGGAGAGGAGATGTCTGTTTTTTTCTGGTATAGAAATAGTGGTGTCCATGCTGTTTGGAAAGAGGGTACAATTACTCTGTTCTCAGTAAAACGGTTTCTTCGAAGCTGCTGTATAGACTGTATGGAAGTGTATTACGGAATCAAGGCACTTTTGCTGCAGCATTTCGGGTGAAACGAAATTGTGCAGCATACCTCGATACGTGCTGTTAGTAACGTAGGTGCTCACATGTCCAGTTCTGCAATGTGTTTCGGAAAAAGAACGAAACAATAAAATAACCGGCCGTGAACCCACTTTTAAAATATTACTTTCGGCGAGTGCAAAAAAATGTTATTGATCGCTCCCGCATCGCTATTTCAGCAGTTGATGGTGCGCACGGCTACATTCACTTGGAAAAGAACCTTGTGTATCCTAGTGATTTTACTGGCATAGGATGGCACAAACTGTTTTAGTCAGGTAACCCCGTCACTGGACAAGACCTTAACTGTCGTGTTCGGCTTAACGTATACGTTACAGATACAGTTAAAACACAAGAACTCAAGCGATAAATAGGGGTAACGCGAATTACTTCGGCATTCAACATGTACATCTGTAACAAAAGATAATTCTGTCATTATTTGAGGAAATGTGAGTTTCATTAATGTTGTGACGCTCATAAATTACCAATTCCGATTTGGAAATTTCATTATTTGGGAATGATGCTAGTGCTTTATTCTCATAGTCCTTTATTTTCTTTGCACTACGCAAAAAGTAAAATGCAATTTACGAATTAAGCTGACCTACACTCGTACACTGCTGGGTATACAGCATGGTATACTGCGAAATAATACACTAAATAAGTCAAAATTTACGGCATACGTAAATGTAACTTATTGTAAAGGAAGGCATTTAATTTCTAAAAAAATTAATTGAGTGCGATGGGCAACACGTGGAGCGATAAAAGTAATGTCTTGAATTCAAAATGCGTATAAACTTATCTACTGATAAGTTTAAAGGTTGTCTAAATGTTCAGCTCGGTCAGGTTATGTTTATGGATACCCTAACCACCGTGAACTTTCAAGTTTTCTTGATGAATTATGATTGTAAGCTCACTGGGTGCAATATACTACAGATGAGTTCGGGATCAATTTTAGGAGCTCGGGCCCGCCCGGGTCAAAAGGCATAGAGCCCAGGTTTGGCCTGCTTTCTTTGATTACATGTGTTTGCTGAGCCAGGCCCCGCTCGGGTCCAAAGGCCTAGAGCCCGGTCTCTCCTATGCCCGGATTTTTTGGAACATTTTGCTTATCAAGGCTTGTATTTATGCATTATACACTGGCCAAAGATATGGCCCAAGCAAGGATTAGTTTAAAAATCATTAGTTTAAAAATCATTAGTTTAAAAAGTTCAGTTCAGTTAATCAACTGCACAATATAAATATATGTTTTTAGAAATGCTACGCATAAAGCCAAATGTTCTAAAATGTAGATTTAAAAATAAATAAATGATTAACCTTCGATCGTATCATGGTAATCAGTAATTTGTAAAAGTTGAAGAAAAAGAAAATCGTTTAGAAACAAAAAATTACATTCGTTATTTCTTTTTTATTTCAAAATTTACTTTTATTTTGAATAAATTACATTATAAAACGTACAACGCCGTAAGATAGTTGCAAGTGTTTGAAATTTTGACTAGAAAACTAATCTTAGAAATATAATTTACATACATGCTAATTGGTAAAGGTAGTTTATAGTGATGTAGTAGATTATAAAAAAAAGAATGCAGGGAAATTTCCAAAATTAAAAAAATAAGAACGTAAAAGCATTCCAGACCAGATTATCCTGCGTTTTGTAACATTAACAAAGCTTTGCGCTTAATAGTATAATAATCACAATATTATCATATGTGTATGCAGTTTCCAGATCAAGTTCATCATGAAAAAAGAGAGAAAGAGAATTGCATATATTGCCTCAGCGCTTCAACTTGATCTTCTTTTCTCTAAAACTCGACCTGCTACACTAAAAACCAACGTCACCCTAAAA
This sequence comes from Macrothele yani, assembly GCA_039090855.1. Classification (NCBI taxonomy): domain Eukaryota; kingdom Metazoa; phylum Arthropoda; class Arachnida; order Araneae; family Macrothelidae; genus Macrothele; species Macrothele yani. Next base: position 198,006,208 of record CM077034.1, on the reverse strand, counting down.
ATCACGGGAGTGAGGAAATTTAAAAAAAATAAATAACGATACTTCTAACTGCACAATTTTGGAAATTAATACATCATTTTAAAAGATAAAGAATATTGAGTTTTAATAAAAAATACCAAAAATGGGAATGTCATTTTTTTCCAGTTTTATACCAAACCTCCTTAAACTAATCCTTGCTTGGGCCATAGCTTTGAACAATGCATAATGCAAGTCTTGCTAAGCAAAATATGTCTTGTAATGGCAGCTAGCTTAGGAAATTGAAAATTCTTCCACCATGGTAACAAATCCACAATGAAATTCAACACGTGTGAATTCAACCGGGATCGGAATTACACGTGTCGAATTAATTGCAGTAATGAAATTCAAGACGTGTAATTCCGAGCCCGGACCCAGGTTTTTCTGTAGTTAATGAATTATGAGCCCATCCGAGCCAGGGACGTGCCTGAGCTCATCTCTACTATATATACGACATCCTCCACAATCAACCACCTCATCCGTAATCTGCACCTTCACTACTTTCGGTTTTAATATTGATTTCACAGTGGATTCTGTTGAGGAATCGTACATGCGTTGTGCGTGCTACAATCAATCTTACATTCCGTGTAGTAAATTGTTTGGTAATCGTTTGTTTAATGCCTTGTGAAAAATAATCTTTAGAATTAGTTTTTGGACTGTTGATTCAATTCTCAACGTAACACCGTTCACTGTTGGAGATTGTGTTGTCGGCGGCTGTGCGCTTATGAATTATAAAGCAATTGCGCCTGATACTAGGTATTGTGTTTAAAACTCATTTTGAACTCCAGAACTAATATCACTATGAAAGGAATTTGAAAATTTTTAGTACCAACAATTTATTTTGGAGTTATACTAAGTTAATAAACTGGGAACTGCCGCTCTTACTGAGCCACCAATTACAAAAAAAATATGTACTGATGAACTTAAACAAATGGTTGCTAAAGTGAATAACATCCAAGAGTAAATGCAAATTTTCAATGTCTTTTGCCATTCTCATGGATAAAGAGCTTTATGAAACTGGTTATTCAAGTACCTCTGACAGCGTGCGGAGCAAGCAGGAGACCTAATAAGATCCCGAATTGCGTTACAACAATTATCCGAAATTTGAGACGGAATTTCTAAAAAACCTAACATGAAATTTTTCACCTAAAACATGTATCTAATATCTTATGGTAAGTTCTTTGTTGTTTTTATTAAAAAACATATATGCGTGTTGAGTCCTAAAAATTCGGAAAAATCTCGTATGTTGGAAATTTCTTGTACATTTGATAGGGTTGGTCATATTAAGTTACAATCTCATAAATAATATTTTTTTCTAAAAATTCACACTATATTACAATTTTTTTCACGTGAAAGAAACCTATCTGGTGCCGACTTATTTTACGTTTTCATTGGCACCTAAACTTCACACATAAGTGTTCCACATGTAAAAAGTATTTTTTTTACATTAACTGATTGTAGGCTGAATAACCCTATCTGAAGAAAAAA